>CM044907.1:75217914-75720882 GCA_024500145.1 Gentiana dahurica var. dahurica
ATGAATGTTTGGTGGTTTGTGTATTTTACTAGGCTTGTCAATGAAGAGCAGAAAAATTTGTTATATTCTCAACTGTCTAATGATCCAAAATGTGCATTTCAGAAGAACAAATCCGAGCCGACCTTGGCAAGAAAATGTACTGAGATCAGAAGGTCTCAGGATCATCAAATCCATGGTCTCGGCTTCAAATCCCTCTAAAGGCACCTCCAGCTTATTTTCCTCTTTACGAAAGCTTAGACCACGTTATATTTATGATCTGTCTCTGGCTTACTTTCCTCTTTAGGAAAGTTTAGACCACATTTATGATGAATGCAAACGATCTTACATGTCTATTCTATTATGGTTCAATTAAGAGCAATTTTGTTTTTTTGTTTTCGCGTTAAGAACATTTTGGGTTCGTTTAAGAACATATGCAAGTGAGTGTACGTGTGCACCTGAACTACCACGTAATAACATATAATAACAGAAAAATAGAGCTAAAGATGGCCCGCAGACAAAAGTAGGAGCACCATGCCCGCAATCTACTCGGCCCTGTAACGCCCCGTTCCCGGACACCGAGTCCTTATCCGGAAATCGAAACGTTCGGCACGCATAATATTAAATAAATAATATTACACGTAAGCCTCTAGTCCTCTACTACGTCGTATCAAATAAAAGCAAACGGAAGCTAAAAAGACTCGGGTAATTTTTTTCAAACATCTCAGAATAGAAAAGAAATCTAAAGATGGAAATGTAACTCATTACATTCAAGGAAATTACGAAATCCAAAAGAAAAGTACGATATTCTCCAAAGGAAACATAACGGTACTACAAGTCTCGAAAGACCAAAAGTCTAAACAGCCTAATAACAAAATGAATAATGTAAAGTCTTCAATGAGGCGTCTTCAAACGTCATCATTGAACTCCTCCTCGTAAACAATATCTACCTGTTCGTTTTCTCATCCACAAACACATAGAAAACATGCATTTGAGGTAAGTACAACGTACTTAATAAGAAATAGAAGCTATGATAACAAGTATAATTTATAAAGAAAAGATAATTTAAAAGTTTAGTTGTTTATGTGTGACCGACTCAATCTAGGGTTCACTTCATGTCCATCAACATGAATTGACTAAACGTTTCTACTTAACTTATCTATGTTACAACCGCACTCAAGGGCACTACGCATATCCAAGCTGGGGATATTCTTGGCAACATATTAGTGGATTACACCAATATCCACGAAGTCTTGAAAAGGTAGACTCCGATAGTACGCACATCTCAGTGGAGTCCCTCCGTACTTAGGGTTTTGTTGACCTACGGAGTTCTTCCACCTTCGGAGGTAGGCATACATCGCGATATAGACTGGTGCCTATCCAAGAGAGACATGTTGTTTAATCTTTTTACTAGTCAAGTACGTGTTTTATTAGGGTGATTAACTAACCACCTAAGTGTTTTCAATTAATCTCCCTCACAAATGCTACTCTCTTCCTAGAGCACTAGACACAAACAAGACCTAGCAATTACACAGACATTGATGAATGCTAATTCATCAAAGCACAAGCCTATCATGCCATTCCGACGGATCCGAACTTCAACCCCCTTTAAGAGTACATTCGGTGTTTTAACTGAACGAATCAGAAGCTCAATTTAGGCTTGTTCAAGTTATCCAATATTATCATATCATAAATAAGGGTTTAAAACAATAATAACATAATTATGAAACCCGAAACCAAACTAGAACGATAAAACCGTAAAAACAAGGTAAAACATGCCAGACGCCCGTCCGACCTCCTATGGACGCCCGTCCGCCAAAAAAACAGCTGCATCCTGAATCAAAAATCTAACCTCAGACGCCCGTCTGCCTATTGCAAACGCCCGTCTGGGCTACTAGGGTCTCGGACGCCCGTCTGCCTAATGCAGACGCCCGTCCGCCTGGGTTTTTCCCAAAACGCTAAGATCGTCAAAACTCGATTTCTGAACCGTTTCTAACCTAATTAGCATCGAATCAACCTCAGTAAAAATGTAGAAAACATATCTAAACATCTATGATCCTTTGATCAACAAAAACACATCTTTCTTGCATCTACGCATCTTAAAACATGATCTAAACTTCACAAATCATAATCGAGATCATAAGAAGAGTTTCTTACCTAATTGCAAGCCAAAAACCAGATCAACAGCCTCTGAAAAAACCCGCTGCGACTTCCAACAAACTGATATCCAAACGTTGCCCTTCTCACAACGATTCCGGCGCTCTACTCTGATCTGAAAACCGTTGAGAATCGACTTAGCAATTGATGAAAAAAATCCTCAGCCCTATTCCTCTCTCTCCCACGCAGAAGACAATTGGAGGTGGAGAAAATTTGATTTCTGTTAGGTTCTTAGAATTGTGGGGATTTATCTTCATTAAATAACAAATCCAAAAAAAAAGATAAGGATCTTATTATCTTCCTTTATCATAAAATAAATCCCAAAAAGAGATAAAGATCTTATTATCTTCTTTTATCATAAAATAAATCCCAAAAAGAGATAAAGATCTTATTATCTTCTTTTATCATAAAAATCGGATTTTCCTCTTAAATATATACATATATATATATATATATATATATATATATATATATATATATATATATATATATATATATCTCTAAATATATATATATATTTTAACAAATACTTAAACTCCGAATAAAAAGAACCGAACCCAATATTTCGTTTTTGCAAAATGACACGTCTGCCCTTTCCCGAAAATCGAATATTACAGGCCCAGCCTAGTTCAATTTTCCGTGAAACATACCCAGGTATGCAGTTACATATATTTTCGTGAAATTTTCGCATCGAAACCCACAAAACAATAAAACGCAATGTTACTGTTCACCGACGTTCTTATAAACGTCACTGCCACCGTCATTTATTTTGTACAATGAATATCAGTATTATTGACGTTACTCACCACTACCCCTATACGTATAAAAAAAAAACTGCTTTAGTGCAAAATAATCGTGATTTTGAAGTAATTTTTCAATTGCACGAAACATCATGATCCCAAAAGTAAAACCGGATGCCAACTAAAACCGCATTTATTTATTCTGGTGTTAATTTGGACAGATCAAATCAAACTCAAACTGAATTAAGTCAGAGCCCAATTGAACTAGCATTAGAATCAGCCCAATAACTTTTTCAATGACCAAATTACCCACGATCTCTGTCTATTATATCAAACCTACCCAGTTGTCCTCCACGATGTGAAGGGTACATATTTGATTCAACAACCACCGAAGCCCCCTTTGGCTGTAAAGCAAACCGTTTTCATCTTTCATTGAACATTTGCAGTTTGCAGAGTGCATAAAAATTTGGAAATGGGGAAAAGCGATGATTCGATTGCGAGAAGAAAGAACAAAAAGATCATCAAAAAGCAGGAGAAAGTCTCCAATCGTGTCGCTTCATTGATTGCTGCAAAAAAGCGCCGGAAATCTGGAAAACGCCGTAACTGTGAGGTGTAGTTTGATAAAAATCGGTTTTTAGTTCGTTTTCTATCAATTTGATTTCTTTGAGCTTTTAACGTTGATATTGGTGTGTTTTGAAATTTGTTTGTGTGATTTATATATGTATCTGTTTCTCAATCTTCATGCAGAATGCTTTGGCTCAGGTGTTTGAATTTAATGTTCTAAATGCGTTTATTCTGCGGAATTTTGCAGGGAATGTGTTTTAGTCTTCCTACACCTGAAAATCCGTTCAATGACAAGATTCAAAAAGCTGATTATGAAAAGAAAAAGAAGAAACCCCAGCGTCCAAATGTTGATAAGATGCGCAAGGATAAGAAGCTTATTCCAGCTATAAAAGATTCTCTAGATAGCAATCTAGCCAATGTGGACAATAAAATCCAGGAAAATGGAGTCAAGCTACCAAAAGAAGTGAACAAGTGTGATGGGAAAACGGGAGCCAGCAATGGCGATGAAGGGTTGGAAGTTGTCGTGGATGCACCTTCGAAGTTTTTATTTCTTTGCTTGGGTTCAATTCAGAAAGCATTGTTAGAGGAAAAGTCATCTAATGGTGAAAAGGATCGTCCTCTGTTTGCTCACAAATGGGGAGTCGAGTTCTGGAAGTTCTATTCAAGTGGAAAGGATATACTAGAAACTAGTCGAGGTGATTCTGATTCGGAGAAAGTTGCTTGGGTGGCTTCTTGTGCTGCTGATACTATATCTAGAAAGGAGAATGAAGGATTGTCATTTGGAAGCCCCTTCCTTTTATACCTCTTTCCTTCTCAAGAAAAAACTATTAAGGTTTGCGTTTCTTATTTTGTTGTGTTACCCCAGATATTGATTGAATTTACTTTAGGAGTGGAATTCTTTTTCCGTTTTTTGGTAGCATGTCCAATTTTAATTTTTGAATTAGTTTTATATATGTTAGACCTGCCACTTGCCATTACTTGTGACTTGAGGAATGATAAAGGCTGTTGCTTGGTTGAAAACATGCTTTACTTCTTACAAAGCTAAATTTTCCACTCTGTTTCTCTTCTTGATTATTGCTTTCATATTTTAGGAGTACAGGGGCTTATAATGTGTTTTCTTGGTTTGGAATTTCAAGAAGACTTGTAATACCTACAGCATAGAAATTGAGATAATGAGATGCTTTGTTTTTGTGACGTACCCAGATAACGGATTTCTGTTCAGTTGTTTAAGTGTAAAATTGGTTGTAGGCAATGCAGTTTAAACAGATCTTAAGTAGGCTGTTAGAATTTCATTTTTTTTTTTTTTGTTTGTGGAGAAAAGGGTATAAGAAAGATTTAAAAATCTCAGAAAGAGTTTATGACCCTTACCATTTCATCAATGTTTTTCATCTCAACTACCCACTATGACTTTGGATACAGAACTACATCGCCTTTTTTGCACTTTAGCTGAATTTCGTCAATTTTTTTTCGCTCCGGCGGGCATCATGTTGAATTTTTGATGAATGTTTGGAGGTTTGTGTATTTTACTAGGCTTGTCAATGAAGAGCAGAAAAATTTGTTATATTCTCAACTGTCTAATGATCCAAAACGTGCATTTCAGAAGCACAAGTTTGGTTGGCTCTCTGTCATGCTTCTAGTTATGATTTGCTATATTCTCTAATGACGAGTTTATTCACTGATCATTGTGGTGCCTGTTACCACTCACCGATTATGTTGTTATGCATGATGCTGTATTCGGCAATCCTAGACAATGCATGTTTTTGTTTTCTCTGTGGTGATCCTTACATTGTGTACTTGTTTTTATTTCATCTTGTGGCCAGGCACGCCACATCTGCAAGCCATTGAAATCTTGTGGCGTACATTCTGTGAGCTTACATTCTGGTGCCTCTATAGACCATCAGATTCAAGGGTTAGTGTAAAACTTTTGCTTCATTACTCTGACTCTATTGTTAATTATTTATTTTCAAATCTCTGACTAAGTGTGTTTGGTAAAGATTTTGTCGAAATCCTTGATAGGGCACTAGTTCAGAACTCTTTACATGTCCCTTTGTGTGTATATTTTAGAATCGGAAGTAGTAATATCAAACTTGGGAAAAGAATTTGGCTTGGCAGTATCTATCACATGGAAATTTGTGTCTCACTTATCGGGTAGGATTCCTGATGAAAAGTTATGTATAGTGTGGCATGAGAGGGACTTTAACGTTTCCTGTGGTTGATAACTTATTCTGGCTACAAGAAATTAATAATAAATCTGCAATTTTGAATCTGATAACATCTAAACAGATCATAGTATATTCACCAGCCAATTGGTACTACTTTTGACATTCTGTAAGTCAGAGCAAAAAAATTGGGAAGCATACAGAAAGCCGAGGAAGGAATGAAAGAGAAAACAAAATGTGTGCATTCTTAAGCCTAATGTAGCTTACTTAGCTGAGTTCCCTGTTTTTGCCATGTTTTCCTTTAAAGAGTGAATTATTTAAGTTAATTTTTATGAATCATGTCTAATATGTTTTGTTGAATTTCGTTTACACAGCCTAAAGAGTTGTGAACCTGAGTTCCTCTTGTCCACACCGGCAAGACTTGTAGAGCTCATCTCCTTGAAGGCTGTTGACATAAGCAGCGTTTCTTTGCTGGTATAATTAACAACTTTATTGGTTCATTAATGATGTAGTGGCTATCTTCTGCTTATGGACATATATTTCTAATCGTCGTTACAGGTTATAGACGGACCAGAAACTCATCCAGAAGACGACTTTGCTCATAATATCAAGCTCATTAGGCAATCCATTTCTGGCAATCCTCAAACAGTGATATTCAATGGCTGCACAAGTCATTTGTCCTTTCCAGATATTGAAGGCCTTTTGCAAGAGCCTATCCACATATTATTAACTGATGATAAGAGGTACCTTGAATGAGATAATTTTCGTGTATGTATATATATATATATATATATATTCTTTTGTATTTTATTTTGGGGGGATAAAGGAAAGGGACTTTTGGTCCTTTCATTTCACAAATTTTTTCTTTTGTATTTTATTTTGGGGGGATAAAGGGACTTTTGGTCCTTTCATTTCACAAATTTTGCATTTATGTCCCCGATGTTTCATCTTCACACTTTTACCTCTCATCTGTGACTATTTGCATCCTTATGACTATTTCAAGACAAGTCCCCAATGTTTTAAATACAGTAGTCACAAGGAGGGGGGTTGTTTTCACCCTGTCTTATCTTCCATCAGTTTCAAGAATCAAAGAAAGCTGCTTAAACAAAAATAGCTCCCAGAGCAAACCCTCAACACACACACACACTCTGATATCTTCACAAATTGATTGATGCAGGTAGTTCCATGATATACATGGCTGCCGCCTTAGCTTTGCTCTGCTCCCGAACTGAAATTCAAGCGACGGAAAGAAAGGGGTAATACAAGCTGGCATCTCTTTCTTCGCCGAGGAGGTAGTAGTAAAACAAGTTTTGATAGATAGAATGAATCCGGGGCAATCCGGGGTACGAGTAAGAAGTGTTGTGTGTGATTTATACAAGTTAGAGGAGGGTTGGTGGGTGTATACAGAAGATCACATGAAGTTTTAGTTTCATCCATTCCGTACTTACTTGTATGTCTCATAGTTTTCATAGCCTTGGTAGTATTAATTTCATACCACAACTTATTTTTATTGAAAGTGCACAAATTCAATTGTGTGTATGGTGTTCGACTCCTTACTCTCTATTTGGTTGACAGAAGGATTATGTGCTTTATTTTTATGTTGCAATTTTCTTTATATAGTAAAAAGAGAGGTATTGATCTTAGTTTAATGCCGATCCCACAAGACTGATATTTAATACGAATAAACAAAAGTATTAAAGTAAGATCAAAACACAAAGACGGTCTTTGACCAACATAACAATGGAAAAAGTTATTAAACTAAAACAAATAAAAGGTTCAAAGGTTTACTACATGTTAAATCGAGGCTAACCAAACACAAGATCCAATTTACTTTCTCCAACCTACTAGCCAATTGGATTTGATGGTTCAAAACTACAAACCCTAATTTCTACTCAATTAATGGTGTGTGTGCTCTTAATTTGGTTCTAATTCGTGAATGAACAGAAGAACCATATGTTCAATTAACGGTCCACCGTGAGCGGGCTAGATTTCAATCAAACATACATTATTTAACTATATGGGATGCCCATAAAAGTGTAGAAAATCTCACTAAAGCACTACCGTGCACATGCTAGTTCACTATAGCGGTCTAGTTATCTTCGTTTTTAATTATTCCTTCCGTTAAATGGCTTCCTCGAATAATTTGTGATGTCATGCATAAAGTTGATTAGGTTTTACACACGATTTAATGCACTTCGCCTCCCCCCAGATAACCAAAATCAAAGAGTCGAACGACCATATGTGATCCCCAACTGCCAGGATACCTGCAGCCAGACCGGCGCCGAGCCGGAAGGTGCAAGGAGTATATCATAGGCTGGTTTCTATTAACTATCACATGATATGGTTAACAAGATTCTTAACCTAGTATTGTATAAACGAAAACACAAGATAACACAATTACGAAGATTAGGACAAGTATAGACACAAGTAAAAACCCTCGAACCTAATAATTCCGGCAATTCCACAACGTGCAAGTAATAAATCTTCCTGAAATAATACTATTGCAAACCTAAGAACTTTTATTGCAAAACAGCTACATTGAAAAAGATTGAAATTATGAAAAAAAATGCAAGGTATGATGAGTAAATGGTGTTGTATCAAAGGTATATGCATTACAATTATTAGCCTTATATAATGCTAAAAACCGACTTAGGGCAGTAAAACATGTTAGGAAAGCATTAGGGTTTAATTTAGGTGTTGGGCCACCGGTACAACGGTGGGCTTGTCTTTCCGGTAAACCTACAACAGCCCAATTTAGTATTTAATCATATTTGGACTTGTATAACTTTGATTTAGGCAATTCAAAATGCGTTGGAAATCTTGTTTTGATCCCTTTAATTTTGATGAAAAAAATCCAAGCCCAATTCGACATGTAAAGCCTTCTAAATTACGTTGAAAAGACACTAAATTATGCCCATCTTTTTATCTCAACTTATCAGCTGATATAACTAAGTGCTTGTTCTTCTTCTCTAACATTTTATAACATACATACCACTCGAAACAATTCAAGAATACATTTAAGTCGGGAAGGGTTTGGAAATTGATGATTCTAATGTTTTTTTTTTTTTTTTTGGAGATAGGGGATCCTCCATCGCCCTTTCTTTTCATCATTTGTGGAGCTTTGCTCACGACATTGCTAAATGATTAGTCATGGTGCGCTCCGAGGAATTTAGTTTGGAAACGTCTCATAGATGATTATATCGCACTTGTCATTTGTAGACGATCGTATGACTTTCCCTGAGATTCTAGAGGGGCAATGGAGATGTTGGTCGCTCTTTTCCAAAGGTATGGGTCTCTCTTTGGGAAGCAATTAATGACATTAATTTTCATAAATCGAGTTTCTTTTTTAGTGCAATCGTGTTTTTGAAATATCAGGAGGCTATTTCTGACATGCTTCAAATTCCTTTGTGAACTTGAATGGTTAGGTATTTGGGGTTACCATACTTAACAAGGCGTAACAAGAGACAAGTGTTTGAGTTTCTTAAAGATAAGATCTGGTAAAAGATATTGGGTTGGAAAGATAAATTGTTATCGCCAACAAGGAAGGAGATTTTCATTAAGTCTGTCCCACAAGCCATTCATACATTTATCATGCATGGCTTTAAAATCCCCACCACTCTTCTTAGGGAGTTGGAGAAGGAAATCAAGGATTTTTTTTTGGGGGGAGGTAGCAGTATCATGACCGGCAACACCTCTGGAAAAAAGACCACGGCGCATACGGTATGAGGAGTCGGTCTATGTTTTTCATGATGCTTGGACGGCAAGGCAACCGACGTTTCAGATACTATTTACGGGCCATTCTCTCCCAACTGATACTAAGGTTGTTGGAGTTGCCGGAATCTGAATCCGACCCGAAAACCCGATTCGAATGAATCGAGTCGAGTCAGAACCACACAGATTCATCTAGATCTTGATTAGATCACGATCTATAGCGGAAGCATGAATTTTGCGATCTAATTAACTAAAGAACGATTAATTAATACCTCAAAGAAAAGGTTACGAGATTACCCAGTCGAATCGAGATGCCCTGATCTTCCGGATTGTATCTCTAAGCGATGACTGATGGACGTCGACCCCGCACTCAAACCTCCTCGAATATGCTCCAAGAAAAACTCTAGTTTTTCTTCTTCCCAATGGTTAAGACAAGAAAAAAAAATTCTCTCTTTTCCAACCAAAAAATGGCATTGGATGCTCAATTAAATTTGATGTTGGGAGAAACTCTCTTTATATAGACTAGTAACCAATATTTTGAGAGTTTATCTTATACACTTATCTTTTCCTTTAACGAAAAATAAAACATTTATCCAATAGGAAAACAAATTTCCTATTTATCCAATAAGAAAACTAATTTCTTATTTATAATTATTTAACACATAAATAATTATATTTTCCACATTATAATTAATTAGGAGAAAATTTCTTTTCCCAAAATCAATAAAAAGTGGCACCATTTTTTATGCCAATTGAGATAATAGAAAAAATCTTTTCTATATTACATATTATTATTTACCTAATAAATAATATTCGCATATTCATTAAATATACTAACTCTTTAATTTATTCTCGAGGTTCCAAAATACGAGAATTCACTCGCGTGTTAAGAGCCAACCCGGGGACCATGGACCTATAAACAGTAGCTACAATAAATTGAATAAAACATTTATCGAACATAATATTTCTATTCAACTTATTAATTCCGGAATTATGCCACCATAAATCCAAAACCGAACTCTATCGATTATAGATATAACTTATTCTCAATATGTCGAGTCAATAAGTGTCCATTGATATAATCATTACATACAGACTAACCCTCCATAGACTATCCGTAATAAAGCGGGAATGTTTCCTTAAACCTTCTTCATTACATCTTCTCCTTATTCACTATTAACCCACCAGTGATCAATTAGTTCATAACCAACATGAATTCCGCGGATCAATCAGTTTCTAGGATTAACAAATAAGGGGATCGTCTTTCTACTTCTCGCAGGAATGAATGAATTCAGTATCCGTGAGACACATTCCCAGCTACTCATTCCTGATAGTGCCAACGTGAAAGTGATTCGGACCGCGCCTCTTAGCAATCCTTAACGAACACATCAAACCCTATCTTGAAACAAGCAGGAGTCTGCAATCACTTTAGGATTAAGGTTAATCCATATATGATCATCTTGTGATTTAATAATATTTCTCAGTCACGGAATTATATGAGAAATGCAGATTTAATCGGTCTAGTCCTATATGACTTACATCATATATAAATGCCCCACTTAGATAACCAATATCGACGGTCCGGATAAGACGGTCACACCATAAAGTGTTCTTGGCGCATTAATAATGATTTAATCAATATACCCCATACTTTGATTAAGTTCACCACGGACGAACAGTTCAAGTGTATCACCATAAACTTAATCTTCACGTGTGTCACACACTAAGTTATATATATAGCTACATATGATACAACTTGGGGCTTTCAGTAGTGTATTACTTATGAGCACGAAGCAAATAATAATGTGAGAATAAATCTGTCATTTATGAATTATAAAAACAATTACATAAATTGTCTTTCGAGCACTATTTCCAACAAAGGTCCCAACTTTATTCTTGCCTAATACAAGGACCTGGGACTATCATCGTATTAATGACTTGTTTTTGCCTTGGGAGTGGCATGTGAATGAGCACCACTATAGCTCCAGGAGTTCAGCCAGACAAATGATTTGGCACCATGATAGGAAGGGAGTTTATTCTGTGAAATCTGGATATTTCTTCTCTCTATCGGCAGGGGCGTCCCTTGGGGGGCCAAGGGAGCCATGGCCCACAGCCCCCCACCCAAAATCCATGATTTAAATGCCGTATAAATATTTGACCCAATAACACACACACACACGCGCGCGCGCGCACACACACACACACACACACACACACACACACATATATATATATATATATATATATATATATATATATATATATATATATATATATTGTCAATTGAACAAGATATGATTGATGACATTGACAACGCGAGCTTGAATAGTACTTTTGCTTCTAAAAATGATAGGAGATGTTGCTTTTTTTGTTACTGTTTTTTTAGAATGGCCTAAAACATTATTTGGCCACGAATCTAAATTTGGACAGGGACGCCCTGTCTATAGGGCATCTATATATCTTTACATTCAGGCCATCCTCATTAAGGGGGTTGGATAGGGTGTGGTAGGTGTGTCAGAGATTGCCGGTGCAGCCCCGGATCTAGCACTTTTTATGGCGGTGTCTCCAGGATTGCCTATCTATTGACCATGGCTTATTTCAACAGCGTATGTGAGAGGGAATTTCGATTGGCATGCAAAATGGAAATAGAGACCTTAAGGCATATACTACTTGATTGTGAGATCTTGTCAAGAATATGAAGTGCATAACCATTCAAGAAAGTCCGTAATATCTTAGCTCATCTTCTTTTTCGTGAGTTCACTATGCACATTATGCATGAGAAAGGGATGAAGGAGGTGGCGCAAGTTGTATGGCTTCTGTGGGGAATTTGAAGGGTGAGAGGCAATGCGGCCTTTGACGATCAACCGGTGGCAGTTTCTGCGGTTTGTGCGAAATCGATTGTGGATACATGGAGGCATTGAAGACTTTCCCTTCTTACCCCTGGTGCCAACATTATATGTCTAGATGGGAGGTCCATGCGGAGGGGATAGTGAATGAAATGTTGATGCGTCTGTCATGGATTCAGAGGCTGGGTACGTAGGTTTTCTATTTTAGGATTATCGAGGTGAGGTTATGGCCTGATTGGCGTATCATTTTGATCTGGGAGACGAGGTTGAACTTATGGATCTCATGGCGATCTATTCTTTGCCTTGGTGGAAGCGGAACGAATGAGAATTTTTTTCGATTATGATGGAGAGTGTTTGCCTGCCTTGTTTTTAGAGACTTCCTTGCCCTTTGGAGGATTTCATGGCTTTGGTCAAGATTGTTTATCTAAAGCTTAGTAGTTTCACTAATGTTGTTGTTTTTTTTCTTTTATAAGGCATGCGAGAAATGTCCTAACGCACCTATAAGCTAGGTATGTTCTTAACGCACCTATAAGCTAGGCGGTTTTCTGTTTGGAACAATGGGCGAAATTTACAGTTGTTGGTAAAACTTACAGTTTAGCAATCAAGGAAGCATGAGGTGTTTGTAAAACTTACAGTTGTTGATCTGATTTTTTGGAACAGTAGTTGTAAGCCTAGTTTGTTTTAGCAGGTGCAACCATCCTGTGTATTTTGGAACCTTTGTTGTAATTGTTTTTAGCATCTTGCTGATAATGAAATTAATATTGGCTGTTAAAAAAAAAAAGGCAAAAGAAACATGTATAAGAAAGAATTTAAATAAAGATTGACACTGCACCCAAAATCCAAATCAATATACACTATAATTTAACATGGATACCAATTCCCATTAGAATCTCTTTTGAGCGTTGGGTCCTGAATAATGCATGTAAAAGATGAATATTTGAATGTTTGGTCCAAAAAAGGAAAAGACAATTATTGCATGTCAAATTTTTTTTTTCTTCTTAAAAGAGTTATAATTACTGAATGTCCTGAACCGAATCTTATTTAATTAGAAATCGATAAGTAATATAGATTAAAATTCGTACACTATGAAAATAAACTCAGAAATCAGAAAGAAGTTTAAGAACAATTAATAAACCAACGCTTATACGGATCTTAGTTCTACATGGAATCAGATTTCTAAGTCTAAATAGTAAAAGCCCTTTATAAATACTACTCTTCATGCGTATTAATTAATTAATTAACTACTTCATTCACAAAATCTCTCTACTTTATTATTATTTCTTCTTTGTGTTCATTCTGCAAATTAAGAATGATGAATCCTAAGAAAATCACGAAGCAAAGAAGATAGCAGATCGACGTCCAAACAACAAAGGTGAAAGAAGATCAGCTTCAAAAAGAATATGAATCCTTGATAAATATATATTCACCTTCTTTTTGTGCGTTTTTCCCGGGCTAAATTACAATTTTGGTCCCCTAACTAGACACGTTTTTCGATTTTGGTCCTGGATTAATTTTCTCTGGCGACAATTTTAGTCCTATAAGTGTTCTTTCTTTTGCAAAAATAGTCCTGAAAGCTGGAAAGACCACTTACAGGACTAAAATTGGTCTTTTCCGGCGACAAATTTAGTCCTGTAAGTGGTCTTTCCGGCGACAATTTTATTTCTGTAAGTGATATTTCCGGCGTTCAGGACTATTTTTGCAAAAAAGAGACCACTTACAGGACTAAAATTGTCGCCGGAGAAAAACCAGGACCAAAATTGAAAAACGTGTGTAGTTAGAATGCCAAAATTGTAATTTAGCCGTTTTTCCCGCATTGTTTCTTATCGTATATTTGTATTCTTTCTTTGTCAACGTATATATGTATTCTAACTTGGGTGCCTGGTAAATAATGTCACATCTTATTGCGTTGTCTGTTCTAAGTATAAAGAGGATGGCTAATGTTGCAGACGCCGACATTATCAAACCGTGTAAACAAAACCTAATCCAATATATATGCAGAGTTATTTTACTTTTATGTATATACTACCTCCGTCTCAAAATGTAAATCCGTTAAACCTTTTAAATTTGTCTCATAATATAAGTTCATTTATAATATCAATGAAGCATTTAATACATTTTTCTCTTTTTTTTTATTATACTTTGCATTAACAACAATCAAATGTCATTTTAGACTTTTCCCATCAAAATTAATGACATATAACTCATTTAACTAACTTTCTTATCTATGTAAAATAATCCAAATGGACTTACATTCTGGAACGGAGGTAGTATTACATAGTGTTTATCGTGGATTAGGTTTTTTTATTTTATTTTATTTTTTGATTAGGAAAATTTATAGCTTACACTATTTTACATAGTAAAATCTTGTGAGAGGTTATGAGAAGTACTCTTTACGGCGTGTATCTCATAGTTATATAAAAGAAAGAGAGAGTGGGCCCCCGCAGTGCTTAATTATCCGATCCCGCAAATGGACCTTACCTCTTAGTTCTTGTGGAACCGGAAGCCGGGTCTAATGGATAATAGTGGATTGATTTGAATTGTTTTCGGTTTGATGGGTATTAGTTTTGGTTTCCATCAATATTCTGCGATTTATTTTATTTTTTGGTTAATTTTTATCTGAGAGATATTTTGATGCAATCCTTGTATGAATGTTGTATCATTTGCCAGAGCCTTTTTATTTTTACTTTATTTTAAATAATACATTTTACATTTGTATCGTGTGTCGATCATTGCTAGTAACCTTAGTTTGTGGCAAAAGATAACAACTCATAAATTACATTATTATTACTATTATCATCAGATTTTATTAATAATATTATTGTCATTATTAATATTATTTTTATTTTTTTTGTTCCATTACTCTAGCATTAAGTTTCCATGTAACATTTTTGGTCTCGGCCATGGCCGGGCGGTTTGGATTCAGGATAAAGGATTTGAGCCGTTACATTTACGATGCGTAAAATTGTCAAATTTAAACGGTGTTTTACCTTGCAAAAAAAAAAAAAAAAGAGTTTTAGAATTGACTATATGAATATCTTTTTTTTTTTTGAAAAAGACTATATGAAATTATTAAATCTTATTCATCGGAAATATGATTTCTAATAAATTAATAGAATTAAAATGATTTAACAATTAAACGTCCTTTAAAAAAGCAATTAAATCCACTCAAAAAAAGGCAATTAAACATAACAAAATAAATAGATTTACATTTTTGTTTGAATTGTGATTTGTTGGAATGGTGCGTTCGATGATCATTTATACAAATTGTGATTGTGTGATTTGTTTTTCTTTATTGCTTGATTTATTTAATTTCATTCGTGTTTCAATATAAATACTTATTATTTGTCGAGCCACAAAATTATAATAAATGAATTAATCAGGTCGATCTAAATTCAGAATGCAGTGAATAAATGGTTCAATCTCATTTTACTTAGTAATTTCCAAAAGAAAAAAGCTTCAAATTTTTTTTTTGAGGAAAAAAAGCATCAACTAAATTAAATGACAATTAACTAAATTAAATATGCATCAACTACGGTTAAAAAGAAAAAACTGCATCTACGGTTAAAAAGAAAAAAAAAAAACAATAAAACTTAAGTCCAACCCAAGGCATCAACAACACCTATAGCTTAAGGTTAAAGTCCAGCTCTTTTACTTCATCATCATCTGGTTCTGAACGCCTTACTTCATTATAAGGTTGTGAATTACTAGGACCTGCACCATCTTGCCGCCTCATAATATCCCGGTTTCTGTCAGCAGCAGCAAAAGAGGCTGAGGGAATCCGAACACAATCATACAAATAAAGCATGCTGCTTGAAATCCACGCCCGGGAAGGAATTATTTCATTAGAGTGCCGCGAGCCTTGTCCAGGGGCCGACAACCTAAGCTCCAAATCAACATGGTTTCTAGCTTCTCTCATTCGTTCCGAATCAGAGCGCGGCAAGCCTTGTCTTGGGGCGGACAAGCTAAGCTCCAAATCAACTTGGTTTCCAACTTCTCTCATTCGTTCTGAATCAGAGCGCCACAAGCCTTGTCTTGGGGCGGACAAGCTAAGCTCCAAATCAACACGGTTTCCAGCTCCTCTCATTCGTTCTGAATCAGAGAGTCGCAAGCCTTGTCTTGGGGCCGACAAGCTAAGCTCCAAATCAACACGGTTTTCAGCTTCTCTCATTCGTTCTGAATTAGAGAGCCGCAAGCCCTGTCTTGGGGCCGACAAGCTAAGCTGCGAATCAATAGAGTTTCCAGCTTTTCTCTTACGTTCCGAATCAGAGCGCCGCGAGCCTTGTCCTGGGGCCGACAAGCCAAGCTGAGAATCAATAGGGTTTCCAGCTTCGCTCATACGTTCTGAACCAGAGTGCCGCGAGCCTTGTCCTGGGGCTGATAAGCTAAGCTGCAAATCAATACGGTTTCCAGCTTCTTTCATATGCTCTGAATCAGAGCGCCGCGAGCCTTCTCCCGGGGCCGACAAGCTAATCTGCAAATCAATAGGGTTTCGAGCTTCACGCATACGTTCTGACATGGCTCTCAAACGGGAAGGGATACTAGAGTATAAGCGTTGCGGCTGAACCTCAAGGTGGTTGTTGAAGCAACCATGCACAGGCACAACCGATGTGGGAAGCGGAGCTGTGTAGTAATTATGTCCGGATGGAAATGTTGGGACATAACCTGAATCATCACTGTTAGAAGTGGTGATGATTCGGGTTACGTCTTCTTGATAAGTGTCTCCATGTGAGCCATTGGGAATCACAGGAGAATCGAGGGACACATGTGTTCGGCTCGGAGGAGAATCCGGTGCAGTCGACTCTTGGTTAGTTCTGTTTTGAGAGAGACCATCTGTGTTTCCCTCATTTGCTGCCATTGAAGAGGTATGAAAGGAGAATTAGTAAGTGATTTGGGGAGATGAACAAATTCAGAGGAATTATGATTCCAAATTGAGTACTATTTCTCAGCAAAGGAGGACATATATAATTAATAAATAGTCAAATTTAGTTAATCAAATTTGGGATGTTTTAATTTCATTCATGTATTGGAAAGAATGGTAACTAATCACAGTGTGGTCAAATCATTTCTTGTAATTAAAATTTAAATAAATGGGTTGTTTCTTTCTACTTTAAATTAGAAAAATAAGGGATTCATGATTTTATTCCTATATTTTATTGATAATATATCACAATGTGATGTTCATATATCGCTATTCCAAAGTTTATGATTTTATGGTTAGGAAGGATTTAAAGAAATGAAAACGATTTAATCATATTTTTTTGGCAAGAAAAAATGAATTAAAATTTTCTCTCTTCACATAAACGCTGCATTTGTTTATGGATTGGCGAACATAATCTGTATTTAATAGGCTAAAATGGCATAAAATGTTGTATGTTTGTTAAAAAACCAAACATTTTTCTTATTAAAAAAATTGAAAAATGGAAACCACAGACCAAAAAAAATTACTCCACATTCCATATTTTTGTTTTTGTTTTTGAAAACTACATTCCATATTAAAAAGGTCAAATTAAAAAAAATACCAAAAAAATCATTACTTTATATTCCATATTAAAAAAGACAACTTAAAAACAAATTATACAAAGAATAAAATAGATACACCCTAAGAAAAATACACTTTTGGCCCAACAAAAAATTGCTACCGAGGTGGCTAGCTGATGATGAAATAAAGCAAGAAAAGTTATGGGAAGACCAAGAGGAATCAACGGTCTCGGCTCATGGATTCCCGAGCCTCACAAACAGAGTTTGATTGGCTTACTGACCGAGTTCAGGGATGTTTTCGCATGGAATACCGCAGATATGCCTGGTCTATCTCCCGACCTGGCATTACACAGACTGAACGTTGACCCGAGCAGGAGACCTGTTAGGAAGAAAAAACGAAGCTTTGCTCAAGACAGAGTGGAGGCTATCCAGAAGGAAGTAGCAAATCTACTACTACCGAATATAATAAAGGAAGTGGTATACCCCGATTGGCTGGCCAACCCCGTTTTGGTTAAAAAACCAGCCGGATCATGGCGCATGTGTGTAGACTTTACTGACCTGAATAAGGTCTGTCCAAAGGATTGCTACCCGCTCCAAAAAATTGACAGGTTAGTGGATTCCACGGTCGGGTTCGAGGTTTTTGCATTTTTGGATGCGTATAATATCACCAGATCGCAATGGCTCCGGAAGATATGGAAAAACATCTTTTATAACGGAACATGGTACGTACTGCTACATCACTATGCCATTTGGGCTTAAGAATGTGGGGGCTACCTATCAAAGAGCAGTCAACAAGATATTTGAGAAGCAGATATGAAGATGCATGGAGGTATATGTCGATGATCTTCCGATCAAGAGCAGGTCTCTCGACCAATATGTTAAAGATGTTAGAGAAGTCTTTAAAGTGCTCAGGGAAACGCAAATAAGGCTCAATCCCAAGAAATGTACATTTAGGGTCAGATCAGGAAAGTTCTTAGGATATATGATATCCAAGGAAGGTATATGAGGAAATCCAGACAAGGTTGAGGCTATACAGAGCATGGCACTACCAAAAAGTATCAAAGAGGTGCAAAGGCTAACATGGCGTATGGCCGCCTTGAATAGGTTCTTTTCACGGTCGGCACAGCGTGCCCTACCATTCTTTAAGATTCTAAGATAGGCAAATCCCTTCACCTGGAATAAGGAATGTCAAAGGGATTTTGAAGAATTAAAGGTTTATCTGGCTGCTCTGCCTGTACTCACCGCACCAAAACCTGGAGAAACCTTATATTTGTACTTGTACGTGTGCCAGGAAGCGTTGAGCGCTGTCCTGGTAAGTGATCAAGATGACGTCTAGAAGCCAGTCTTTTATGTCAGCAAGGCCCTGCGCGGGCCAGAGGTTAGATACACAAATGTAGAAAAGTTAGCACCGGTATTGATTCATGCCTCGAAAAAGTTGAAGCCATATTTCCAAGCTCATACCATAGTGGTCATGAAAGATCAACTTCTCCGACAGATACTCGACCGGCCAAAAAGTCAGGCAAATTAACTTAGTGGGTGGTCGAGCTGGCCGCTTATGACTTAGAATTCCGACCAAGAGTTCCCTTACGCATTGTGCTTCAAATTTAAAGCAACCAACAATGAAGCTGAGTACGAAGCGCTAATTACGAGGCTCAGACTGGCCGCAAAGCTAGGGGTAAAAAACTTACAAGTGTTCAGTGATTCCCAGTTGATAGTGAATCATGTTAAAGGTGAATACGAAGCGAAGGAAGAAACTATGAAGAAGTATCTCTCCATAGCATGAGCACTGATCGCAGAATTCGACGATGTTCAGCTAGGGCATATTCCTAGGTCTAAGAATGCAAGAGCCGATGCGCTCTCCAAGTTAGCTTCAAATTTTGTCTCTGATAGGAAGGTATTGGTGGAGCAGGTAGCAGAGAAAAGTTATGAGCAGAAAGATGCCAAACCGATCACTCAACATGCCATCTAGATGGATCCAATAGTTGCCTTCCTGAAAAACGTCCTGGTCCCGACCGATAAAGCTCATGCTCTGAAAATAAGGCTTCTGGCGAGCAGGTACTCATTATTTAATGATATATTGTACAGAAAATATTTTATTTCACCATGATTGCGTTGTGCTACTAAGGAAGAAGGGAATTACCTTCTTCGCGAGATCCACTTAGGAATTTACGGAAGTCATAGCTAAAGCATTGGCTCAGAGTGTAGACTATTTGGGTATTATTGGCCGAGCATGCAAGTAGATGCTCCGGAGTTGGTGATGACTTGCAGAACATGCCAGGTGCATGAAAACCTTACCCACCAACCTTCACAGCAGCTGATTCCAATAATATCTCCTTGGCCTTTCGACCAATGGGGGATTGACCTGGTCAGACCATTAACCAAAGCACTGGGTAATTTAAGATTTCTGGTGGTAGCCATTGACTATTTCACCAAATGGGTGGAGGCAGAACCATTGACTGCAATAACATGCAAGGCTATTCAAAAATTCTTATAGAAGACTATAGTGTGCCGGAATGGAATCCCAAAAAGCATCATATCTGACAATGGCACACAGTTTGAAGATAAAACAGTCCGAGAATGGTGCTCTGAACTCGGGATTACGCGGCATTTCACATCGGTCGGCCACCCACAAGCCAACGGCCAAGTTGAGCAAGTGAACAGGCAGATCAAGACTGGCCTGAAAAAGCGACTAGAAGAGAAGGCAAGAACTGGGTAGAACATTCACCCAATGTACTATGGGCATACCGGACCCGCCCAACTCCGCCACCGGAGAGACCCCATTTTCATTAGCTTACGGATGCGATGCGGTCATCCCCGCTGAGATTGGATTATCTTCTCCCCGAGCAGAGCTCTATAACCAACCGGACCAAGAAACAGAGTTACGGCATTTGAAAGACGATGTCGAAGAAAATCGTGAAATAGCATTCATTAGGATGGATAAGTATAAACAGAGAATGTCCCATTACTATAATGCCAGGGTCATATACTCATATTTCAAGCTGGGAGACTTGGTCCTACGGAAAAATGAGGTTAGTAGGCAGGATCCTCAGGGTAAGCTACAACCAAACTGGGAAGGCCCCTACAAAACGATTAAGGTGCACGGTAAAGACGTGTATCAGCTGGCCGACGATCAAGGGAAGACCATTCCTTGAAGCTGGAACGCAGTCAACTTAAGACGATTCTACGCCTAAGACAGGTTCTAGGCTATCTACTATCTTTTATTGTTTACATTATGAGGCTTCATGTAATAAGTTGCATTCGCAACATATTGATTTCAATAAGATTTACATTTTTCTGTATTGCTTGTGTTTTTATAAAAAGATCTTTAAAGGTTAGAAAGAGTAGACCGTTTAAATCTATGATCGGAAAATTGGACATTACTTATAGCTGCAGAGCAGCCTAACTAATAAAATTAGATGTCTGCAGGACGTACCAAACAATTAAAACTCAGAGACCGAGCGATGTAATTAAGCTGTAGGGCGGCAGTATAAAATTTTGCAAAAGGGAAAACACTTAAGTCTGCAGGACGGACCAATAACTCAAATAAACCAAAGCAAATGAGCAGCCCAATACTGCCAAACACTCGGAGACCGAGTAACGATCGGGCTATAGAGCAGCCAAATGTTATTAAAAGTTTACGAATAACAAACTATATATATACATCTGTAGATCAGACCATCATTATCAATGCTCGAGGTCGAGCACGAATCAAAACTGCAGGGCAGTAATACAAAACTTCGGTCAAGATCAAGATAGACAATTAAAGTCCGCAGAGCGGACCACCTAATATACAGCTCTGAAGATCGAGCATCGTGATATATACAGACTCAACGAGTTTGTAACTACCAACTCTTTAAGCCTATAGGGCGAACTGTTTAACGACGGAATTCTGAAAAGAATAGCATTTAAGTATGCCCTATCAAAACTTGACATGCCTTACTTGGGGAGAAAGGTAAGTGCGGATCAGGAAATCAATAGAAAGCAAAGTAAAGGCAAATGTGAGTGCTCCTTTCATAAAACTTGAAAATTTAAAAGTTACAAATGAAACGACCACAGAGCAAGTCGTAGGCAAAACAAAGAAAAAGGAAAAATAGTGCAAAGTCATAAGAAGATCTAGGATGAGAGGCATCGGGCTGAGCGTCATTATCAGAAGATGCAACTGTTGATCCAGCAGCCGGTCGGGAGGAAGAAGCAGGGGCGTACTTAAAGGCAATGTCCTCCCCTGACTTAAGCTCCTTGAGCCGCTCGTTGTAAACTTTGCCCATACCAGCCTTGTACATGCCCTTATTCTTTAGCTTGGTGAGATAAGGACCCTCAAGCTGGGATCTGGTATCGTCAATCCACAGAGAGTATCTATGGTTGACCAGGGGAATGAACAGAGCTGTAAGGACCCCATCAAAATGGGGGGTACCGTAGTATTCCCGGATCCCCTTAGCAATAAGCACGGGAATGGACTTCTCCAGGGCACTCCGACCAGACTGCTCTTCAGCCAGAGCCTTCTCGGCCTCAGCTTTCTCAGCGTTCAGCTGATCATTCAGGGCCCGCATCTCCTCGGCATGTGTCACCTACAGAGCCTGCATCTCGACTGTGTGGTGACTCCTGGGGCTGGCCGCTTTTTTCTTTACGGATTCATACAAGTCCTTGTATTTTTTCGTGCTGGCTTTCAGGTTGGCCATTGTCTTCTCGGTCTGATTGGCCTCAGCCTTGGATTTTTTGCTAGATGGCCAAATACCTCCTGCCCTATACGGGCACCCTATAATAGAAAAAGAAAGACAAGAAATGGATAGTGTCAGTACGAAAGAGCAGCAAGTATTAATTAAAAGCTACAATGGCACATACCATTTCTGCCAGGTCCACAGTGGACATAGCTGATAGTTGTTCTTGAATCAGGGATGCATCACCTAGACCACATCCTCCCGCTGTGATGGTCAGGGGACCTGTGCCCCCCGCTTACGGGATGGTCCCTCCGGAGAGATAGAGATCACCCTCGTTGAGCCCTTCATCTGGATAATGCCAGATACCCCTTCTTGACCAAGGGGGTGGTCTAAAACTTTCAACTCTCGGTCCTCATGAGCATGAGGGGAGACCACAACATCATCAGGATGGTCGGACAGAGATCGGACCCCTTCAGCATCCAGGACAGAGCCTGCCGCTCGAACATGATAGAGCTCTTGGTTTGCCCGGTCCTCGGAGGCCGATGGTACCTCATCTTGTTCTTCTTACTGGACATCCTCAGCTTCAGCTCCAGAAAGCAGATACGCAAGGTCGGCCACTGCACTGTGAAAAAGAGATTAGTATACAAAAAGCTTGTCAAAAATATGAAATAACTAAAAGGAGTATCCCTACAGGATTTCTCTTCGGCGTCCGTGAGTTGCACATATGGCTCCGGACCGGCATTGCTCAGGTGTGCCCGATCAATCAGCTCTGAAGTATAGTCAGGGAAATTTAAAGAAATGTTCAACTCCTTGATAACCCGAAGCCAGTCCTTGTCGGTAACCTCTGGGGCAACATCTTGGTTGAGAGTTGCAGAGTTCCATCGGCCCAGCCGAGCCACCCCTTTGTGGCGGACAAAGAAAAACCGCTCTTTCCATCTTTTGAAGGAAGATTTCCCTTTGAGCTGGATAGGAATGTCAAGCAGGGAATCTAACCGGCGAAGAAAATAGTACCAGCCAGGGGAATTGGGTACTTTAAAACGATGATAGAATACCCGAAAGAACCAAACGGAAAACCTAGTCCTTACCAATCGGCATCAGATTGCAAAACCAACTATAGTTTGAATCCCGTTGGGAGCAATTTGGGCAATCCCCAGGTTGTAGTAACGAAGAGTGGCCACAAGGGCCGGGCAAAGAGGAAGCCTCATGCCACAGTCAAATTGTTCTTTGTAAACAGCGCAATAGCCGGTGGGGGGATCAAAGGCGTACCGGCCGACGATCCGAACATCTATTTTAGATTGAGGAGTGATTGGAACCAAGAGAGCAAATCTGTTGACATCTATGATCTCTTGCTTCCAATCACTCCTCAGATAGTCTATAGTGTGATTTGAGATGCTAGACTCAGTGCCAAAGCAACCCATGATGGATCGAGTGACAGACACATCTTTAAGATGCCTAACTAAAAGAGAATCCCTAGTAATGAGAGGCAAAGAATGCTGGGGAACACAAGACGCTAAAGAGCGAGAAAGTGGAAGAGTAGTCAGAAGGATGGCCGGAGAAGATGAAGTACATAGGCTGGGTTGGAGATGACCTCCTCTGTTTCAAAATCGAATGAAGTATGTAAGCCTATTTCTTTATCTATAGACTCATCGGTAGGATTAGAAGACCTCACCCTCAAAAAGGAAGAAATTAAAAAAGAAACAAAGCGAAATATGGGAATAAGAACGTACTTGAAAACGAGATGAAGAAGAAATGGGATGATGGCTTGCTTCAAACTTGGATATAAGATGGCAGTGATAATGAGGAAATGACTTTTGAGGTGAGGGGTTATAAGCCCAATCGTTGCCTCGGTTAATGACCCACTTTAAGGCAGAAGGTAGACGCCTCGTTCCTCATGATAATTATGACGGTTACAGCAACGCTGTTGACATGTGTCAGAGTGAGCCCCGGTCTGCTCCACTAGAGTGAACCGCACAACCGAGACCGAGCATGGTCCGCAACCGATCGCTGCATGTAAGTCACTTATGTCGATATTACTAGCAAGAATACTAGGTCCATCGTAGTATAGTAAGTGTGAGTCAAGGTCGATCCCACAGAGACAATGCAACTTTGAGTATAAACGATCTTAACCTAACTAAGAAGACACATATAGGTGGTCATTAACCAACAATAAACAGAAAATAAACGTGGTATTCCTCCCCCTCTTCCCACCGATCTACTAACTTGGATTAGTTAATCCTTACGTTTACTTCCCCACATAATTTCCTTAAACTAATCGAGCGAGCTTTTAATTTAGTTTTAAAGCTATGGGTGCAACTCCTAACCCTATCTACTCTGACCATGGTAGTAGATAATCTATACACCAGCTACCCTTCTTAATTGGTCTGTAATAGCCCATACGCATAGAGAACTAGAATTGCCGGTTTCGAGCGCTAACTCATACCGCTAACCCGCCTAGACAGCCGTTGACACTGATCAACACGTTCCTAGGGTCCATCTAGACAATGTCCTAACTAACACTTCATGTTAATTTACGAATTACAAATACTAGATTGGCTAGACCTATTACTCGTTTTAATTATTTCTATCGATCAACGTAGCTGACGTGAATCCTCCAGATTAAGTTTCCTAAATATTGCCTCGGTAAACCGGTATAGACCGCCAGTTTACCAGGGTCGGCTTTTCTCAATTCTGGATCAACATTGCTCAGTTTCGATTAATCTAAGTAAATTATGAGGTCGTTAAACATGCAGATTAACTAAAACACGTAATTACAAACATATCTACCATATTGAAGACAAAAAGAAACGTTCAAAGCTTCATACCTTCAACAATAGAGATCTAACTTGACCTACTCAAGCTACATTGACCGACTTATGACACTTAGAAACCCTAACCGACCTAGTCAATGCGGCAGAATCGATTTCGTGTTCCACAAGGCCCTCAGTTTACCGGACCTAGCCCACGGTAAACCGGGCTAACTTTTCATCTTTTTCTTCAGCAGATCTCTTCTTGGACTTCTTTTACTTGACCCAACTTGCTTCCTTTGATCCGGATCCATTCTCCAATGCTCCAGATTTGGTACATCCTGTAAAACATATAAAATGAGGCAAAACAGTACCAAACCCTCGGGAAAATAACACAAATATAGAATTACGATCCTAGGAACACGCACATAGCATTTAACACATAATCCATATAATAACGAGCATATCCATCGTCTCTTGAGCATATTTTGGGGTGAATACAGGTATAATTAATGGTACTATTTAGAGCGTTATCAACTACACCCCACTTAGCTTTTGACCGTCACGAGCAAAATGGCGAAAAGAAAACAACATCCTGATCAATATACAAGTTAATTAAAAATAGCTATGCTCCATAAAGTCAAGATCAAGATCATGCCACACATATTTATTAGTAACGCATTAAACAATATTCATGTCACGAGCCAATGTGTGTGTGCAATAACTCCACATCCACATTGTAATGCAAACAATCGCATATTACGTTAACCCGCAGTCGGACTAACCAGTCTCGAACATGTTTTTTATTAATCAAATTAGCTGAGCAAGGCAGATCGAGAACCGAGTATTACTCTTAGGCTCGCGTTTATCGGTCTATGCAAAAGTCGTGCGTTTTACGCTTCATCGACTCAATTTTGCCAAAGAGATTATAGATGTATATATTCAATGTAATTCTCTTTCTTGGTGGGTGGACTCTCATAAATTTATCTATCCTCACGGTCTCACTCTTGATAAACTACCGAATCCAAAATTCCATTGCCTTTATAATCGCTGGTGAAACATGATTCGGGATAAAGCCAGGGTCAACTCTACTCAAGGTAATGCGTTATCGACTACACAAGGAAAGTGAGTTATACGTGCTTAAAAATGGTGGCTCATAACAGAATATGTGCTTAATACGCCACTACTTCAGAAGTGGACACAACTTTTACTCATACAAAGTGAAACAAAGATGGAATCAATTAACTCCAAAAGATCAAAGACGTCATGTTTTTTTCGAAAATTTGTCGAAATGAATCAAAGTCTAGGTGGTGAACAATGCATCAAAGAGCAAGATAATCATGCAATTAACGGAATATAATGCTAATAAGCTAAGTGACGTCCCTTACCCCCCACTTAATCGAAACATTGTCCCCAATGTGGAAGATGAAAATAGAAAATGTAAAGGAACGTAGCTTCGTTTAAGGGTGGAGCCAAAGGAAGAAGTGCATCGTCATATAATTCAATGGGCGCTGGTAATAATGTCTCGACAAAATCTATGCTAAGTATCTCAAACAAACCAAGAAGATGTTGGAAAGGTGTCCTAAACCCAATCGGGTTGGACCGGATCCGACCAGGTCGGGTTATTTACAGTCTATTTAGTTCATGTAATAACTTTATTATGATTAATAAAAGCACTTATGTTATTATATATTGTTTAATCTTCATATTATTTGTTGTATATATATAGTAACGTCCCTAGTGTCAAACTATGATAGAGAAACCATGATAGTGATTATGGTTGATGAGATCTCTAATCACTATAACAAGTTTGGTACTTAAATGTCTCTAGTCTTACATATTGTCAAATAGGACATTGATAGTATAATCAGACTAGCACGTATTGGATGTCTTCTATCTTTTAGAAGATAGGGATAGATCACTTAGACTGTACATGGACGTGTATTAGAGAATGCGTACGTTAGACTGACCCACTTACATTAAGTGTCACACTATGCGGCGGTTGTGTAATTATCCTTTTGACCGGAGTCTTTATGGCATCACGGTGTGGATTATCATGCTTTGACACTATTGAGATTTCCCCTAGCCATGGGGCGATCTTACGGTAGTGATTGGGTATGATATTGAAGCATGCGGAGTATACATGATTGGTCGTCTGGGAATCGTGTATCCTATGATTGGGATTGAATATCCGAAATGACCTTCTTATAAGGAATGTCTAGCTCTCGTGAATCTTTGCAAAGTGGGAGTAAATGCGTTATCCTGAGAGAGCATGATATCCAGATTATAAGATACGATCGTTAATGTATTGACACTCTAGATACGATCATATGGATATTATTACAAAGATAGGATTGTAAGTTACACGGTAACTACTTCACATGAAAGGTAGTAGTCATTGCTTTTGACTCTACTGATGATTGGGGTCACGGTGTGTTGCTAGACGCTATCCCGTGATCGTTAGGCATGACGAGCATTTTAGTAATTTGCACTTTGTGTCTACGGCCAACATATTCGAAGCCTATCGGGTCACACACATATGAACATCGAGTCGGATTAAAATGCGGTTATAGCTGATAACCAAATAAGAAAAGTTTATCTCTAGACTATAAATGTTATAGTGGTAAATTAATATGGTGGTATTTATTTATTATGAATAAATAAAATACAAGATATTAATTATATATAAATTATATTAATTAAAGAATATTCCGGAAGTCAATTGACTAATGGGGCGCCACTTTTAAGTGTGTAAGATACACTTGGATTGTGCACTTTAATTAATAAGATTACCATAATATTAATATGGGATATTAATTGATTTTGGAAAAATATATTTATGGTAATAAGATAATTATATTCAATATAAGATATTGGAAAAATTAATTATAATAAAAGAGATAAATCAAGCTAGAGGATTTTCCTTATTTTATTGGGAAAATGTTTTCTTCTCCTCCACACTTCATATGGGGCGCCACCTCCTCTATATAAAGGAAGTGGGTGTCAAGCTCTTTTGTACATCACAATTGAGAGAGCTCATAGTTCTTGTGTAAAATAGAGAGCAACCTATAGTGAGTTTGTGAGGGAGGAAAAAGGCCGGTCTAGCAACAGGAGTTTTTCCGATAGCAATCCAAGGTGGATTCCGGCGAGGAGTTCGTGTGGATTAGCGATAGAGGCCGGATGCGTGGATGGCTTGTGCACTGTACTACCCTCCATTGACGGTCAAAGCGACGATCTTATAGATCATCAAGGTATAACCGTCAAACTACTTAACGTGTTTATTGCATTACACGAAGAATGATCTAGTAAAAGGAAATCAAATTTTAAATTCCGCTGCGTTAAACTAGTGATTTCCTAACAGAAGAATGGTGCTGACAAAAAATCGCATAATAAAATGACGGCAGTAATAGAGAAAATAAATAACTCCAAACAGTTTAAGCCGTCGAAATCATTATATTATGAAAATTCTGCTGCAATACTAGATAGGAAATCAACAAGAAAAAAAAAACAAGAAATGGAAAAAAACAAGAAAAAGAAAGAATATCTAGTCCTCATCATAACATTCCTCCAAGTCATCTATAGGCTCAAAACCGGGAGGTGGTGCAAAACTCGAGGCAGCAGGCAGAAGAGGATGCTCTGTGACGTGGGGCAGTCCTAGGTGGTGGGGTCGATGGAGGAATGCCAAAGAAGTCTATAATTCTATCCATCTTGCGATGTAAATTTACAATTTCTCTTGAATGCTTCTCCAACAAAGCTCTCTGAGATCGAGGTGCTTCAAGGACCGGAGTACGCTCTCTCCCAGCTCTCGAACTGACCCGTCTTGGTATTTTCAGAACGGACTGTGAACTAATCATCGGCTCAGGATCTTCCCATTCATCATTCACCAGAACCGGAACCTCGTCCTCTATAGCAAACATATCAATCATAGGCCCATATGGCAACTGCTCTCGCTCAGACTTAGCGGCAATCTTGTGAATGTGGCTATGCATCTGGATACCTATGTTGACTGGGAATCCTTGCTCTAGATAGAACATCAACGCTGCCCTCTTTAGTGTGACAGACACCGTATGCTTGGTCGGTAAAGGTGAGCACAAACAAATCTGTTGACCACCTTCCTGTCCTACGATAATTCGTTCTCCAGGAAGATGGTGGGGGCTTCTATAGGGTTGCGCTTCCATTGCACCCCAAAGTAATCAGCAATCATCTACATCCTCTCTAGATCTTCAATATTGGTCGAGGATGTGTATTCATCTGGGCCCACTGGTGGATTGCGAACCCCTTAATACTCGTTGATCCGCTCAATAGTAAAATCAACCTTAATTCCATGGACCATCACAAATGTAGCTCCTGGGTTATGCAAAAGATATGCATAAAATTCTCTCACCACTGTAGCGTTGAACCACGTCGGTGCCTCAGCCATATCCAGAATATCTTGTACTTTTAGGGCTCTTGGCAAGATCATACCGCAATCATCCAACTCTACGGCTCGTTCTCGGGCAACCGGTCTTCCGTTCCAATGCCCTCGGAACGATTCATAGATTTCTAAAGAATGAAATTTCTCAACCCCGTCTATAAAGGGGTTAACATCTCCGTAGACATACTGGTGACCACTTGGACGATAGGCTATTCTGCTACGCTTGGGACCCATCCTGCTTAATACAGAGACTGATGATGAAGTTGATTCTAAAAATGGACCCTCAGTAAACCGGCCTATACCCCCGATTTACCAGCCTGACTTTTCTCGGTTTCTTACTGGGACTGTGCTCTGATAATGGAAGATAAAGAATTGTAGCACTTCACTAGCACAACAGCACTACTAACTAGCAATAGGGATGTAGAAATTGGTGTTTGGGTGTTGAAATAGAAAGAAAATGTTTGATTTTGGTGGAGGTATAGTGGTGGTGATGGGGGCCAAACTTTCTAGAGGTAGAAGAAATGGAGAGTTTTGGTGATTGAAGAAGATGATAGTTGATGAGGATGATGCATAATGGTGGTGGAAGGGTGTTTAAATAGGAGAAATGATAGAAGGTGGAAGGATTTGGTGGGATAGTGGGTAGAGGAGTAATTAGGGTGAGGGATTTGAGGGGTTTGAGGGTGTATGCTTATAATTAAGACACTACTGAAAACCCTAAGTACCTCGTTTATGTAATCACATAACTCAGTGTATGGCTATACAAAAGAGGATTGAGTTAGTGAGAGGTACTTAAAATTAACTTAGTCCATAGCGTTTATTAATTTGAGTACGGGTCTCATGATTAATTTGCTATTAATGCGCCCATAACACTTTAGGTGTGACAGTCTTATCCGGACTGTCGGTAATAGGGTACCTAATGGGGCATTTATATACGATGATAATCATATAGGGCTGGACCGATTTGATTTGAGTTCTCGATATAATTCCGTAATCGAGAAGTCTTATCGAATCAAAAGATGATCATATATGGATTAATCTCAATCCTGAGGTGATCACAGACAACTGCTTAGACTAGGGTAGGGTTTGATGTGTTAGTAAGGATCACTTCGTAGTATGTGGTCCAACACTTCTCGTTGGTTCTATTTTAGAATGAGTGAGTAGTCTGTGCTATCACAGATATGTAATCAATTCCTTCCCTCGGGAAGTAGACGGATAGTTCCCTTATTTGTTAATCCTAGAAACTGATCGATCCCGGGAGTTTATATTATATTAGTTATGAGCCAATTGATCACTAGGGGTTAATGGTAAATAAGGATAAGAGGTTTCGAGAAGGGTTTATGGAAATATCCCGAATTGAAATGAACAGTCTATGGAGGATTTATCCGTATGTAATGATTATATCAGTGGTCGCTTATCAACTCTTGGTTGAATGTAAGTTATCTATATTCGGCAGAGTTCAGTTTCGGGTTTATGGTGGTGTAATCCCGGAATTAATAGATTGAATATTATTGTGCGGTCTGACGAATAATTTTATATAATTTATTGTAGCTACTGAATATGGGTCCATGGTCCCCGACGTGGTTCCTAATATAGCATATATGTTATCTCGTCGTTTCACCTCAATTATAATTAAATAGTTGGATTGGACTATTTAATTGATATGTGGATTAATTGTTTAGTTGGACTAAATAATTAAACACATGGAAAAGAAATTTTTCGTGGACTCGGCCCAATGTGATGGAAAATTCGTGTGGCCCTATACTTGCTAGGGTTTGGCCGAATTTTGTGTTATTTAATTATTAAGGAATTAGTTTTCTTGGATAATTATTTAACATGTGATTTATCTTTTATTTGTTAATTGATAAATCTTGAAATATTAGATAATAATATTATTTATCCTAATTTGTTTGGGATATATATTATATTTATCTTTTATTTAAAATAAGGATTAACAAAATAATTATCTCTTAATTATTAAATCCTTAGAGGACAATGATTACTCTCCTATATAAAGAGAGTTCTTCCAAGCCTATTATGATCACAATTTTCGGTTTTAGTGTAAGTATTAGAGCAAGAATTTTCGGCTCTTTTACTTAGGGTTCGAGTTTTGGAAAACTTCGGGTTTTCTACGGTAGCATATCGAGGAGGTCCGGCGGCTTGAAACACCATCCACCTGGTGGTGATTGGAGACACACGTTGGAAGACTTTGGCTTCTAAACTAGGCTCTCAACTAGCTCGGATTGGATTGACCTTTTGTTCTTGGAGTTTTGCATCATAAAAAGGTTGGTAATCTAACCCCCTCGTAGGTTAGATTTATTATTCATGTATTCTGATTGTTTAGATCTAGATCTTGTACTTCCCACTGCGTAATCGGGTGGATCTTAGATCCATCCGGCGATATTACATCCTACAAGTGGTAGCAGAGCCTTTGATCTATCAATCAAATTAAAGTATGTGAATTTTACATCTAGGAGTGGAAAAAGCATGTGTTAGATTGTTTTTTTTTTTTAATTTTATTTTAATTTTCCTTTGTATTTTTTTAATGCATCGAAAATTTATTCATGTATGTTGCCTTGTGATTGTTGTGGTTGAAGAGATGGATTGATGTTTGTACTGTTTACCCGGTAGATCTGTTTTGTAGCTCTTTTGATTAGTATCAATTGAGCATAGGATTTGTATTTAAATTTATTCTTGATAAAAAATTGTAATAAGGTAGTACCTTTTGTAATTTTATTTTGATCCGGGTTCGAGACGATGAAGATCATGGTGTTGAAGATTAATCAAGAAGGTAAAACGGGAGGAGGCCGATTTTTTTATTCACAAGCTCGTTTTTTTTGATGCGGCTAATTTTTTTTTGATAACCTAATGTTTGCGGCCGCTTTAGCCTATAATTACATTAGGTCATAAGACCAATGAGAAAACGTATATATATATTTCTGCCGCAATTTGTTTTTACAATTATAAAAAAAAAGGCATTTTGGCCGACGCCTGTACAAAAAAAAAAAAAAAAACAAAAATTTACCAAACAATTTTATAATATACATATATTTAAGATATTGGTATATTACGGCCTCCTCTCCTCGTCGTTCGTGGTTCGTGTCAAGTTCGAAGATTCACGATCCGGATGATTCAAGTTCGAAGATCGAGACTTGAAGACTTAGAATAGTTATTCTTTTCCTTAGAAAATAGGTTAGTCGGGGGTACCAACGGCCTATCTCGGTGTTTATTTTTCCGTTTATTTTTCGTGTATGATCGAAATTGTGTGATATAACCGGAAAATTGCCATGACATGCATCATATCATGATTCCACTCCAATGCATACATGTAGCTAGTTAATTTCGAATTAATTAGGCATGTATAACTCGTATAATTAGTTAAGAAGCTTATTTAATTAATATTTGTGGTATTTAATTAAATTAAGTAACTAATTATAAAAACCGAGGAACCGGGTTTTGTCAATCGTTACGATTTTAGTGATGGATTCTCGATGAATCCCACTTAGATAAATCGTTGAGTTTTCGGTGATGGCTTATCGGGGAAGCCACCTTAAACAGAAACGAGATTGCGCTTTGGTTGACAACATAGAAATCGGAAAATCTTAGTACATGGGTTCGGAAATGGTCCAACCATGGATGGGAGAGTTCAACCGAGCTTCGGCTCAATCGACTTCCCTCCACGTGTGATGTACGTTACAGTGGTTCGACAAGACTTAGCATAGCCGATAAGCCTTCGGGTTAAACGGGGCTTCTCTTGCCGGATCAGCCTGAACTGTCACATATGTTCCAACGAATAAGACGGCGTAGGCTTGCCTACTTAACCGACCCTGTTCGGAGTACTTTGATTTATTGTTTCTTATTGTCAAGACCGAAACCGTAATTAGTAAACCCAACACTTTTTTCAAATTATTGAGTGGGAGCGGGGAAGGCGACAACCGACCCCACAGCCTCTACTATAAGTGCAAGCACGTGAGAGAAGGGTGACGCCTCGAGCCGCTTTGATTTCGGCCCCCTACGGATGGTGTTCACCCCTATCAAAATTCAAGGCTTGGTCTCCGAAAGGATAGGATTTTGGGTACTCGTTGAGTCACTGAACGACCCTACGGCGGCATACTCGGGGCGTACTTTGAGATCTGATATAGTAGGTCACACTCTTTATGGATATTTTCAAAATATCTAGGCTAGAAAAAGGAAGGTAATCAATGATTAAAGTGCGGGATGTCTGATTCCCGTGAGATGTTCGATTCTCGAAGCTTAAACATTGAGAGAGATTGTCTCAGTTTAACCGTCACCTCTTTGACCTACCCTACGGCGGCACTGAGGTGCGAGGTTAAATCCTTGGAATGGTAGGATAGACTTTAAACAAGTTTATTATTCCTAAAATAAAAATCTAGTAGTGAAATTTTAATTTTGAATTTAACTTTCTGTCATATTTATTTTACAACTAAATCTCTAGGCTACTAAACTGTTAGTAATAGGACTTCATTAAAAATGTGGAAAGTAACAAGTACGTTGTAATTATCAAAAGAATGCAGTTAATTTTTCGGAAGAGATTTTTCCTTGAGCCTTTAAAAACTTAAGTGACATAGTATAGGTATGTCACGGATGTCACTCATGTTGAACGAGAGACGACCATACTTAGTTTACAAAAGATGATATAGGACTATCGGAAAAATTCATTTAGTGAATTTTAAAAGGTGTAATTACACAACAAATTTCAAAATTGAAAAATTGGAAAATCATATACATAAGGCGTTGCTAGTTAGATTGTATTTGGAACCGATAAACTAGTGGGAGCCTTAGTCTTATGATTTGTTGTTTTTCTGAATTATTAGAAATGTGTAATAGATCGCACAAGAGTTTCTCCATTTATTGGAAAAACAAGAATAAAGCTTTGCTAGTTAGACAGTATTTGGAACTAATAAACTAGTGGGAGCTTAGTTCTGACTGTTTTTCTAATCTTGAAAAAATCATAAATACAAAGTGTTGCTAGTTAGACGGTATTTGGAACCGATAAACTAGTGGGAGCTTTATTATGATCTCTCAAACCATTTGAACAAAGTGTTGCTAGTTAGGCGGTATTTATAACCGATAAACTAGTGGGAGCTTTGTCAATTAGAAAAATCGAATAGTCCAAGCTAGTAACACTATCATTAGGCATCCCACAGTTCAATAGTAGTGTCTAATCAAACGAACTGCTAGTTCAAGACTGTTTCCATTTAAGGAAAGTCAAGAATGGGAAAGAATGTCTATACGTGTTAATCATCTAAACTCAGTAGTTTTAAGGCTAAACCAAAATATTAATAAATTGGAAACTAGAGGATAAGGAAAGTGATTTCGGATTACTGACCAATGTATCCTCAGAAATTTCCTCGAAATCTAAAGTTCTTTGGAAGAACTAGGTAGCTTTGCATTAAAAGATAAATATAATAGACAACGGGCAGTTATTTCAGATAGACTAGTGGGAGTGATATAAGGAAATGAATCTCGGATTAAATTCTTGAGTATCACAGAAAATTCATTTTCTGTTTTCGGATTCGTTGGAACGAAAGTATTCATTTTCAATATGATAATTTGTTTGTCTTAATGACGACGAATATAACATTCGTAGCACGAATCCAAGACTCGGACTTTTGTTTGATAAAGTCAGAACCACTAAGCATTGCTGAAAAGGTATCAGTAACACATCTTAAAATATATAAACGCAAATGGTTTCCGTATTTCGATAAACACTTCTTTCTATACTATTAGTTAGTGCATATTCCCTAACGATAAGATCTGCAGACTGGCTTAGGGTGATTCCTATCTCCCAGTCAAAGGAATCCTGTCTCAACGGAACAATGCCTAAGATTCATTTCAATCGAGAAAGGGTAATAGATTTAAAGAAGTAACATAGCTTGTTCATAACAACCTTCGGGGTCATATGAAAGGTACAAGCTAGTGGGAGTTTTTGAAGTAGTGACATCTTGTCTGACAACTATTCGAGACTCCGGTAAGTTTACCCAAAATATTTGGAGGAAATCTCTGATTTCACCAGAGATAGAGTATTCCATACTCAGAAATAGGTTATTGCGTAGTCATCGGGACTGATGCTCGGCCTGCCTCACAGTGAAATGTTTTCACTAAGAGATACACCATAAATTTGCCTTATATAGTTATTGATGTGCTACGATACGCTGCTGAACTCATTTGAGATATTGGTTGCAAAATAACGGTTTACGTTGTAATGTGAAACCGAGAAGTCTACCTAAAAGATGCCTACGCATTTATGGATAAGGAGTGAATTCGGTTCACCCCACTTCCGTAAATAAAGGCATTTAGCACCGAGTGCTTGAAGGTAGGACTGGAAATTTTGCGTACACGTTCAAATCGTGAAATATCTTGATGCATTGAGTAAAGGTTGATTATAAAACTCATAAAATCAGAGAATGACGGTTATACTGTCAAAATCGGTCTGATAGAGTCTATAAATCACACCTTTGGATTTTGAAGTATTTGTACTCAAGATGTTACTAACTGATTTGTTCAGTCCACATCCAACACCGGCAGTTGGTGATAACACTAATAAAAACTACTAAACTAGATCAGTATATCAATCCACCCCGAACGTAGTGGGAGTATGGTTTGTCCATTACCCATTGCAGGACCTTACGGTCTATAGGGTAGATTGATGACCTATAATCCTTCGTGGGCTGTATAAGACCCTGATCATAGAGGTTGGTTTAAAAGACATAACCCTGTGAATGGAGTTTGATACTCTATTTCTGTTGAAACTCTTGTAGAACCACCTGAGTATCTCAGGCCCAGTGGGAGTAAATGGAACTACACGGAGAAGAGTCAAATGAATAGGAAAGTTTAACTTTCAACGCAAAGCTGAGTAATTTAGGGGTGATTCCCTAAAAGGTAGAGAGTTAACCAGACCGTGATCTCTCTTACCACTCATTCTTGCTTGATTTCGTCAGAAAGCGGGAAATAGGGGTGATTCCCTAAGACTTCCTTGCCCAACAAACGGAATGTAAATTCATTCAGAACAGAAGGGTTTTAGCTAAGCACAAATAACAGATTCGTTACAAAGCAAAAAATAGGGGTGATTCCCTAAGACCTTTTTGCAAGTCTAACGGTATCTTAATTTATTCAGAAAGAACCTTTGGCAGGATGCCTGCCATAGCTTATATCCTTTGAGGATTAAAGCAAACCTCTAGGTCATTTCAAAGTCATATATTTTAATATGTGGACTTGACCAGAATATTGATAAGTCTTTCGTAGACTGGGCTTCGATATTAGTAAAGTAGTATGTAGATTAGTGTTTGTGAATGGTAACACTGAAACAGTTGGAAACAACATGGGTGTGTTATTTGAAGTCAGAGTCTGACATGCCATCGGGATTCATTCTAAAGGATTCTATTCGCTCAAATTCTCAAGAATCGATCATTGGCAATCCTCTCTATTCACCTGGTTAAGATATTCTTGCATTTATGCAACATTCAACGATGTAGTCTACCCTACCTCTCAGGAATGATTATCTAAACCTGCGGATGAATACTAAATGAGATGTTTAGTGAATCCTCAAGCCTCTTCAGGAGAATGAGGAATAATATGCTAGTATATTCAGGTGCAAACTAGAATATAAGTGATAACACTGATTCTAGTTTTAGGCCAGATTGAGGATGATCGTTAAATCGATCTCCGTCTCAGTGTTTACTCATGTGATAAAGTATTATCCAGTAAGCCGATACCGCTTCGTTGTGAAAACATTGGAGAGGTAGCTCATAAGGATTTTGCAATCACTAGAGGTCATAAGCATATTGAAATCGTACCACCAGATTAGATGGAAAGACGACGTTTCGATCCCAAAGATTGACTCAAGCCGCCAACCTACCTGATCAGTGTACCAAGTCACATGGTATTCGGATTCTAAGTACGCGCTGGGTCACTGACCTACCCTGCGGCGGCACACTCCGGTCGTGCTTGGAAGGATGAATTACTAAGATGCGCTTGGAGGGTATGAATCTTGGGGATATGTCGCACTTGTTTTGAGCAAGTGGGAGAATGCTGTAGATATAGATATAAAGGGTGTGCTCTAAAACAATTAATCCACTTGCCTTTTGTGCAAGTGGGAGATTGTTAGGTGTAGTGCCCGAAAGACAATTATATAATTGTTTTAGGACATAATTAATAATTCATCTTATTATATGCATGTATGCTTATAATTAAGACACTACTGAAAACCCTAAGTACCTCGTTTATGTAATCACATAACTCAGTGTATGGCTATACACAAGAGGATTGAGTTAGTGAGATGTACTTAAAATTAACTTAGTCCGTAGCGTTTATTAATCTGAATACGGGTCTTATGATTAATTTGCTATTAATGCGCCCAGAACACTTTAGGTGTGACAGTCTTATCCGGACTGTCGGTAATAGGGTACCTAATGGGGCATTTATATATGATGATAATCATATAGGGCTGGACCGATTTGATTTGAGTTCTCGATATAATTCCATAATCGAGAAGTCTTATCGAATCACAAGATGATCATATATGGATTAATCTCAATCCTGAGGTGATCACAGACAACTGCTTAGACTAGGGTAGGGTTTGATGTGTTAGTAAGGATCACTTCGTAGTATGTGGTCCAACACTTCTCGTTGGATCTATTCTGGAATGAGTGAGTAGTCTGTGCTATCACAGATATGGAATCCATTCCTTCCCTCGGGAAGTAGACACACAGTTCCCTTATTTGTTAATCCTAGAAACTAATCGATCCCGGGAGTTCATATTAGATTAGTTATGAACTAATTGATCACTAGGGGTTAATGATAAACAAGGATAAGAGGTTTCGAGAAGGGTTTACGGAAATATCCCGAATTGAAATGAACAGTCTATGAAGGATTTATCCGTATGTAATGATTATATCAGTGGACGCTTATCAACTCATGGTTGTGTGGAAGTTATCTATATTCGGCAGAGTTCAGTTTCGGGTTTATGGTGGTGTAATCCTGGAATTAATAGATTGAATATTGTTGTTGGTCTGACGAATAATTTTATATAATTTATTGTAGTTACTGAATATGGGTCCATGGTCCCCGACGTGGCTCCTAATATAGGATATTTGTTTTCTCGTTGTTTCACCTCAATTATAATTAAATAGTTGGATTGGACTATTTAATTGATATGCGGATTAATTGTTTAGTTGGACTAAATAATTAAATACATGTAAAAGAATTTTTTCGTGGACTCGGCCCAATGTGATGGAAAATTCGTGTGGCCCTATACTTGCTAGGGTTTGGCCGAAAATTTGTGTTATTTAATTATTAAGGAATTAGTTTTCTTGGATAATTTTTTAGCATGTGATTTATCTTTTATTTGTTAATTGATAAATCTTGAAATATTAGATAATAATATTATTTATCCTAATTTGTTTGGGATATTTATTATATTTATCTTTTATTTAAAATAAGGATAAACATAATAATTATCTCTTAATTATTAATTCCTTGGAGGACAATGATTACTCTCTTATATAAAGAGAGTTCTCCTAAGCCTATTATGATCACAATTTTCGGTTTTAGTGTAAGTATTAGAGCAAGAATTTTTGGCCCTTTTACTTAGGGTTTGAGTCTTGGAAAACTTCGAGTTTTCTAAGGTAGCATATCGAGGAGGTCCGGCGGCTTGAAACACCATCCACCCGGTGGTGCTTGGAGACACACGTTGGAAGACTTTGGCTTCTCAACTAGCTCGGATTGGATTGACCTTTTGTTCTTGGTGTTTTGCACCATAAAATGGTTGGTAATCTAACCCCCTTGTAGGTTAGATTTATTATTTATGTATTCTGATTGTTTAGATCTAGATATTGTACTTTCCGCTGCGTAATCGGGTGGATCTTAGATCCATCCGGCAATATTACATCCTACATCTCTTTTTTATCTTGCGTACTAGGTCTGCCTCTGCATCAAGAGTTAAAATTTATGCCCAAGGATTCCAAATTTTCCACTTTAAGCTCTAATCCGTCACTACGCAATACGGAAGGACTAGCTTCCATGAGCGCCTTGCTGTGGTCCTTCTCTTCGCGCTCTCTCAGCATTAATCTCATGAATTCCTGCTCAACAGTTTCTACTACAACCTCTCGTTGCCTATTGTTGGAATAGTGTCCTAAACCCAATCGGGTTGGACCGGATCCGACCGGGTCGGATCATTTATACTATTTCTTTATGTTTGTACATATATTAAATGGCTTTTCTGTTGTCATATATTTGTTCTTTTAAAGAACCAATTATGAATTGTTATATGATAACGTCCTTAGTATTAAACCGTGATAGAGAAACCATGATAGGCGATTATGGTTGATGAGATCTCTAATCACTTTAATAAGTTTGATACTTAAATGTCTCTAGGCTGATGTACTATTAAACAGGGCATTGATAGTATAAACAGACTAGCACGTATTGGATGTCTTCTGTCTTTAAGGGCAGGGATAGATCTCGTCTATCGAAGTGTAGAGACACTTGGACTGTACGTGGGCGTGTATTAGAGAATGCGTACGTTAGACTGACCCACTTACACGGATAAGTGTCACACTATGTGGCGGTTGTGTAATTATCCTTAAGACCGGAGTCTTCATGGCATCACGGTGTGGATTGTCATGCTTTGACACTATTGAGGTTTCCCCTAGCCACAGGGCGATCATGCGGTAGTGATTGGGTATGATATTGAAGCATGCGGAGTATACATGATTGGTCGTCCGGGAATCGCGTATCCTATGATTGGGATCGAATATCCGAAATGGCCTTCTTATAAGGAATGTCTTACTCTCGTGAATCTTTGCAAAGTGGGAGTAAACGAGTTACTTGAGAGAGCATGATATCCAGATTATAAGATACGGTTGTTAATGTTTGACACTCGACGTACGACCGTATGGATATTATTACAGCGATAGGATTGTAAGTTACACGGTAACTGTTTCACATGAAAGGTAGTAGTCATTGCATTTGACTCTTCCGATGATTGGGGTCACGGTGTGTTGCTAGACGCTATCCCGTGATCGTTAGGCATGAAGGGCATTTTCGTAAATTGCACTTTGTGTCTACGGCCAACATATTCGGAAGCCTATCGGGTCACACACATATGAACATCTAGCGGATTAAAATGTGGTTATAGATGATAACCAAATAAGGAAAGTTTATCTCGAGACTATAAAGGTTATAGTGGTAAATTAATATGGTGGTATTTATTTATTATGAATAAATTAAATACAAGATATTAATAATATTATATTAATTAAAGAATACTCCGGAAGCCAATTTTTGGCTAAAGGGGCGACACATTTAATGTGTATGAGATACACTTGGATTGTGCAATTTAATTAATAGTATTACCAAATATTAATATTAGATATTAATATGTATATATATATATAAATAAGGCATGCATGTGGCGCACATGCAAATTGGAGATTTGCATGCGCACCAAATATGTGTGGATATATATAATATATAGATTTAATTGTGTAATATATATGTGATATATACACATGTGTAAATTGATTTATGGTAATAAAATAAATATAGTCAATATAAGATATTGACAATATCTTGGAGATATTCAATATAAGATATTGACAATATCCTAGATTTATTTAATATGAGATATTGTAATAAATGAGATAAATCAATCAATTATATTTTCCTTATTTTATTGGAAAAAGGTTTTCTTCTCCTCCACACTCTATTGGGGCGCCACTTCTACTATAAATAGGAGGTGGGTGTCAAGCTCTTTTGCACATCACAATTCCAAGAACTAATAGTTCTTGTGTAAAATAGAGAGCATCCTATGGAGAGTTGGAGAGAGGGGAAAAGGGCCGGTCTAGCAACCGGAGTTTTCCAATAGCAATCCATGATGGGATTCCGGCGGGCTGTTCGTGTGGACTAGCGGTAGAGGCCGAACATTTGGGCGGCTCTATGCAGAACTACTCTCCTTAGACGGTCAAAGCGTCGATCTTATAGATCAACCAAGGTAACCACCGTCTTTAGCTTATTTGTTTATTGCTTAAACGAAGTCGATCTTGGGTAAAAGGAAATCAAATTTTTGAATTCCGCTGCGTTCCCGCGTAGATTTCCTAACAGTGGTATCAGAGAGAGCTTCGAGCTTAAGCAATAAGCATGTAATTGTGCGTAGTTAATTTTATCGTTTAAATCACGTTATTAAAAGATGAAAGATTTTTGATTTGCAAAATTGATACACGAAAAGAAAAAAAAAGGAGATCTGGTGGTGCTCGGCCGACTGGCGGCGGCACCACCCCAGCGGCGGCGGCGGCGGCGGCAGGGCAGCCTGCTGCCGGCAGTCGGCCGGTCGATGCTGGCGGATCTCCAAATTTTTGTTTTGTGTATTTTGTGATTCAATATGGTTCATAGTTGTGATTGGTAATTCGTCCTTTTGTTTAGTTGTGTCATGTGGCTAACCAATGGTACAAATAGTTTGGGCCATTGGGATGCCACATGGCATTAAAATAATAATGGCCTTTCCAAACTATGTTTGGAATAGGCCTAGGCCCTTTCCAAATATTTGATTTGGGAAAAGGCCTAGGCCTAGGCCACTTCCAAAATTTTGATTTTGGAAAGTGGCCAGGCCTAAACCAAAATTATTTGGCCTTTCCAAATATTTGATTTGGAATAGGCCTAGGCCCTTTTCAAATATTTGATTTGTAAAAGGCCTAGGCCTAGGCCACTTCCAAAATTTTGATTTTGGAAAGTGACGAGGCCTAAGCCAAATTTGGTTTAGAAAACCAAAGGCATCCCTTTTGATTACGAATCAAAAGGAAAGAAACAAAAGAGACTTAATTTTAATTTTGATTTATTTTTGGAATAGTTCCAATTAATTAAAATTAAAATTAAAATCGTTTAAAATTAATCGTTAATTTTATTTCGATTAAATCATTTGATTAATTAAATGTTAATTAGTTAATTGATTGGATAAAATTATTTAATAGATTAAATGTTAATTGATTAATTAAGACGCAAGTAGTTAAATTTTAATTTTATCTTTTTCACAAGATTTTATTGTATGGATTAGATATAGTAGATATAATATGATTATATGGACCCCGATTGATCATGGACTCGACCGATAGGATAGATGTGAATGATTTAATTTTTCTGTTGGTTTAAAAATTGTCCTAGGCCGTTATGAAGAACGTGACCTAGTTTATTTTCTGCATTTATCCCATTCCGTTAGCTCCCCCCGTGAGCGGCGGGTGTATTTATTTTATTAGATAGAATTAAATGTAACAAGAATGGAGCAGAAGATGGAGACCAAAGAGAGACGAAAAATAAAGATCCCATTGGAGAATGGCGCATTAAAGATCCTATTGGCGGTTGCGGCTACCCTTAGATTGTGACCCGCGGTTTCGTCAGTTTGTATTCGAAACCGCACCTAGGAAAAGTCCATGATCATACCGGTTACTTTACGCATTTATTTATTTTGTGCTTGTATTTATTTTATATGATACGATAGATGCATGACTAGGCACGATCTAGATAAATGTGTAGGATGTATGTTTATAGAGATAGACATATTTATGATGAGACCATGATTAAAATTAATTAAGTGAATTAATTTACATAAATACTTCCACCTCAAAAGAATCAAGTTGAAATTGCCTCCCCATATTATAATGACGGTGAAGAGCCCTTGTTCGGATCCAACTCATCAGCCAAAGCAGGGGGTTGACCTACCTCGGGTATATCGTCATTATCGAGATATGATCGTATGAGATCTCACGAATATTGGGGTTATGACTTGACTAAGAATTCTCTCGGCCACCAGCCAAAGCGGGGTTGTTTGGATTTTAGAGGCAAGGGTTTGACTACTTCATAAGATGAAAATTGTCAAAGAGTTGACTAGTCAAACAACAAGAGTCGTATAAGATACGATTGACAAAGGGATGTTGTCTACCTATTATGCTATTTTCGGCCCACCAGCCAAAGCGGGGGTCGGGGTAGCTTAGTGGGATCTTGTCCACTAAAGAAATTAATAATTCTTGAAAGTCAATTGGGAGTAGTTGACTAGTGGGAGCAAAATCATAAACCAAAAGTCCATTTTTGATTTTGCGTGTATAAACAACAACACTTATTTATTTTCATTTTTATGTTGTAGTTTTAGCAAACTTTATATTTATGTTTTATTCTCGATTAGTAAAACCAAATTATGACTGTTACCTTTTGAGAAACGTTCTCAAATATGGTTAAGTAATTTTAATCCTTTTAAAATAAGCAATGACATGAGCAATCCCGTTATAGTAGTTAGAGACAAGGAGATTACATAATTGATGCAGTGCTCCGAGACTTTAATGAAAGCGGAAGCTCATGATATGATTAAATCATTTGAAATAAGTTTCAACGAATTAGTCATAAATTGGATACGATCCAAGATGATCATTCAGTCATACGATGACAATTAATTCAATCGTTGAATAAGAATGACCACGTTTAATTTTGAAAAAGGTTGTTTTCAAAATTGTAAGATTTAAGTATCGACTTAATTCTATCATTGCTTAAAGGTTAATTAAATAGTCAATGTTTTGAATACGATTCGAAAGGTTAAATAAACTATTTAATAAACATTAGATTTTCTTTATGAAAGGAAATCAAAGACATAGCTCTTGTGATCTTTCTTAAGTCTTATGAAGACTACACTAAGAAACATTTTTCAAGTGCTTAAAAGGGTTGAAAAGGAAAGTTAGGGCATGTGCTTAAATAGAGAACTTATTGAAGTTTCTATTCTAGGCAAGTGAGTTGAGATAAATCTGTCTAAGTTCAAAGTCAACTCTTAGATATATGATATCTTACGAGTGTGATTAAATTAGAAAGATTAAATACTGATATGGAAGGTGAAGCAAATGTTGTAATACTTACCATATTCTGGATCTAGTAAACTGATAAGGGAACTAAATAAATGTTATTATGTTCCGGTTCTTATGAAGGACATACTTTCAGTTATTTGTTTGGATTTAGTAGACATATTCAATTGTAAAGAATAAATGTTATTCCAATAAAGTTGGAAGGTCACCGAATCTAACATACTAGATTGAAGTCACTATATAGTTGATATATGTGATGAGATCTCAACTAAATATTTGTATGGCTATTATCCTTGATATTTGTAGTTGTTCTAGATGTCGATTCTCTGGAAGAGAAGCGTGTAATTAAACGTCATTTTGATGATGTTAAACCATATGATTATGAATCATGTGGGTTATACGTATCTTATCCAAAAGGGACTAAAATACCCTTTTTCGAAAAGGTTGTAAGATCTAGAAAAATTGTCTAAAGCCTAAACATACCGATGTTTGTTGGCTTATGACAATTAATGCTACAAATAATTATTTGTTAATCTCTATAACTATTTTTAGAAATAGTCAAGTGTACTTAGTAAAGTGAAAAATTCGGAAGCCCGAAAAGTTCGAGCTAGTACGAATATGAGATTGATGAGCTACTTAGGAATTAATCTTCAATTGGATTGAAGTAATTAATACCTGAAGGGTGTTTCAGAAGTCGTCTGAAAAGGAATAAGATTCTTCCTTGAAGGATACCATCTTTGGGATACGCAATTAGATTGTGTTCCCAAAATGGAAATAACACTTTATATGATAAAGGTGTGACGCAAGCCATGCGAAATATCCCTTACCCGCTTTGGGATAGTGCCCTTATACTTAACCGAGTTCCAAAGAATAAAGGTTGAATAAATTCCATATTAGATATGGAAGAGGATAATGTCAAATCTGTCTTAACCGATGATTTGAAGTTGTCATAAGCAAAGTCGAAAGGCTTGGAGCCTAGTACGACATATGCAACTTTGTGGAATATCTTAGCAAGTACGCTAGATATTATTTACTCGTCCGCATGAGCAAAAGGTGTTTGTCTCCAAACATGTTGTCTTCTAGAGGAAGTGTTTCTTCCAAAAGAAACAGTGGGAGTGAATCTAGATCTCAAAAGAGTTTGAGATCCACAAAGATATATTCAACCATAGGAACGTGAGCGGACGCCACATAGCGATGAGGTGTAGATCAACGCTCAGTGCACAAAAAAGTTCTATAAGTCTGTGGATGACCTTAAGCCTGAAAAGGTTGCTGGTATGTTCATCTTGAAGAATGAATATCTCACGACTTATGAAAGAATGTTTGAGAGGCAATATTGAGAGATATGGCTAGGAGCCATAATATCTGAATTAGATTCCATCGGTGACAACCAGGTTGTGAACCTAGTCTGTCTTACCTAAGGGAGTGTCCCTGAAAGGCTGAGCCCAGTTCTATTCAGACTATGCTTGTTATAACTTGGTATCATGACTATATGATAGTGTTGAAGACGTTGGGCAAAAAGCTCGATGTTCATAGACGATGACATGATATGTAGGCTCGTGAGATCCATTTATGGACTCAAACAAGTTTCTCTAGACAATTTCTTTGTTTGATAATCAAAGGAGTTTGATTTAGTCAAAAGAAGGATATGCCCAATGTGCAAGTTGGATAGTGGGAGTGTGTTACGATTTTTGAAGTAAGGTATTGGATATCTCTCTAGAATTATCACCCCATGTCACAGTCAATTAATGTTTGGTAGTTCAAGGTCTTTACGAAAGCACTTGGATTAGCGGTTCTTATTTTAGAAATGAGAATCTATAGTGATAGATTTACTTGCTGTTAGATTATAGTTTACCTATATAGATGTGATGCTAAATGAAGTTTAGCATAGATCGCAAGATCTATCTGTGTTAGGACGTTGGTCCTAAAGATAAGGTGAAAGATGATGCTTATGGAAGGTTTCCTTCGCTACTGCGATAGGAACCATCATAAAGGAATGCCGGATGTTCATAGTTCATGAATAGTCATGAGCAAGTATGAAAGTAAATCTGGTGAATGTCGAGAATATCCTTAAACAAGTTAAGGAAGAATTCCTGGTTTATCGAAACTTTGAATTAAATAAACGTAGATATGCAGACGTATATCCCGAGTCTTATGAAGGCGAGTGGGAGCTATGATCCGGGTTTGCAATCACTTTGTTTAAGTGATACAATGTTCTAGAAATGTTCTAGCCTATGGGCCACTGTAAATTCTACAACTAGGCCAAAACACAGTAGTGTCTTGGAGGCACAGCGGGAGAAGTACATGGATCTAGAAGGTTCATTCTTGAACCTTGTGTGGTTCTTCCACCTTTTCTATATAGTTGATATAGTAAGTGGATTCATTGCTTGGAGCAAGAACCATGGTCTCGTCAGAGATTCGTGTGTGTGTTGAGGCGGTTCCTTTGACTTGATCATATGGAACGTGATATGAAGATAGTCCGAGTCCCCACGGATAGTGATCCGTTTATGGATAGGGTTGGTTGCAAGTATTGCATGAGATTCTTGTGTTTCAACTTGGTCTTGTGTGTGCTAGTGATTGGTTTTAGGACAAGTGGGAGATTGTTGGAATAGTGTCCTAAACCCAATCGGGTTGGACCGGATCCGACCGGGTCGGATCATTTATACTATTTCTTTATGTTTATACATATATTAAATGGCTTTTATGTTGTCATATATTTGTTCTTTTAAAGAACCAATTATGAATTGTTATATGATAACGTCCTTAGTATTAAACTGTGATAGAGAAACCATGATAGGCGATTATGGTTGATGAGATCTCTAATCACTTTAATAAGTTTGATACTTAAATGTCTCTAGGCTGATGTACTATTAAACAGGGCATTGATAGTATAAGCAGACTAGCACGTATTGGATGTCTTCTGTCCTTAAGGGCAGGGATAGATCTCGTCTATCGAAGTGTAGAGACACTTGGACTGTACGTGGACGTGTATTAGAGAATGCGACGTTAGACTAACCCACTTACATTAAGTGTCACACTATGTGGCGGTTGTGTAATTATCCTTAAGACCGGAGTCTTCATGGCATCACGGTGTGGATTGTCATGCTTTGACACTATTGAGGTTTCCCCTAGCCACGGGGCGATCATGCGGTAGTGATTGGGTATGATCTTGAAGCATGCGGAGTATACATGATTGGTCGTCCGGGAATCGCGTATCCTATGATTGGGATCGAATATCCGAAATGGCCTTCTTATAAGGAATGTCTAACTCTCGTGAATCTTTGCAAAGTGGGAGTAAACGAGTTACTTGAGAGAGCATGATATCCAGATTATAAGATACGGTTGTTAATGTTTGACACTCGCGTACGACCGTATGGATATTATTACAGCGATAGGATTGTAAGTTACACGGTAACTGTTTCACATGAAAGGTAGTAGTCATTGCATTTGACTCTTCCGATGATTGGGGGTCACGGTGTGTTGCTAGACGCTATCCCGTGATCGTTAGGCATGAAGGGCATTTTCGTAAATTGCACTTTGTGTCTACGGCCAACATATTCGGAAGCCTATCGGGTCACACACATATGAACATCTAGCCGGATTAAAATGTGGTTATAGATGATAACCAAATAAGGAAAGTTTATCTCGAGACTATAAAGGTTATAGTGGTAAATTAATATGGTGGTATTTATTTATTATGAATAAATTAAATACAAGATATTAATAATATTATATTAATTAAAGAATACTCCGGAAGCCAATTTTTGGCTAAAGGGGCGCCACATTTAATGTGTATGAGATACACTTGGATTGTGCAATTTAATTAATAGTATTACCAAATATTAATATTAGATATTAATATGTATATATATATATAAATAAGGTATGCATGTGGCGCACATGCAAATTGGAGATTTGCATGCGCACCAAATATGTGTGGATATATATAATATATAGATTTAATTGTGTAATATATATGTGATATATACACATGTGTAAATTGATTTATGGTAATAAAATAAATATAGTCAATATAAGATATTGACAATATCTTGGAGATATTCAATATAAGATATTGAAAATATCCTAGATTTATTTAATATGAGATATTATAATAAATGAGATAAATCAATCAATTATATTTTCCTTATTTTATTGGAAAAAGGTTTTCTTCTCCTCCACACTCTATTGGGGCGCCACTTCTACTATAAATAGGAGGTGGGTGTCAAGCTCTTTTGCACATCACAATTCCAAGAACTAATAGTTCTTGTGTAAAATAGAGAGCATCCTATGGAGAGTTGGAGAGAGGGGAAAAGGGCCGGTCTAGCAACCGGAGTTTTCCAATAGCAATCCATGATGGGATTCCGGCGGGTTGTTCGTGTGGACTAGCGGTAGAGGCCGAACATTTGGGCGGCTCTATGCAGAACTACTCTCCTTAGACGGTCAAAGCGTCGATCTTATAGATCAACCAAGGTAACCACCGTCTTTAGCTTATTTGTTTATTGCTTAAACGAAGTCGATCTTGGGTAAAAGGAAATCAAATTTTTGAATTCCGCTGCGTTCCCGCGTAGATTTCCTAACACCTATGCCCTTCCTTCTCTATCTCCATGATTTCTACTTTCCCTGAATCATAAGTCATCTTGCAACTTTCCGGCCTATTATCTTGGGGCTCTAAGATTTTGAAAGATACTGCATCATTTATCGATCTTAAAGTGATTTCCCCATTATCAAAGTCCATGATCTCTCTGCTTGTCGGTAAGAAAGGTCTACCTAACAAAACTGGGGCACATGGGTCCTCTGGTACATCTATAACTGTGAAATAAATTGGAAAAGTGAACCCTCCTACCTTTATCGTGCACTTCCTCAGCAGACGACAGACATATCTCTAGTCTTATTAAACAAAGGTCATAGTTCTGGTTTGATTCATAATGACCGGAAGCTTAATCTTCTAACAGAGGGATAGAGGTAGAATGTTACAACTTGAACCGGAATCGCAAAGGCCTAAACCTACAGATATACCATTGATAGAGATTGGGAGTCAATACGTTCTAGGGTCTCCTAACTTTTCTACCGTGTCAGAGTCTGGGTAATCCTCAGACTATGAGAACATAGTGTTTGGATCCTCTTCCGGATCATCGGAGTCGTAGTCGGACGATATATCAATTAACTCGATAGGAAACTTACCTGCCCGATAAGTCTCGTACTCTCTCAGGCTCTCATCGGCTTCCTATTTAAGTGTTTCAGTCTCCTCCTCTACACGCTTCTTATCAGCTTCGTATTGCTCCCTGGCTTCTGATCTAGGATACATAGAGATTGGCTTGATATTCAGCACAGTACGTGGCATTGCGTTTGACTCGTCTAGACTTAATCACTTTTGCTTGACTGAATTTCCGAAGAGTCCGGATACTCCTGCAAAAGAGACAAAATAAAACAAAGAAAATGTTAGCAACTCCCGCTTCAGTTGGGGGTGATCCCAACTATTGCGGACCTACTAAATAAAATCAACTGAGATGAACATAGAATAACAGGGGCTGTCAGAATTCAATTTTTTGGACCTCGGTAAACCAGAGGTAACCTTTGGTAAACCGGGCTAATAATTTCTTATTCTGGCAGTGAAACAGTGTAGGTTTGACCCAGAATGACTCAAGACTCGAAAAGAAAATAAATTAAAAAAAACGACTTCTTAATTAGAAATAAAACGTTTATCCTTAAAATTGGCCATTGTCACCGGCAACGGTGCCAAAAATCTTGATCGCGTGTAAGCCACAAACGTCAATATTACTAGCAAGAATACTAGGTCCATCGTAGTATAGTAAGTGCGAGTCAAGGTCGATCCCACAGAGACAATGCAACTTTGAGTATAAACAATCTTAACCTAATTAAGAGACACATATAGGTGGTCATTGACCAACAATAAACATAAAAGAAACGTGGTATTCCTCCCCCTCTTCCCACCGATCTACTTATTTGGATTAGTTAATCTTTACGTTTACTTCCCCACATAATTTCCTTAAACTAATCGAGCGAGATTTTAATTTAGTTTTAAAGCTACGGGTTCAACTCCTAACCCTATCTACTCCGACCATGGTAGTAGATAATCTATACGCCAGCTACCCTCCTTAATTGGTCCGTAATAGCCTATACGCATAAAGAACTAGAATTGCGGTATCGAGCGCTAACTCATACCGCTAACCCGCCTAGACAGCTGTCGACACTGATCATCACATTCCTAGGGTCCATCAAGACAATGTCCTAACTAACACTTCACTATTAGTACTTCATGTTAATTTATGAATTACGAATACTAGATTGACCATACCTATAACACATTTTAATTATTTATGTCGATCAACATAGCTGACGCGAATCCTCCAGATTAAGTTTCCTAAATATTACCTCGGTAAACTGGTATAGACCGCCGGTTTACCGGGGTCGGCTTTTCTCAATTCTGGATCTACAATGCTTAGTTTCGATTAATCTAAGTAAATTATAGGGTCGTTAAACATGCAGATTAACTATAACACCTAAATACAAACAAATATACCATATTGAAGACAAAAAGGAACGTTCAAAGCTTCATACCTTCAACGATGGAGATCTAGCTTGACCTACTCAAGCTAGAGATGGTGAGGCAGGGAAGGAAACCAGAAAATTACTCCCCAAAGCTCAAGAAAACTTTATTTCATCAAATTGTAAATGTATAATAAAAATATGAAAAAGCTTATGTAATAATCAGTTGACACGGCCTTATTTAGATACAGTGACCGACTTATGACTCTTAGAAACCTTAACCGACCTAGTCAATATGGTAGAATCGATTTCATGTTCCACAAGGCCCTAGGTTTACCGGACCTAGCCCACAGTAAACCGGGCTAACTTTTCTTCTTTTTCTTCAGCAGATCTCTTCTTGGACTTCTTTTACTTGGACCAACATGCTTCCTTTGATCCAGATCCGTTCTCTAATGTTCCAGATTTGGTACATACTGTAAAACATATAAAACGAGGCAAAACAGTACCAAACCCTCGGGAAAATAACACAAATGCAGAATTACGATCCTAGGAACACACACATAGCATTTAACACATATTCCATATAATAACGAGTCTATCCATCCTCTCTTGAGCATAGTTCGGGGTGAATAAATGTATAATTAATGGTACTATTTAGAGCATTATCAATCGCCCTAACCAAAGGTCCAGGCCGACCTGGGGGGCTTATGATGACAGTCGGCTCTGTCAGGGCCACGTGTCATGAATATAAAGGCTAAACTTTAGATAAAGCAAGGAGGTTTTACCCCGACCAGCGGTCGGGAGGTCGACCCTTATCCCAGCAAATTGAATAAAGCGAGTTGCCACACTCTTCCTAACCGCCGCGGGACGGTTCGGTCTGCAGAATAAGCGCAGAGCGCGACCCTAAAGGCTCGGTCCATATCGACCCGAGCCCTTAGCCAGTTATACGCACGTTTCCTTGATGAAGGGATAAGTTATGGAAAGAATCTAGACTCATTAAGGCTCTGATTCAACATTAACGATAAATGATATATTATCTCCTAATAATTAGGGAATCGTAGCAATCCTAATCAATGCCGGTGTAACTAAATCCTTGAAGGATACTGAAAAATTACGGTAAAAGCTCCCTATATAAACCTCTCCTTAGAACTACGGCTGGCTTGATTCCAATTGAAAGATTGGATACGTAGGTAGCTTGAGGATAACTCAGGTTCAGTCAAAATACAACAAAAACAATCCTCTCTTTTGGTGTTTACCGGTGATCAGAGGGTTATCATTAGTTCGTTTAGCCCGAAAACCGTAATCGGTAAAGTCCGACTTCATCATGATGCAACGGTGGGTGCCTAGAAAGCCTTCTCATCGAAATGTCACACAACTCTCTTCTTTTTTTTGATTTTTTTTGAATCCTCATTTTTTCCCTAAACCAACGTCAAACCATGCGTCAACTTCTTGTCACCGAGTAATAAGAGAATAAAAAGAGTCAAAGATCGACAAGTATGTTGACACTAAACTCGCATAATCCTTCGTCTAATCATGAAACAACTACATTCAAAGTCATATGTGCTTTAATTTTGTTCATAATCGATTTCATGACACAAAAAACGCTTAATAAAGTTCTACTTCAATAATCAAAACACATGATATAATCGATCTTTTCATTTTGTGTGTACTAACTCGGGTGTAAAAGGTGTCGAGGTTCCACTATCAACATAATGCATGCACCGGAAATCAAAAAATCAAGTGATAAAATTATAACCACTTTACCCAAGCAAGTGTACCTTACCCCCACGTAAGAGCACACAATGTCTTCAATGTGAAAGAAAAATAAAATGAAAGTCAAGACACTTATCTTTGGTAAAGGCGGTGGAGCAAAAACCTGAACACGAAGCAAATCCGAGCGTGAAACAATAATACTAAACCAAAATATCCGTCAAAAATCCAAAACGAGCCAAGAACTGCCAAAAACCATGTCCAACGCACTCCAAGAAACGATTAGTGCAACACGGGACATACCACCCATGCTAGAAAAACAATGTCATAATACCGACAGTAAGGTGACACAATAAAATATCGAATGAAAAATTAAAGTGCACCGAACAAGATTCAACCAATACTTATTTCATTGCAATTCACCCCCAAATTTGATAGACAATCCCGACTCGATAAAAAAAAATATAGACTCCAAATAAAAATAAAAGAAAAGAAAATTAGAATGACTCAAAAACGATCAAATCGTATAGAGTAAAAAACTCGCACATCCATTGCTCAAAATCTTTTGGAACACAGCGATAAAAAACCTTCACACTATAAAATAATCGTGACTCAATCTAAGACTTCCTAGACTCGGTGACTCGATCTAATTACGAGAAAAAAGGATCTAAGAAGTAGTTCTGAGTTTAAGGTCGTCAGCTCGACCGTATGACCACTCATATCTGAACCGGGTCCTCGAAGTAAAGGACCTCCTTCGTCTGTCAGAGTTAACATCCGCATAATGCTTCAACCGATGGCTTTTGACCATCAAGGTCTTATCCTTACCCAGATGCTTCACTCCCACGGTTCCCTAAGGATCTAACTTCACCACGACGTATGGGCCAGACATTCTAGACCTCAATAAAATAAAATAAAATAAAAATTGAAAATAACCTAACTCTAAAACCCAAAATCAACAAAACAAAAATAAGAATTGAGATAAAAAAAGACTATAACCCGAACTTTGTAACTAAGCCTACGTTACCGAAACAACGTCCCCAGCAACGGCGCCAAAAACTTGTTCGTGAAAATCACAACTGCACTAGCAAGTGGACTAGGTCAGCCGTAGTATAGCTCAATTCGTGAGCAAGGTCGATCCCATAAGGACTCGTTCGATAATTATGCAAACTTAGTTATAAAATTCAAGATTATGAGGTTGGTGGTCTTTGACCAAAATAAACGCGGAAAAAAAGTAAAAGATCATGGATTATCAAATCAAGATGAGTTTTAACCACGTTTAAGAAAGTAGATTGAACCAAACTGGTTAATTATTCCCTAATCGTTTTCTATATTGATTCATACACTTTTATCATTAAATTTCCAAGAATCGAGTCAATTACTGGTGCATTTCCCGAAAGTGGTTCGTAGATCGTGCGCGGACTCTATAACCCTATGAATAGCTAAACGTCTACCGTGCGCAGGCTAGAACAATAATAACTAAACACGAATTAAGAACTAGGAAATACCGATAATAATTACCGTAAACCTCGCTATGTAACAACCGTGCACGGGCTAGTTAACTAATAACGATCTAATTGTTTCTTGTCCAATTACTCTTTTCAACCTTAGTCCCTTCAAGAATAATTTACGAAAACATGCAAAGAGTTGATCAAGTTCTAAACATGTAAATTAAAACGAAACAATAGAAGTAATCGAAACAATTCGTTCATGGAAACTCAATCATTAAGACCTTTCCCCAATATAGACCGTTGGGTACTCTTTCTAAACATAGTCTTTTCCCCGAGACCGGGCGTCTCCCATGTATGTATCAATATAAATCACGATTAAGTGCAAATTAGCATCATTCAATTCGATCTACAAATAATTTAACCTAACATGCTTGTACCAACGATAATCATCACAAATTCGTAAAACATAGAAGAAATAATCGACATGATTACCTAGAAACATGAGATCAATCTTCTAGCTATTCCTCCGCAATGAATAACCAAGCATACAAGAAAGAAAAGGCTAAAAAAAACTCTTAAACAATGGAGAAAACATGAACTTTTATTGATAAACTAGCTACATAGTTTCTTGCTCTGAAAATCGTACATAGAATGCCGAAATATATCATATTTATTCTAAATTAACTGACCTAGGGCTTAGAAGGGTACATATGGAAGTTTTGGGGCTAAGTCAGCTCGCTTAACTGACCTAGACTCTCGGTTCAGCGTCCGGGCTGTCCCTGGACATGTCCAGACGCGTCATGGGCTTGTCCTGGGCACCAGGGTTGCTTTACCGAGCACGATTTTCGGTTCAGCATGCTGGGCTCTGCCTGGGCTTGTCCATGACTGATTCTAGACTTGACTGGGGCAGCCTGGACTGATTCTTGGGCATGTCTGGGCATTTCCAGGACTGAAATTGGACTTGTCCAACAGCTCGACTTGGTTCTCCTCCGGTTCGATCTCGATCTTTCTACATGTTTCTGCTCAAATCCTCTTCTGCCGGATTATTCCTACAAAGAACCATAAAATGTGTAGTAATATAATTTGATACAGAAATAAGATAAAGATACGAAATAATCACGATAAAAGCTCATATGCAACTTCCAATAAAATTAAGCACTTTTACATATAGTTTATCATGAGTTAATCCAGTTGAAGTCCAATTTTGGGGGAAAATTGATATAGAAAATGCCATAAAGTTGATTCGCATCACAGATCAAGGTATCTCCATTAACCACAGAAAGTATGTTGCCAATTTTCTAGAAGAATATGGTTTTACTGAGGCTAAACCAGTCAGTACACCACTTAATTCAAAACAAAGTTATCCATAGGGGATTCAGAGTTGCTATAAGATAATTCATCCTACAAAACCCTAGTAGGAAAGCTTATTTACTTGTCATTCACCATGCTAGACATAGCCTTTGATGTAGTGCGAAAAATTGAACCTACCCACATGTCGCCTCCATGTCAGCATAATAATAAATAAAGATAGAGAAAAGCCTCCAACAAGGGCCAGAACCCCCAGTACCCGAGCCGCATGAGCTCGGTTACCGTCCTCCGACCTCTACAGGTCGGCCAGTGCATATGGTCAAGCCTACCCCTAGCCAACCCTATAGGTCGGCTCAAGTCCCTCTCGGACCAAACCTCTTACGAACGCAATAATCCGAGCTAATCCCAGCTCGGCTATCCTCCTCGACCTCCGCAGGTCGGTCAAAACATAGAAGGATTCAGCCAGTTCAGCTCGGGCCATCTACGTCGGCCAGAGTCACTCCTCAATCGTATTTCCCACGAGTGTGATAAACAGATAAATATGGGAAGAATCCTTCATATTTGATACTCTGATTCTGACAGTCAAATATGTCCCTAATTATCTCCAGAAATTAAGGAGATTAAATCGTAATTTTCTTTTCCTTAGGGAACACGAAATCCAAGCCCAACTAGGACTAGGCCCACGACGCCTTAGGGCATAACTCCACTTTATATAAACCATCCCTAAGGAACTACGGAGACTTGATTCCAATACAAGCATTGGATACGTAGGCAGCTTGAGATCCAGTTTCTCAAGTCCAGTCTAAACCACCACCAAAACACCCCCTTTTTTATCGTGTTCTTAAGGCTTTTGCAGGTTTTCTTTAGGATAATAGCCCTGGATTATTATCGACTATTTTTGGAATCGTCAAATGGTGCTAGAAGGAGGTCTCCTACTAACAACTTTGTTCAAAATCCAATAGAAAAAATGCAGTCAGATCTACGGCTAATTCCTGGATATTGAGCCGTCAAAACACAAAATCCACCGTTCAGATTGAATAATAAGATGGGTGGAACGAACCCTCAAAATTTTGTGCCGATCGGAGTCCATTTCAAAACCCGATCGTTGCCGGAAGTTGCTGTTGCTGCTGTATCACCAAAAAATACAGTAGCCAGATCGGTGGTTTATTGCCAGAGATCGAACTGTTGAAAAGAAAATTCCACCGTTCAGATAGAATAAGAAGGTGGTTCGAAGAAGCTCTCCAAATTTCGTGCCGATCGGAGACCATTTTGATTCCCGATCGTCGCCGGAAATTTGCAGCTGCTGTATCACCAAAAAACGTAGCACTCAGATCGGTGGTTTATTTCCATAGATTGAACTATTGAAACGCAAATTTCACCGTTCAGATTAAATAAGAACGTGAGAAAAACAAGCTCTCCAAATTTCGTACCGATCGGAGTCCGTTTTAATGCCCGATCATTACCGTAAAGTTGCAGCTGCTGGAATATCACCAAAAAACGCAGCAGCCACATCGGAGGTCAATTGCCAGAGATTGAGCCGTCGAAAAAATATTTCCACCGTTCATGTTGAAGAAGAAGGAGGGCGAACAAGCCCTCCAAATTTCGTGCCAATCGGAGTCCGTTTCGATAACCGATCGTTCTGGAAAGTTGCTGCAGTAACACCAAAATAAGCTGAGTTTTCTTCCTTACTCTTCAAGATCCGAGCCGAGCTTCCCAGCTCTCCAAATCTGAGCTCTTATAATACAAGCTCTTACCGGGTTTTTCTACAACTTAAATGATCAAACTATCTTATTCTTGGAACTTTCCCGACCTAAAGAGTCGGGGCGAGCTTTCTCATATTTGGAACTCGCCTTCGGAAGAGCCTTCTATAAGTCCGAATCGAATTCAACATCATATTTGGAACTTGCCTTCGGGCGAGCCTTCTGTAAGTCCGAATTCAGTTCGGCATCATATTTGGAACTTGCCTTCGGGCGAGTCTTCTGTAAGTCCGAATTCAGTTCGGCATCATATTTGGAACCCACCTTCGGGCGAGCCTTCTGTAAGTCCGACTTTAGGTCGTCATCATATTTGGAACTCACCATCGGGCGAGCCTTCTATAAGTCCGACTTCTGGTCGGCATCATATTTGGAACTCACATGCGGACGAGCCTTCTATAAGTCTGACTTCAGGTCGGCATCATATTTGGAACTCGCCTTCGGGCGAGCTTTCTGTAAGTCCGACTTCAGGTAGGCATCATATTTGGAACTCGACTTCGGGCGAGCCTTCTGTAAGTCCGACTTCAGGTCGGCATCATATTTGGAACATGCCTCCGAGCGAGCCTTCTGTAAGACCGACTTCAGTTCGGCACCAACACATTACACCATTAAGCAAACGTTACGTTGATTTACTATTATTCTATTTTCCATTACGTATGGTCTTTATTGATTTTACAGGACAAACACATGTGTAACTCTTTCACGCGAGAAGTCCATTCAACCTGGCCCTGCTCGCCATGTTTTTAAACGAGAAGTCAGCACTAGCCTAGCCCTGCTCGTCTAATACTTTCACGCGAGAAGTCAGTCCAACCTGGCCCTGCTCTCCGTGCTTTTAAACGAGAAGTCAGCACTAGCATGGCCCTGCTCGTCCTAAACTTTTCACGCGAGAAGTCAATCAATCCTGGCCTTGCTCACCATGCTTTTAAACGAGAAGTCAGCACTAGCCTGGCCCTGCTCGTCCAATACCTATACATGAGAAATCAGTCCGATCTAGCCCAGCTCGTCCAACAATATACGGAGCAGTCGGCCGCCCTGAATGCCATAATTCTACGCGCCATCGTCACATCGGTACGATTGACAACACCCTTGGTGCACCAAGGGGTCAAGCCCGCGATATGGACATCGTCCCATCAGGTTCTCCTTAACGCTATTTTAATGTAACATTGACTCGTTCTATTATGTATTTTATCAAAAGCTCAAACTCACTGAAATAGTCAGAAGGACTTCTGACTCCCTTAAAATATGATACCTGAGCCCCACCCAGTCGGGCTCAGTAAAAAACACGCGAGGTCTGAAAAATCCAACCCAGCTCGTAGAAATTTAATATGCGAAGTCAGCAAAACTTCTAACTCAGCTCACCAAAATATACATCCGCGCCCCCCGTGTCGGATAAAATGAACTTTCACGCCAAATTGTCTGCAGGCGAGACAAGCCGAGCTCCGTAAGGTGCACTCCACTCAAATCGCTAAGGATGACACTTGAGCTACGCAGTTCGGACTCAACATGGTCAGCAAAGACCAAACTAATTATGTCTACAGGCTAGACTCTAGATTAGACAAACGAAAAACCAAGTATGCCATCCAATAACTGTAAGTTAGTGCATGGCATACTGAGGGGCAAGACGTCCCTGTCATAAATCACTCAAGAGACTGAAAGTTTGGATTAAGAAAACTCCTCAAGAGTAAAATTCCAAATCAGCAGGACTGACATCTGAGCTCTGCAGTACAGAACCAACTTAAAATCAAATTTGCATGACAGATTCGACCTAAGCCTCGCTCGCCGTAGGCTAAAAATAAAAATTCAGCCTAAATAAATTAAGTGCTTAAGTATATCTCCAAAAACAAAATTCAGAAATTCTCATTGCTAAAGTATTACAATGAGTTCAAACAAAAACAAAACAGAAAAGCTCCTAAGCTAAGCAGTGGGGGTCGGATTCTGCGGCTCTGAAGAAGGAGCCGATGAAGCACCAACAGACACAATGTCCACTCTTGCCTTAGTCTTTCACATGCTCGTCGTAGACCCGGATCGTCGGGATAAAGAACATACCTCACCAGCTCAGACAACTTTGTTTGGAGCTCGGACATGGCCTGCTCCCTACCCCTTGTCTCCGCATCCAACTGGCCCGACACGGCCTTCAACTCCGCATCTTTGACCAAAAGTTGATCTTGGAAAGCCTTTATCTCATTGTCTTTGAGCTTGGCGGCGTCCCCGATGTCCTCTCGGTTTTGTCTCAACTCGGCAATCTTCTTCTTATTGACATTAGACTCCTTAGAGGCTTCCCTCAACCTCCTGGAAACCTCCTGACCAACTTCGTAGGACAAACTCCGCAAAGTTTTTCGGACAAGCTCATTAGGTCCCCAAGTCGGACTCGAACCAAATTCCGCAGGTCGGAATCAATTGAGATCCGCAGGTCGGACTCAAGAAGTTTGTAAGAAATCTCTTTAAGTCCGCAAGTCGGACTTAACTGCATTTGTTGTCTATAGGATAAACCTGAACAAAAACAAGACAAAACCTTTAGTATGCCATCAAAAACTGCAAGTTAATGCATGACATACTGGAGGGCAAGATACCTCACCATTAACGAAGCACTTAACAAAAGTGCGGATTAAATCAAGTCTTAAAGAAGTGCTCAGAATAAATTTAAGGCTGAATAATTAACAAAATACTCACTCTGTTATCAAATTGTATAGATGACAATTTTATTTGAAATAAAATTTCAAAACAAAAAACTAAGCCTACTGACCTAAGAATTGGGGGCTGGACTTTGGTGGCAATACAGAAGCAAGAAACGAGCAGCCACAACACGGAAGGAGTACTCGGGCACAATGTCCACTCCCTCCGGGAAGTCCTTCAGACAGTTGTCATAGACCGTGCCCATGCCCAACTTAGAAAAAGCCTTGTTGGGGAGACTGTCCCTTACAAAGTCAGCAACCTGATCCTTTGCCTTATCCACCCCCAAAGTGTATCCATGGTTAGGATATTCTTCAAATCGCCAGTAAACTTGTCCAGCCCGGGGAGCATCCTGGCCAACCCAGGTTCCATGTAAGTAAGAAACTCTATCAAAGTACAACACTAGAGTAAGAAAAGCAATCCTGCATATTCCGTGTCCCTGAAGACACCGTCAGCTAGCTCCACATCGGTCATCCCAGGAGATCGGTTCCTGTTCCACAGGTCGGACTCAATAAAGTCTACATGACACACAATCTGAGCTTTGCATGTCCGACTTAGAAAGCACATGTCAACTAGAAAGCATATTGAGTCCGTTTAATAGAGTTGCATCATAGCCCGTCCACTTAGTAACGCGAGAAGTCAGTCTAATCTGGCCCTGATCGCCGAGAAGCTTAATGCTAGAATTCAGTCTGCAGATTTTCTTGCCACATCGGCCTCCTCTAACAGAAGGAGAGCCACCTACACGTCACAGTATAACACTCCCTCGGCCCTCAAACTTATTCTTCATGGTGATCAGCTTGCATCCCTTTCATTCGTCGAGTACGCGGCTCTGCATAATCAGCTGGACGCATCCGTCAATTTATTGATGGATGCAAACCAGGTTGTCCCTATCCTTTTGGGTAGATTTCATATCAATGATTATCATTTGTTTTACTGCATTGTTCATCACATTACAGGCAGCGACTCTACCTATACTGAGTGGTCGATGAAGCTCCCTGCAGATTTTAACCGTGATGTTTGCCTGGCGTTTAATTATGGACATGGCCTACAGGATCGTGCTACCTTTGGACGCACCCCTACCGCATTGCTAGGGGTGCAATCCAGGTGTTTTTGTTGCTTTTGCTGTCAAAAGATGTGCTCATACTTTTTCTAGTACTTGATATACCCCTTTATATACTTGGTACAGCTTTTGACATGGGTGTTGCTGCTCACTTTACGGACTAGTCATGTCGAATTTTCATCAGGAAGGACCACAATTCTCTGTTGCTCAAGCAAGTTTAGACGAGGGTGCAAAGAGATCTTCGGCTTTTTTTTCCTTAGATCGTATACACAAGGCTGAAGACAGATTTACAACATCTTTTCCACTTTGATTTCCACTGATGTAATTATTTATGGGACATGGGCTTTATTGGGAGTTCATAGAGTGAGTACTCTTCCCTATGTGATGGATTTTCCTACTCTGGGTTTGCCACACATAGGGTTTTAAGGAGGCCATGCTATGCACTCTATGACGTAAATTTGGGGCGGGCCGGGATATGGCAATGACCTTTGTAGCTCTTTATTTGACTCAATATAAATAAAGTTTCTTTGAAAAAAAAACCTTTAAATGATGAAATGAAAGAGAAAATCATGTTGTTTAAAAAAAAAAAGAAGTCAGTCTGGTAAGCCGGAGCCCTCAAGTGAATCTTTTGTGCGCCCGACTCCAGCTTGGCACCGTATTTAAAGCTCGCCCACTACTACAAAAAAGCATAAAGATCACGGTTTTTAAGTGTGATATATTTACATTAGTCACGGCTTCCAAAGTGTGGCATATGGAGGTGTGACATAAAGTACTTTAACTCAATCACAGTTACAAACTGTGATCTATTATAATAGTTATCACACTTAAAACTCGTGATCTATTATAGTTGGTATCACACTTAAAAACCGTAATCTATTATAATTTCATCACATTTAAAAACTGTGATCTATTATAGTTGTTATCATAGTTAAAAACCGTAATCTATTATAGTTGTTATCACACTTAAAAACCGAGATCTATTATAATTAAAACACATTTAAAAACTGTGATATTTTTAGTTGTTATCACACTTAAAAACCGTGATCTATTATAATTTAAATCACACCAATAAAAGTGTTTTTTTTTCAAAAACAATATATAAGCACACATTTTTTTTTGTCTTTGTTGGGACTCGAACCCGGATACTCCGGATTAACGAGGCACACTTATTACCACTAGACCGATGTTTTCTTTCTTCTAATTTTCAACCACACTAAACTAAAATCTCATTATAAAATACCATATTATTTTAATCACAGTCAAAAACTGTGATTGATTGATTTTTTGTCTCATTTTTCCTAAAAACCGTGATAATGAAAATTGTGATATATTTTAGTTGTTATCACACTTAAAAACCGAGATCTACTATAATTTCAACACATTTAAAAACTGTGATCTATTTTAGTTGTTATCACACTTAAAAACCGTGATCTATTATAGTTGTTATCACACTTAAAAACCGAGATCTATTATAATTTCAACACATTTAAAAACTGTGATCTATTTTAGTAGTTGTTATCACACTTAAAAACCGAGATATATTATAATTTCAATCACACCTAAAAAAGTGTGATCATTCTTTTTTTTCGAAAACGAAATAAACGCACACATATCTTTTGTTGCCACTGTGACTCGAACCCGTATACTCTGAATTAAGGAACCACACTAATTACCACTGGGTGATGCCTACTATATTATCATTTTCGACCACACTAATCTAAGATATGATTATAAAATATCATATTATTTTAATCACAGTTAAAAACCGTGATTGATTGATGTTCTTGTCTCAGTTTTTTTAAAACGTGATAGTAAAAACTGTGATCTATTTTAGTTGTTATCACACTTAAAAACCGAAAACTATTATAATTCAACACATTTAAAAACTGATTTATTTTAGTTGTTATCACACTTAAAAATCGTGATCTATTATAGTTGTTATCACACATAAAAACCGAGATCGATTATAATTTCAACACATTTAAAAACTGTGATCTATTTTAGTAGTTGTTATCACACTTAAAAACCGAGATTTATTAATATTTCAATCACACCTAAAAAAGTGTGATCATTCTTTTTATTTCACACCTAATAACTGTGATAAAAAAATTAAGTGTGATATATATACATTTTACTTGTCTCGGTTCTTTTAAAAGTGTGATCCTTATCTTTAGATAAGTGTGATCTATATCTCTTTTCTTATTAGTGGATATAATTTGTCTCACTTTTTCTATAATTGTGACAAAAATATCATGAATTCAGTCACGGTTTAAAAATGAGATTAACTGATATAATTTATCTCATTTTCTGTATAACCGTGACAAAAATATCATACCAATTTAGTCACAGATTAAAAGTGTGATAGTTTGGTATAATTTATCTCGTTTTTTCAATAACTGTGATAAAAATATCATATCAATTCTGTCATTGTTTTAGATGTGAGATTGATTTATATAATTTATCTCGCTTTTTTAGAAACCGTGACAGAAATATCATATCAATTCAGTCACAGTTTAATAATGAGATTGATTGATATAATTTATCTCGGTTTTTCAATAACTGTGATAGAAAAATCATATCAATTAAGTCACACTTTAAAAATGAGATTGATTAATATAACTTATCTCAGTTTTTCAATAAGTGTAATAGAAAGCTGTAAGTGTGATATATATATTTTCGTTGTCTCAGTTTTATTGAAACTGTGATTGTTTTCATATCTTAAGTGTGACCTATGTCCTATTTTGTAGTAGTGGCCCCTGATCTAATCTTCTCAAATTGTGTCCTTACGCTCTCAATCTTGACGCGCTTAAAACCGGTCGCTATCTAAACACGACACTCACAGGCTACACAATATGAGCCTTACGTTATCTTAGTAGATCACTCTAGAACAAGTCACCTCTACAAACGGTGTATCAAGTCGTTACAAATTTAAACCATGACTCGCGTTTACACATCAGAAAGCTTAAAGAGTACGAGGGCATTGATGTGTCAAATCAAGACGAGTCCCCTAGTTCCGGAAGAAGCCTATGGATCCGAGCCTGGCTTATACGTAAGCCCAGAAACGGATGGGCCCATCAGCCCAGCCAGTCCGCCCCTTAATAGGCCAGACCAAGCCTAGCACGACCGAGCCTACCTCGCCCCATCACGATTCCTGTCGTAATCCAAGGCAACGGAAATAAAGTAAAAAGCAGCTAGCTTGATACAAAGCACTAGGGGCTCGACCCGCTCGCCCCTCCAGTCCGCCATCATTTAACAAGAACAAAGCCAACGCAACTAGGCAACAAAGTTCATAAACAATGCTCTCGGGCCCCAAAAGCTCTTAGCTCACCAGCTCTTCAGCTCGGCACTCTAAGACCGATCTCGGTTCGGCAACATCCCAGCCTGCCAGCTCTCATAACAGCCGGGTGACAACCAACTCATGGCCCTATAAATAACAGCATCGCACCCTTGACAAAAGGGGGCTCTCATTTTTGAAGAACTACATAAATTGGTCTTGATCCCTTACAAGCTAGGGGTACGTAGACAGCCTTCTACGGCTCAGCTCATAATCATAATCATATCATAAACACAACGTTCTCTTCATCCTTGTTCTTGAGCGCCATCGCGTAACCACCATCATGGGCTAAAACGCGTTGAATTCCACAAAATCATACCAGAGTTACAACGGAACTCAATAGGCTACGTATCAACTCTGTAAGTCTAGAGAACCGTGACCGAGCTACAACCTTAAGCAGATCCGAGCTGACCTCAGAGGCTCAGCTGGATCTGGAGGGTTTATGACGATGCCAAAAATTGAACCTACCCAAATGTCGCCTCCACATCAGCATAATAAAAAATAAAGATAGATAAAAGACCCCATCAAGGGCCAGAACCTCCAGTACCCAAGCCGTATGAGCTCAGTTACCGTCCTCCGACCTCTGTAGGTCGGCCAGTGCATATGGTCAAGCCTACCCCTGCCCGACCCTATAGGTCGGCTCAAGTCCCTCTCGGACCAAACCTCTTACGAACGCAAGAATCCGTGCTAATCCCAGCTCGGCTTTCCTCTCCGACCTCCGTAGGTCGGCCAAAACACAGAAGGATTCAGCCAGTTCAGCTCGGGCCATCTAGGTCAGCCATAGTCACTCCTCAATCATATTTCCCATGAGTGTGATAAACAGATAAATATGGGAAGAATCCCTCATATTTAATACTCTAATTCTGACAGTCAAGTATGTCCATAATTATCTCCAGCAATTAAGGAGATTAAATCATAATTATCTTTTCCTTAGTGAACATGAAATCCAAGCCCAACTAGGACAAGGCCCACGACTCCTTAGGGCATAACTCCACTCTATATAAACAATCCCTAAGGAACTACGAAGACTTGATTCCAATACATGCATTGGATACGTAGGCAGTTTGAGATCAAGTTTCTCAAGTCAAGTCTAAACCACCACCAAAACATCCCCCTTTTTTATCGTGTTCTTAAGGCTTTTTGCAGGTTGTCTTTAGGAGAATAGCCCTGGATTATTATCGACGATTTTTGGAATCGTCACTGTACAACAAATCAACCAATTTTTATCGAATCTTACAGTCAATCATATGCAAGTAGCACATAGATTGTTAAGGTACATCAAAAGTAATCCTGGACAAGGATTACTGTTTCCCACAAAGAATGACTTACAACTGAAAGGCTGTACAAATTTAGATTAGGCTGGTTGTGAGGACTTTAGGAAGTCCATTTCTGGATATATCATGTTCTTAGGATCAACCCCAATCTCCTGGAAAGCAAAAAAAATAGACATTCATTGCAAAAAGCTCATCATAAGCTGAATATAGGGCCATGGCTAGTGTAACTTGTGAGCTACAATGGCTGGTCTACATTATGAAGGATCTACAAATACCAGTATCTCTGCCTGTTTTACTTTTTTGTGACATTGCAAGTGCTATACATATAGCCAAAAACCCCATTTTTCATGAAAGGACTAAACATATAGAACTTGACTGCCATATCACAAGACCAAAGGTCCAGTCTGGATTTCTAAGATTGATGCCAGTTAGGACTCATCACGAATTGACTGATATACTCACTAAAGCATTGGATGCACCACTATTTCACTATTTCTTATGGCAGATAGGAGTCTAAAAATCCATTACATAGCACCAATTCAAGATCCATTACATATTTCCTCAAAAAAAAAATCCATTACATATAAAAGACAAAAACGAAATTAAACATGCATCCAATATTCCCTTAAAAAGAAAAAAGAAAAAGAAAATTAAGTTCCAAACCCCAAGGCATCAATCAACACTTATAGGTTAAGGTTCAAGTCCAGTTGTTTTTCTTCATCATCAGATTCTGAAAGCCTTTCTTCGTTACTTTGTGAATGACTCGGACCTGCAGCATCATCCTGCTGGCTCATCGTATCCGCGTTTGTATCTGCCGCCGGCGATGAGGGAGTCTGAAAACAATCCGGAAACACCCCTCGGGAAGCTTCATCATCGCGCCGTGATCCTTGTCCCGGTGATGACAAGCTAAGCTGCAATCCAAGAGGGTTTTCAACTTCTTGCATGCGTTCCAGCGGGTTTTCTTCAGGACCCACTGGAGGCGGAGAGTTGAGGTCCAAGAGAGGAGGTGCATGGCGACTAGGAGGAGAGTTGAGGTCGAAGAGAGGTACACGGCTACTAGGAGGAGAATCCGGTGCAGCCGACTCTTGGGTAAGGCCATCTGTGTTACCCTCTTTTGCTGCCATTGAAAGATATGAAAGAAGAAGTAAAAAGTGATTTGTGAGATGAACAAATTCAGCAAAGGAGGGCATTATAAATAGTCAAATTTTTGTTAATCGAATTTGGGATGTATTCATGTGGACCTGGCAAGTATGGAAATGTTTTAATTTCATTCATGTATTGGAAAGAAAGGAAACTAATCACAGTGGGGTCATTTACCATCCAATACAACAAATTATTTATTTTGAAATAAATAAATTAAATAAATTGTTTTTTTTCCCTCTATATAAATTAACGGATTCATTATTTTATTCCTAAATGTAGGAAAAAACAAAAAGAAAATTTAAGCCTCCAACCCCTAAATATATTCTATTAAGATATAATATTAATAATCTACCTCCCCATCAGCTTAAAATTTTAGGAGAGATGGTAATTCAACATTGTATCAAAACATGAGGTCCTGAGTTCAAGCCCAGAGATGGTAATTCAACATGATATCAAAGTAGGAGGTCCTAAATTCAAGCACCACTCCAAGCATAGTTTTCCTAAAAAAAAAATCCTTAAGTGTTCGGCCCTCTCTCCCTCTTATATAGGCTCACACTTGAGGGAACATATTGAGATATGATGTTAATTGTGCATTCCCAAGTGTTGGGCCCTCTCCCCCTCTTATATAGACCCACATTTGAGAGAGCGTATTGAGATATAATGTTAATTATAAATCCCCAAGTGTTGGGCCCTCTCTCCTTCTTATATAGGCTCATCCCACACTTGAGAGAGCGTATTGAGATATAATGTTAATTATCACTTGATGGAGCGCATTGAGATATAATGTTAATTGAGACATAATGTGGGCCCTCTTTCCCTCTTATATAGATATACTGTTAACTATAAATCCCAAGTGTTGGGCCTTCTCTCCCTCTTATATAGGTCAACACTTAAGGGAGCATATTGAGATATAATGTTAATATCTCCCATCACTCCCTTGTATAGACCCACACCATCACTCTCTCTTATAGGCCCACACTTGAGTGAGCGTATTGAGATATAATGTCAAGTGTTGGTGATCCACTAGCAAGAGAACTCGGTCAAGTGTAGTATAGCAAAGACGAATCAATGTCGATTCCACAGAGACAATGCAACATCGATAATAAACGTACTAAGTCTTACTATTTCTAATTAAGAACACAGAGAGGCGGTCTACGACCAACAGAAAGACAGAAAAGTAAGTGGTATCCCTCCCCTCCTAAACATACATCGTAGCTTGGTGTAATTAATCGTCATGTTTACTTCCCCTATAATTCCCCGAATAAATCAGAACATATGTTTTTGAATCATTATTTGCTACGGGTGCAGTCTTCTAAACTTGTTTACTTCCATTGAAAGGACAACAAACGTCTATGTGTCATTAACCTATCTTAGGATGAATTAACTCACATGCATTAAGTTCTAGAAAGTGCTGACTCAAGATCGAGAATCTCCTTAAGCAGCTTTCGACAATGACTAGCACGTTTCTAAGGATTGATCCAGAATATGTCCAAACTAACACTTCATTAAAATTCCTTCATGTTAATTTATGAAAATGAAAAGCATATTGGCCAGATCTAACTAAACAAAAATTAAACATGTCGATCAACGTAGCTGACACTGAATCTCCAGACTTAGGGTAACCTAGGGTTGCCTCGCTTGGCCGACAAAGACTGTCGCCCAAGCGAGTGCAGTGGCTTCTACTCTGGATTACATACTATCGTTCTGATTATTTGTGACAAATTTATGGTTCATTAAACATTTAGATTAATTGCATCACGCAGAAATAAACTAATCTACCATAACGAAGACATAAAGGAACGTTCAAAGCTTCATACCTTCGTTAATGGTGGACTAGCTTTATGAACTCAAGCTAGTTCATGGCTCGGGGAGAAGGAAACCAAAAGAAAACTCCCAAGCTAAACCAAGAAGATCTTTATTTCATATAAAACAATGTTTAATGTGTAGCATACATAATACAAGGATGCTATAAGGTTTATATAAGAGCTGCAGCCGACATAAAACTCAATTAAAACCCCAGCTGACTTAGGAAAACTATGCAAGGTTGGTTTTGTGCCCTCTAAGTACTCGCTTGACCAGGATGGGATGCGCTTGATCGAGTCCAGTTTCATCCTCTTTTCTCAACAGATCTTTTCCTGGACTTCTTCCCTTCAGCCCAGTAACTTTTCTAGCCCCAATTCACTCTTTCTTTGCTCCTGGAAAATGGTACACATGAAAGTATGCAAAATGAGACAAAACAGTACCGGATCCAAAGGATAATCAATAACCAAGGGATATGCACTAAGAAACTAACACGTATTTCACACAATAATCGGACTATCTCTTGTCCATCGAACGTAATTTGGGGTAAATAAGGGTATAATATATAGTACTAAATAGAGTGTTATCAGTTGGGCCCTTTATTCCTTTTATATAGGCCACAGTTGGGCCATTTGGCCATTTGGTGAAATTGTATGAGTTTTGAGGGAGCGTATTGAGATATAATGTTAATTATCTACTTCCCCGCCATTCCCACTTATATAGGCCCACACTTGCGGGGGGCGTATTGAGATATAATGTTAATTATCTATCTCCTAAAAGCTTTAATTACTACCTCCCCATCAGCTTAAGTTTTTGGGAGAAATGGTAGTTCAACACATTTATTTTTTTCATAATTGCTTTTAGGAGAGCCCACACTTAATGGAGCGTATTGATATATAATGTTAGGTATCTAACTACTCATCAGCTTAAGCTTTTGGGAGAGATAGTATTTCAACAGATATATTTATTCTATTATTTTTTTCGGGGAGGGGGTGGGAGGGAGGGGGCAAAAGGGAGTGAATTTTTTATTTTATTAAGGGCATGGATGTGGGTTCTAACGTTGATTGATATCAAGAGTACAAAAACCAATATCACAAGGTCAAGTTCAATCTCATACATATTAAGATTGCAGATATTTCCACAAACTATTATATAAAAGTCTGTGGGATCGACCTTGAGTCGCATTGCTATACACGATAAATGTAATGGCGACTTAAACTATACTGTTGAGTTTGGTCTGCTGAGTGTGATACTCAGTAGAGTCTAGGGAAACTGTGGTGGTCAGCAGAGCATGAAGATGTCCGCTGAATTTGGTGTTCAGCTGGGAAAGATCAGTAGGGTTGATCAACCTGCTGAAGTTAAGGCTGCTGGAGTTAAGTCTGCTGATTCTCAGCAGACTTGAGGAACACGTCTGCCTGGTTTTCTGATTAGAATAATTTTACTTCTAGGGTATTTCGGTCATTGTTTGGTTTGGCTGTTTAGTCGGTTAGGGTTGGCTTCCCAAGGCTATAAATACCGTCTATATTATTGTAACTTTATATAACTTTCTTGTGACAATAAAATATCCTCATTTGTCCGTGGAGTAGTCGGCACATTGCCGGAAACCACGTTAAATCTGTGTTCTTCTTGTTTCTGTGTTTGTTTACTTGTTATTTCTTTATCTTTACTCACAATCACCATCACTTATTGATCGATCCGTTATAACAAACTGGTATCAGAGCGTCCAGGTTCATCAAGAAATCTGTTTATCTGTTTTAAGCAAGGTAGATTGGCACCAAGGTCATAATTGACGCTAGGATTTGGGATCTACATAAGATTTTCTGGTGAGAAAAAATGTCTGCTTTAAATGTCAAGATTGACAAGTTTACAGGAAGAAACAGTTTTAGTCTGTGGCAGATCAAGATGCATGCTTTGTTGAAGCAGCAGGGATTATGGGGTCAATTGTCTAAATCAATAGAAGGAAGCACTGCTGAGAGAGCCAGTCTGGAGGAGAAAGCACATTTAACAATTATGTTGTGCTTGTCAGATGATATTATCACAGAGGTTGTTGAAGAGGACACAACAGAGAAGCTGTGGTCCAAGCTTGAGAGTCTGTACATGAAAAAGTCTCTAACCAACAAGTTGTTATTGAGACAACGTCTAATCAATTTAAGGATGCATGAGGGCACTCAGCTGAGGGATCATCTAGATCAGCTGAACATAATATATCTTGACCTAAGGAATATTGATGTGAAGATTGAAGATGAGGATGCAACATTGATCCTACTTGTTTCATTGCCTGCATCGTATGAGAACTTTGTGCAGTCCTTTATTGTTGGTAAGGACTCAGTGTCATTGGAGGATGTGAGATCATCACTCCATGCTTGAGGGCTACGCCATAAGGCATCTGGTTTTGGGACAGACAGACAGTCTGTTGGATTGGTGGCTAGTGGAATCAGCAGGGGGCCAGGAAATTCTGGAAAGAAGAAATCCAAGAGAACCTTCAAGGGACCTAAAGCTAAGGATGTCTGTAATTATTGCAAGGAGCAGGGACATTGGAAAAATGTATGTCCAAAAAGGAATAAGCAGCAGGGTACTCAGCAGGGTACAATTGCTTGGGCAGAACAAGACACCTACACTGAAGAAGATCTGGACCTAGCAGTTTCAGAGTCAGCAGGGCACTGAGATATGTGGATTCTGGACACTGGGGCATCTTATCATGTGTGTCCAAATAGGCAATGATTTTCAACTTATCAACAGGTGGATGGAGGCCATATTGCTATGGCTAACAGCAAGGTCTGCAAAATAGTTTTGTCCTTTATGCAAAAGTTTCAAAAGATTGTCCTTCTCTCTAATTGATGAAATGTTTGTGCATTCTACCTCATTCCCCCCAAATTATATGTGGTGGGATTAAAAATGAATCCAATGGTTAAGGAATTATTATCTAAATTTCAACAGCTATACTAAAAAACCGGACCGTTGCGGTTCTCACATGTTGTTATTTATTATGATTAAAATAATGAGAAAATTAGTAATTTTCAAATATATTAGAAAAATAAATAAAATCATATCTTATTAAAGGATTAATTATTTAATTAAAATCCTAAACTTTATTCTACAAGGAAAATGTTTCCTTCTTCTCAACTCCAAGTTAAGAAGACTTAGGCGGCACTAAACCGAGTTAGACCTATGAGGCACCTCTCTTTCTTATAAAAGGGGAGGGGAGCCATGATTTTCTTATTATGACAAAGGAATATGGCGCCAAAACCATTTCTTGGGTTGTTTATTTACTATATTGATGCTATACTAAATATGTTGATTGGTCGAATTGAGACTTGTCACGTGTCATGTCTATATTAGCTAAACAATAAATGAGGACAAAGAAATATAAACATTAAGGGCCAAGAGCCCCACTTAATGCCTAAGGGCAGACCTAAACCCCATGTGGGAGGTCTTACCCGTTCTCCCAAACAACACCACCGCAGGTCGGCTAGGTTTCTGGGGAGCTCGGGTCCATGCAGTATGGGCCAAGACGGTCCGGAGGAGCTCGACGCAGATCGGCCAGAGCCTTCTTTATCTGATATTGCTCACATGCATAAATCATAAGATAAACATGGAAAGAATCATCAGTCATTAAGAATCCGATCCTGATATTCAAACTATCCGTAATTATCTCCAAAATAATAAGGATTCACATGAGATAATTCTTGATCAATACGAAATAGAGTCCTTGAAGGGCACGACACAAGCTTGCCTTGGACGAGATGTCCTCTATATAAACGATCTCAAGGAACTACGAGAGACTTGAATCCTGTACAATTACATGATACGTAGGCAAATTGGGATTCAATATCTCAGGCTCAGTCTAAAAATCACAAACACCACTCCCGTTTTACATCTTGTACTTAAGGCATATTCTTGAAATAATTGTCACTAGGAAAATACGGTTCGGATAATCACTCAGACGATATCCAGCATCGTCATATGTCAATGGCGTAAAATCTCAAAAAGAATTGAGTGATTATAATTCAGGTGTTTTCATTTCTATGTTTTTGGATGCATGGCCTACACACATGTCTTTGATGGACGTATAACAGATATTGATGACACAAGTGCAAGGTATGTCTTTATCGCCTATGATCAAAGTTCTAAAGGCTTTAAATTGCACAATTTGAAAAATAAATTAAACAGTGTGTCTTAGAGCGTAAAATTAATGATGAAGATTAAAATATAATTCATTTGTGGTGATGAAACAAAAGAAACGACACAAGTTAAAAATCCCCTGCCAACACCTCCACCTCAAAAATTCACAAGTCGATGATGCAAGTTCCAAAGAAGTTCCTCGAAGATACAGAGGATAACGCGAGTATTAAGATGTCTCCAAAGAGGTAAGAAGTTTGAAGTTGGCACGGTTACCTAAAGGCACATGTGTTGAAAAATCACAAGACATGACAAGAAAACTGCCTGAAACAGATTCTGACTAAATCTTGGACGCTCTCCCGGGACGGCGGGCAGCCAAAATTCTAGGACACCAGAAACATAAACTTGGTACGTCCATGTCTTGATCATATCAAAAATAAAAAACGTAAATAAAAATTACAACTCAAAAACATAACAGTAACATGTATTTATCAAATAATTAACTTCTAATGCAAATAGGGTTTAGATTTTATACCCACACTTGAAAATTGAGACAATGAAGATGCAAAACCACAATCTTCCGGAACGATCTTGTAATGTTGACTTAAACTTATTCTACTGAGGGTTGGTATGGAAACATGTTCTGATCAACAATGTATGAAGCATCTGCTGAAATCTGGTGTTTAGCTGGGTGTAAGATCAGCAGGGTTGATCAACCTGCTGATGGTAAGTCTATTGAAGACAAGTCTGTTGATGCTCAGTAGACTTGTAGAACACGTCTGCTGCATGTTTGTTCGAGTTAGCTCTGGGGTATTTCAGTCATTTACTGGGTTGGCTGTTTAGTCGGTTAGGGTTGGATTCTCAAGGCTATAAATACCATCTGTATTTATTGTAACTTAATGTAACTTTCTGTTGATAATAAAATATCCTCGTTTGTCCGTGGAGTAGTCGGCACATTGCCAGAAACCACATTAAATCTGTGTTCTTCTTGTTTCTGTGTTTGTTTGCTTGTTTATCTTTTATCTTTACTCACAATCACCATCACTTCTTGATCTATCCGTAATAACAAACTGGTATCAGAGCGTCCAAGTTTATCAAGAAATCTGTTTATCTGTTTTAAGCAAGGTAAATTGGCACCAAGGTCATAATTGATGCTAGGATTTGGAATATATACAAGCTTTTTTGGTGAGAAATATGTCGGGTTTAAATGTTAAGATTGACAAGTTTACATGAAGGAACAACTTTAGTCTATGGCAGATCCAGATGCGTGCTTTGTTGAAGCAGCAGGGATTATGGGGTCCCTTTTCTAAATCAACAGAAGGAAGTGCTGCTGAGAGATCCAGTCTGGAGGAGAAAGCACATTCAACAATTATGTTGTGCTTGTCAGATGATATTATCATAGAGGTTGCTTGTTAAGGGTGATTTTATGCGATTTATAACGTTGTATTTTATAGTGATTCTCTCCATATTCGTATAATTTGCATAGAAATTAAGTGTTTAATTGAATTATTGAGGAAGTGAGTTTTTAAACGGGTTAATCGCAAAGTTAGTGGACTTATGGGATTTTATTGTTGATTTTATATTGATTTGGATGATATTACACTTTGCCATGTTTTATTATCTTGTAGATACACGAAATTGGTTCAAAAGAGGATTAAAAGATGTTAAGGATCGGAGTTGTATGAAGAAAAATAGATAGAGATGGAAAAATCAGACTTGAAGTACTTGAACGTGCGTCCAATTCTCCATCCAGTGGACGGGCGTCTAAGCAAGTGGACGGGCGTCCGGGCTGGAATATTTGATTCAGATTTCTCCCAAAATTGATGGACGGGCGTCTGATTTATTGAAGGACGGGTGTCTGATCATGACTCGGCCCGATTCAAAGTTTTCAAGCTATCTGGACGGGCATTCGACCCATGAAACGGGTGTCCAGCCGGCCGACATAGCAGCACCGCCTTAAAATTCTATATATAGCTGCGTTATTTACAACAATTACATCAGATTTTCGAACCCTAAACCCTTGGGGCGGCTCAGTTTTTATTGTTTTTATTTTCTAGCTAGATTCAAACACTCTTTATGTATTTTTACTCAAACAATTCGATCTTCAAGAGGATGCTAAGAGCTAGACCTCTATTGAACAAGCGTTGTGAAGCCATCCGATCAACAATTCAGTTTCGTTTCTCAATTGTCTTGTGAGTTTTTAATTTAAGTTGTTTCTTTATTATGCTTATCATATTTTTGTGCAATTTACATCGAAAGATCTTTGCATGTTGATTGTTTATATTGATGAGAATCATATTAAACCCTAGATCGCCATAATAAAGAATAGATCTTTAATCTAATTAACGAGAGTTATTAGGTTAGATTTCTAGGTTAGAAACTTATAAATTTCACACCTTTGGTCAGAAAGCACTAATCTTTAGATCGAAAGATAGAAGATTAATAGGCGAACTTGTCTAAGAAATTAGGAGTTCATACCTTGGCTAGGTGAATCACAACTTGGTTAGAAATCACAAGATAATCTCGATAGAAATTGATAGTTGTAGGATAGGTGGATCAATAGCTTGTTCGTTCGTAAACCATTGATTAAACCACTTGAATTTGAATTGCTTAGTAAATTTACAATCTTTATTTCGTAATAGATTTAGAACAGACTTAGTTTAGATAATTTGTTCGCAACCATACTTTTCCTGGCTTTAGATCTCGATCTTCTGTCCAGTTATTCTTATTTGTAGTTTCGTGTTTTTCGTTTTTGTTTTCAATGTTTTATTTTCGTATCTTTTTAGTAGTAATCGTGACATAGTTAGATTAGATAATAAAAACTAGATTAAGCAACCCCGATTCCCCGTAAGATCGACCCGGTATCAACCTCTATACTACGATCCCTACACTTGGGGTATACCGGATTTATAAATTTATTACTTGTTTATTTTCATTGCAAAAATCCGTGACAAGTTTTTGGCGCCGCTGCCGGGGAACCGGACGGTTGTCTAGTTTTATTTTATTTGTTTTTAGTTTCTGTTTTTCGTAGGGTAAAAATTTCTGTTTCGTTTCTGTTCCAGTAAACGGGCGTCTGGGGTAGTGGACGCCCGTCTGACCCCTTTTCTTTAAAAATCTTTTCTCGGGTTTAACCTTTGATTAAAAGGTTAAACAACTAGATTTTGGTTTCGGTTTATGCAAACTCGGAGTCAAAAGGGGCCACTACTCTATACCCCTGACCTCGAGCGGACCATAGTCCGACCAAACAGGAGAAGACTCCGTTTTGCGGACCTCCCTGACGAAGAGAACACAGTCGATCGAGGTATCGAGCAAGATCTAGCTCAAGAGATTGAAAATATAGTCATTATGGCTGCTGAAGATAGACGTACGTTGGCTGACTACGCCATGTCTGGCGAAGTCAGGGTCAACCCGGCTATCGTTCTACCAACCATCACTGCACCTACTTTTGAACTGAAACCCGGGCTCATTCAGATGATGCAGCATGCATCTATCTTCCACGGTTATCAGTCAGAAAATCCTCATACTCACTTACACACGTTTCTAGATATATGCGGTACAACTCGCATCCAAGGAGTAAGTGAGGATGCTATAAAACTTAAACTGTTTCCATTTTCCTTACGAGAGGAAGCAAAAGAGTGGTACCACTCTCTCCCTTCTGAAACTGTCACTACCTGGGCGGAACTCGAGAAAGAGTTCCTGAGTCAATACATCCCACCTTCTAAGACAGCCCAATGTTTAAGTGATATTTTCACATTCTGCCAGAAGGAAAATGAGTCATTTTTCGAGTGCTGGAAGAGGTTTAAGTCTCTTCTTAGAAAGTGTCCCCATCATGGCTTGCCCTTACAAAGGCATGTCAATACTTTTTTCAGTGGATTGACCGAGCTCACGAAGGGCATGGTTAATAGTTCTTCTGGTGGGGCATTTTTAAGGAAAACACCTGAAGAGGGGTGGGCATTATTCGAGGATATTGCCAAATACAATTATGCCCCCTCATATCAAGCTATCCAAGCACCTCCTCCTCCCAAGATTGAGGAGGTGAATATGCAAAGTCTGATCGCCATGCTGCAAAAGCAAATGGCAGCTTCTCAAATTTCTCCTAATCCGATCAATCAGAATCCTTCCATTCAACAGAACTCTCAAGTTCTGTATTGTGAAAATTGTTGTCAGACTGGCCATATGGTTGGCCAGTGTCAATTTGTCCCCCCTCTGCTTATCAAGTTAATACTGTTCATGACAATGGACAGTATAATCCAGTCACATGTCAGAACTGTGACAATATGTGGCATACATCTCATTTCTGTCCCATGAACGGACAGAGTGCTGAAGTAAACGCTTTCTCTGGCCAGACCAATCAGAGGTTTAATAATCAATTCTCTGGCTAGAGTAATCCTCAAAACCAGGGTTTCGGTCAAAATCAAAATTTCAGTCCAAATTCGAATTTTAATCAAAGTCAAAACTTCAATTGAAACCCTACTTACAACCAGAACCAGAACTCCAATTTTTCCAATCGGAATCAGAGGTTCAGTCAGAATTGGCCTAACAATTCTAATTCTACATTTCAGAATCGGCCCACCCAGCCTTATCCGCAGAACTTCCAAAACTCTCAAGGCCCCTCACACTCGAATGATATCCAAGCTGAATGGAGCTCCTTTCGGGAAGAGCAAAATAAAGCCATCCAACTCCTGATGAGCACAAACAAGAATCTTGAGAGGCAACTAGGGCAATTAGCTAAACAGTTACCTTCTAGACCCTCAGGGCAGTTGCCCAGCTTCACAGAAAAGAATCCGAAGGGTGGTCAAGTTGCTCAAACTGATCTGAATAATAGCCAATGCACTGACCTGGTACCTTCAATTCCATACGGTAGAGAAGAGGCCAGTGCAATGAACTTAAGGTCAGGTACTCAACTAAGTGGTCCCCCTCACCAGGGAAACCACTAACCCCTCCTGCCAGCGATAAGGCAGGAGGGGAAGTCGAGCACATACGTTCCCCTTGGCTACAAGAGAATACTCAGGTGGCTGATCCCCTAAGAGGTGAAAAAGTTGGAAGTCCTCAGGTGGCTGAACCCCTGAGGAATGAAGAATCAAGTGAGAGTCAGGAGGCTGATCCCCTGACTAGTAAGACGAATGAAAAAGTGGTGAGGTGGAAGGATTTGGAAGACAAAGTTGTCAGTACATCCTCAAAGAAAGCCTTTTCTGAGAGTGACTTGAAAAAGCTTCCATTTCCACCTAGGAAGAGCAACATCTCCTTGAATGAGGATAAAAAGTATGAGATGGTGCTAAACCTTCTGAAAAATACTCAGGTTAATCTTCCATTATCCGAGGTTTTGGTTGAGATGCCTAAGTATACCAAGTTCATCAAGGATGTTGTCTCTTCTAAGAAGAAGTTAGCAAACATGGATCGGTTGATTGGTGAGGATTGCTCTATGATCAATTACCAAGATCTACCAACCAAGAGGGGTGACCCTGGGAAATTTGTGCTCACATTTCTGATGGGAGGCCTAGTCTTCCCAAACTCATTATGTGACCTGGTTGCATCCATAAGCCTGATGCCATTGTCTGTCTGCAAACAGCTTGGGTTAGACAATCTTCTGGAACCCACCACCATGAATCTTCAATTCGCGGATAGATCTTCTAAGAAAGCTGCGGGAATATTAAAGGACGTGTTAGTTCAAATTGATAGATTTACCTTCCCGGTTGACTGGTACGTTCTGGACATAGAAAAGGACGAGAATGTCCCTCTAATTCTTAGGAGACCTTTTCTGTCTACAGCCAGAGCCCTCATTGACTGTGATGGTAAGTGACGATACGAGTTGGTCATCAAGAGGTGAGTTACAATGTTTCCAAAGCTAGCCAGAAACCCTCTGAAAGACCGACCGGCTTCTCCATTGACGATATGTCTGATGACTTCAATGATTTCATGAAAAAGCAAGTCATGGCTGTTGCAACTGAATACGAGTGAATGGCGGAGAAGCTGAATAATCATGGTGTGGTGAATCTAGAACATTTAGAAGCTGAATTAGAGGATGAGTTGTTGAAAGGAGAAGCTTTGGCAGTGGGACCACTAAGTAAAATCAGTGATGTTGAGTTGAAAAGAGGAGATCTTAAATCAAGTTTGGAAGACCCCCCTGCAGATATGGTATTGAAGTCGTTGCCTAAACATCTAAAGTATGTGTTTTTAAGAGAAGATGACAAGCTTCCATTAATTATATCTGCCAAGCTGTCTCGATTAGAAGAAATGAAGCTATTAAACGTCTTGAAGAAGAATGAGAAAGCCTTTGGTTGGCAAGTAGGAGACATCAGAGGGATATCTCCTGACATCTGTATGCATAAAATCAAGACTGAAGAGGGTGTGAAATGTGTTAGACAGCCCCATAGGAGGCTCAACCCTCATATGCAAGAGGTGGTCAAGAAGGAGATTATCAAGCTTTTAGACATGGGTATCATTTACGCAATTGCTGACAGTGAATGGGTATCCCCTACTCAGGTAGTTCCCAAGAAGGGAGGAATTACTATTGAGAAGAATGAGAAGGGAGATGAAATAGCATTGAGGCTCGTTACTGGTTACAGAGTCTGCATTGATTACAGGAAACTCAATGAGGTAACCATGAAAGATCATTTCCCCTTCCTTTCATTGATCAGATGCTTGAGCGTCTGGCGGGACACGCATTCTACTGTTTCCTGGAAGGATATTCAGGATATTTTCAGATACCCATTGATCCAGTTGACCAAGAAAAGACCACTTTCACCTGCCCTTATGGTACATTCGCTTACAGGCGGATGCCATTTGGTCTTTGCAATGCTCCAGCTACATTTCAAAGATGTACGCTGGCTATCTTTGACGGGCTAGTTGAAAAGTGTATGGAAATTTTCATGGATGATTTTTCGGTCTTTGGTCAATCCTTCGATGATTGCCTTACTAATCTTGACCAGGTCTTATCCAGATGTGTGGAAAAGAACTTAGTACTAAATTGGGAAAAGTGCCATTTCATGGTAGATGAGGGAATAGTTCTTGGCCACAAGATCTCCGCCAAAGTATTGAGGTAGACAGAGCCAAAGTAGAAGCTATTGAGAAGATGAATTATCCTAAGAATGTGCGCGAAGTCAGAGGTTTTCTTGGACATGTCGGTTTCTACAGGAGATTCATTCAGGACTTTTCCAAGATAGCCAAGCTTCTGTCTACACTACTTAAAGAAGACGTTTTATTCGATTTTGATGAAAGTTGCAAGCAAGCGTTTGAGGAGCTTAAAAGTCGTTTAATCTCGGCGCCGATCCTTATTTCGCCTGACTAGAATCTCCCCTTCGAGCTTATGTGCGATGCGTCAAACTTTGTTGTTGGCGCTGTCTTAGGACAGAGAATAAAAGGGAAATTCCAGCCAATCTATTACGCCAGTCACACACTGAATCCGTCTCAAGTAAACTACACGACGACTGAAAAGGAATTATTGGCCGTAATCTTTGCTATGGACAAGTTTCGTAGTTACTTGTTAGGTGCTCAAGTAGTTGTGTGGACTGATCACGCTGCTTTGCGATACTTGATGACTAAGAAAGAGGCTAAACCGCGCTTACTACGTTGGATACTGACCCTACAAGAGTTTGATGTCCAAATCAAAGATAAAAAGGGCAGTGAAAACGTAGTGGCTGATCACGTTTCAAGAATGTTGAATGAGGAAAAGGATGACCCTGACGATATCGATCTTTACTTTCCTCTGGAGAATATCATGCTTATCGACGGTTGTGCTCCAGATGTTCCATGGTATTCTTCCATCGTAAACTACCTTCATTCCCAATATCTTGATCCAGAATTGTCCTATCAGGAGAAGAAGAAATTCTTCTCTGATTTGAAAACATACGTTTGGGATGAACCTTACCTCTTCAAGATTTGTAAAGATGGTTTGCTGAGAAGATGTGTTCCTGAATCTGAGCAACGTGATATTATTGAGCAATGCCACAGTGGACCTACCGGTGGTCACTTTGGACCTTGGAAAACCGTTGCTAAGATCTTTCAATCTGGCTTCTATTGGCCCACGATCTTTAAAGATACATAAGCTTTCTGTAAAGGTTGTGATAGGTGTCAAAGAACCGGAACTTTAACAAGGCGTTTCGACATGCCATTGAAACCCATCCTAGAATGCGAAGCCTTTGATGTATGGGGCATCGATTTTATGGGACCATTCCCATCATCTTGTGGGAATAAATACATCTTAGTCTGCGTGGATTATGTATCGAAATGGGTGGAGGCTCAAGCCACGTCTCACAATGATCATAAGACGGTCATGAAGTTTCTGAAGAAAAACATCTTCGTGAGATTTGGGTGTCCACGCGCCTTGATTAGTGATGAAGGAACACACTTTTTCAACCGACCCCTGGAGAAAGTGCTTGAGAAACATGGTGTCCGGCATAAAACTGGTACACCATATCATCCTATGACTAGTGGTCAGGTTGAAAGAAGCAACCAAAGTTTAAAGAGGATCCTGGAGAAAACAGTTAACAGTCATAGAAAAGACTGGAGTCTAAAGTTGGATGATGTACTATGGGCATATCGAACTGCCTATAAGACCCCCATGGGTACATCACCCTATCAAATGGTTTATGGTAAACCATGCCACTTGCCAGTCGAGTTAGAGCATAGAGCCTATTGGGCCACAAAGTTTTTGAACTTCGATACCCAATCTTGCGGAAAACATCGATTGCAACAGTTGCATGAGTTAGACGAATTTAGACTTCAGGCCTACGAAAGCGCCAGGATAAGTAAGGAAAAGACAAAACTCCTTCACGATGCCAAAATCAAGAAGCGAGAATTTCAAGTAGGGGAACAAGTTTTATTGTACAATTCCAGGTTACATCTGTTCCCTGGTAAGCTGAGGACACGATGGTCCGGTCCTTTTGAAATTCTCCAAATCATTCCTGGAGGTGTTTTAGAACTACGAGGTTATGGTGACCAACCGTTCCGGGTGAATGGTCAAAGGTGCAAGCATTACATTGGTCAATCCAAGGAACAGCCTTTGATTGTTCGATTCCTCGACATCCTCGGGTGTGGTACTTCAGAAGTCGATAAATTTGACGAGTTTTCACCCGATTTGTTTTCTGAGGATGACGGTAGTGGTCCCTCTGAAGAAGTTCTAGCAGGTAGTTGGAACATGGAAGAGTTTGAGAAGGAGCAACGGTTGAAGCGTCGTCAAAAGAAGAAGAAATCAACCATGGGAAGGTTTAAGCGTGTGTGGAAGGCAATTAGAGAATTCACCCCATGTGTTAGATGTTGTTTCTGCAGCCACACTACTGATCAAAGCCTACACGAGGTAGTGGCTGGCAGAAAATTTAAATGGCCTGATCCAGGCTGAGCTAAAAGAGTGTCGAGCTAACGACATTAACCAAAAGCGCCACTAGGAGGCATCCTAGATATCCTTTATGATATTAGGACTCTCTTTTATGTGTTTCTTTTCTTTGATTTAGTTTTTATCTTAAGTCTAATTAAGATTTTGTTTGAATCTGTTCAGTTTAGCTGTGTTTTAGATATGGATTACGGAGTTCTACCAGAGGAGTTTCCTTTCATTAGTAGGATCCCACTTATCACTCTAGGTGACGGACCCGGAGGGACTATCATTTTGGACGTAGACTTCGATATTAGTACCCGCGTCAGGACCGTTACGTATGTTCTCATTGTACCCCGATCTTCGGGAGGTGGAGATTTTAGCTCAGAGGACCTGCAGGAGACTTTAGGACGACCGTATACAATCCTCAATGATCCGATGCTGACTGATTTGGCGCTAGTGCTGCAAGCTGAGCATTACCAAGGAGTGGATGTTGCTGGCGAGGACTAGGCTCTACAGGACGAGTATGATTTTCCTCCTGCTATTGACATGCTCCGCCGTCTAATCCGGATTGTGGATTGGGCGGAGATTTACGATGACTAGCGTCGTTAGGCTGTTTCGTCGAGCAAACGACGTTAAACAAAAGCGCTTGGTGGGAGGCAACACACTATTTTCTAGTGTTTTTATGTGTTTTTCAGTTTTTATTTATTATCTGAAGTTTTGTATGAATTTTTTATAATAAAATAAGAGTTTGAATTTGATTTGATTTTTTTTAAGTTTTTGTTATTGGACGCCCGTCTGATCTGTGTCTGCCTTGGACGAGCGTCCAAACTTCCTGAACGCCCGTCCGTCCTTTGCAAATATTGGACGAGCGTCCAAGTTTCTTGAACGCCCGTCTGCCAGATTCCCTCCAGCTCTGTTCAAAAATTGACAACCTGGACGAGCGTCTGAATATCTGGACGCCCGTCCAGTTCATAAGATCCCCAGCTGAACGCTCGTCCAGTTTCATGGACGCCCGTTCGGACCTGCGTCTATAAATACCCCTGCTTCCCAAATTCATTCGAACTCAGAATTTTCAAATTGCACAACCCGACTTTTGCCCTAAATTCTTCGTTTCTAAACCAAATTGGGCGACTCAAAGTCCTAAAACAGCTCTCAATCCCTTTTTTTTTTGATTTTTCAAACCAGATCCTCCAACACACAACCGTTTTTTCGATCCAATACCCTAGCTCGTGCGGTTTCATAGAAGGAAAAATTGAATTTTTGTGTTCGATTTGGCATTGTTTGGGCTTCTTGATGACGGTCAAATTATACCCGTAAAAGTCATCAACGTTGACCTTAAATCGAGATTAATAATATATATTTCGTATTAAATCACGTGTTTATATTTATTATTTAATGTTAAGTGATTATTAATATGATATTTGGTATTTAGCTATTTTTATTATTAAAGACCGATTTATTGTGCGATAATGGCTGATTTTGTAGATCGTGATAAATCGGGAAGATAAATATCGCGCAATCGAGAAATCTCAAGATAATAGAGGAAGAAAATCGGAGCATTAAATGAAAGATTAATCAGATCAACACGCAAGCGTGCAGTGGGGAGCAAGATAGACGAGAAAAACGATTAACGTGTGCAAAAGTAGGTTCGGTCGACCGAGCCTATAGCTTCGGTCGACCGAGTGGGGAGCTTCGGTTGACCGAGTATGTCGGCTCGGTCACTTTTCGGATTTTTTCGTATTTACCCTCTAGATCCTTCATAAGTCGGCAGAAACTCCTATATAAGCAGCAGCTACGAGGAATTGTAAATCATACCTTGAACCAACACATCCCTTCATTCTTTCTTCAATCTTATAGCTTTGATACAATGTAGAATAATTTGAGGGTTTCCAGCAATTTAAGGGCTGCAATATGTAAGCCTTTATTTTCTGTTTCTTTTATTTGAAGTAATTAATTCCCCAATTATGCTTTATCGTTTGAGTTAATTAATCATAGCTAGATGATGTAGATCTAGGCTATGACGTTGGGAAGGTGGCGATACCTTGTCTATGAGGATCCCATTACCTACGTCATATACTTAGTATTTATTCATGAATCTACTTGATTTAACTAATGCGTATCTATGTTAGTTTATATGAATGCTTTACGAATTACTGTTTAATCCGTTGTGTATGATGAAACGCTGAGAGATACGTTCAGGGATGTAATCTGGGGGAAAAAAGACCATTCGGTCGACCGAGCCCAGCTATTCGGTCGACCGAGCCCTGTTTTCATCCGTTAAATAGCCACGTATTTATGGTTAGGTTAACTTAATAGAATTTATTATCTCAGTAGGTATGGATATGGCTACGTTACTCGCTTAGTTTAATTAAAACGTGTAAAAAGGAAATACCAATATAAAACTCTTAGGTAGGCTCATGAATTGATCTTCGGACGTTCAGCGTTATCTAGGTAGGTTTATATTAGGGAATTGCGTGCACCTTGTTATACGTAGATCGTAAACTAGCATGAGACTATAACTTGGTAATTGTTAGTTGGACGAGAGTTTGAGTGATCGTTCAGGAAGTACGCCTAACCATAGGAATGTTGCCTAGACGAGGTGTACGGTCAATATCGGCATCCTTAGAGTCGTAAGCGTGTGAGTTATATGAGATGGAGGCACTAAAAAGCAAAGTCACGTAACAATACCACAGTGATTTAGTGACTTTCCGGTGCTAAGTCAAGTTAAAGAGGATGACTCCCGTAGCCAATCTAAGATAGATACCAACTGATTGACAGTTAATAAGTTCAGTTTATTATATAAATTATCTAGGTCCAAACGATAAAGACTATAATTGGGGAGGTTAATTACATTGTGTCGAGTCGTGTCTTTACCTTTCTTGTCTTATGTTGGTCATAGACCACCTCTATGTCCTTGACATGCTTAATTAATTGTTTGTATATAAGATGATCCACAATTGGTTCCCTGTGGGATCGACCTTGATTCACTATAGCTATACTACGATGGGCCTAGTCCTCTTGCTAGTATTGGTTTATGGTGGTCAAGTATTTTATTATAACCTGATTGACCTGTCATCAAGTTTTTGGCGCCGTTGCCGGGGAACCAACGGTCAATTTTATATATAAATAATTTTCTTATTCATGTCAAGTTTTCTGTTTTAGAGTCTGTTTTGAGTCCATCTGGTTGTCTGCTCTATCTGAAAATTCCAGATTCTTAAAATAAAAATAAAAATAAAAAAATTATTTATTCGGTCGACCGAGAGACCTCATTCGGTCGACCGAGAATTTATATTTTTTTTTTGTTTTGTTCTTGTTCTGTTCTGTTTACACGGTTTCTGATTTGTGTTTTTCGAGTCTGGAATTTCGCGTGTCTGTTAATACCCGTATGTTTAATCCGTAGGTCTGATAGCAGCATGGGAAACCATGTTAAAATCAGTCTACGGTCTGTTTTGTTTTTCTTCTGTTTGCAGAAACCAGGGAAGCAATAATCTGAGTCAGTAATTTTTCGCGGGCGCTGAGAAAATAACCCAGCAAACATGTGGAGCTATGAATCTAAGATGGAAGCAATACCTTTAAAGCACCAAGATGGCTCTGAAAAAAATTTAAAGGCTTAAATTCTTCGTGGTACAATGTTGAATGCAAGGTACTACCTTTTTTTGCCTATGTTTTACTACCTTTTGGTTTTTTTGAGCATAGGTTAGCCTATACATGAACCTTAGTATGAATCTTAGCCGGGAGTTGGTTTGTAAGATTAATTTTATTAGTGTCGAAGGTTTTGCCCCATATCTTTCTCATCTAGAGGGTGTAGGAAAACATGTAGTCGTTGAAAGGAAGCAGTGAATAAAGAGTTCCTCGTAGTTCTGTTAAAATCTCATTGTCCTATGCATGATATTGCTTCTACTGGCAATGGGAGCAACAAATTGTATAAGTTTAAGCATTCACAATCTAAAGAAGACGTTGAGTTTTGAGAGAACACCATCTTCTACTTTCGTTGAGTTTTATGGTGATGGCTTCTCGGTGAACCCACCTTAAACAGAAACGAGATTACGCTTTGGGTGACAATTTAGAAATCGCAAATCGTAGTACATGGGTTCGGAAATGGTCTAACCATGGCTGGGCGAGTTCAACCGAGCTTCGGCTCAATCGACTCCCCTCCACGTGTGATGTACGTTACAGCAGTTCGACAAGACTTAGCATAGCCGATAAGCCTTCGGGCTAAACGGGGCTTATCTTGACGGATTGGCCTGAACTGTCACATATGTTCCAACGAATAAGACGGCGTAGGCTTGCCTACATAACCGACCTTATTCGGAGTACTTTGATTCATTGTTTCTTATTGTCAAGGCCAAAACCGTAATTAGTAACAGTAATTTTAACCGAGTTTCTTAGAATTCACTAATTCCTAAAACGAGAGCCGAGGTAAGAGCTTTGGATAAATGGTATGGATAGATGTCGTTTCCTAGGTCTCACAACCAAAGGAAGGGTATTAATCTGTAACAGCGATGAGCCCACCTCATATAGTGCTCAAGGGGTCAACATCTAGCGATCCAAGAAGGATAACTGACAAGGATAATTTTTTTGGAACGTCGAGCTGAGGACTTTTAACTCAGAGTTACTTCTTTGAAACCCTTAGGATTTCTTTTTAGGATTTTAGGTTTTGTTTTCTTTGAGTCCAATAAGAGTAACGTGACATATGTTGAGGTTTTTTATTTTGCCGTGTTCCGATGGCCATTGGGCTAAGGATGTGCAAAACTTTTTTACTCAATATAGGCCACGTGAAATAGAGTTCCCTAGGAGAGTCAAAAATTGCTAAAGAAAAGGAAATTTAGCAATCCACCTTAAGATGGAAGCATTAAGAGAGCTTGAGAATTATTGAAAATGTAACAGAGAATGATTGGTGTGAACAAGAACAATCTTGGTCAAATTCTAAAACTTTTTAGGTGATCCAAGTGAAAATCCAAAGTGATGTGCAATTCATTCTGCAATTATCCTTATCTTTCCCTTCACACTTTTTCACCTTCAAACTTTTCGATCCTCTCACCAATCTGCCCCGAAAGTTCACATTTCTAACCATTCTTTCATCGCCTCTCTTTCTTTCCATCCGTTTCACCCTCCCACCCAATCTCAATGCCTTAACCATTTTCAACCCACCCATAAACACAATTTCTTACCCGTCCTTTATCTTTTCTTCCCAACCTTATGTGTATCTTTTTCTAAACCCATCATACTCTCAACCTCCATTTTGTTTACACAATACCTATGTGTTGCGGAATTTGAAATATTGCTAAGCTTTAATGATTATCTTTTATCATTTTGATTTTCATGATACTAGTTGGGGTAAGTGTAGCTCTGACCCTAGCTAGATTTTAAAGGTTTTTGGTTCAATCAAAGTACAACTTATCTTTCTACCGGAAGTTTTAAATTTCACACTTTTCCGACTATTCCGGCATTTATAGATGATAAGTTTTGTTCTGAACTATCACACCGATCCGACCTTGTTGATGACGGTTATGACTTTTACGTGATACATTGGGTTATTAGTAATTTCGAGGAGCAGCTACATCTCCCTAAGTTGTTGATATCCAATGCAAGCGAGAAGTTTCTGCGTTAAGTATTTGATTTTATCTTTAGCCAATTGGTCGCATTCAATCTGTTATACCTTACGAAGTGTCTCTTTTACTACGTTGCATACAAGGTTGATCTAGTCAACCTTGTGTTTTCCCACATGGGGTTATGCTTTTTGATCTTTGTCTTCTCCACCCAGTTTTAAGAATATTTAGGCGGTGGAGGTTGTAGATGAAGACCACCATCTTTAGTTGCTTGTTTATTTTTCTTTCTATTTAGTATTTTTCTTTTTGGTTTCCCTTGTCATTGGTTGTATAAAATAAAGTGGCTTAAACTGTTTTTAGGTATTTATACCTCATTACTGCCACATTATTCTATAACTTCCATAGACATGGTGTTATTAACGGTTTCGTGGAGTTTGTCTGCTTATACAGGTTTTCACTTGCTTCTCCACAACGTACTGACATTTACTCCGATATTGTTCCTTTACTTGAGAGCCGTTTCCAGAGCTAAGTCTTTTTCTTAAATTCTCATTTATTTTTGTCATTGAGGACAATGCCATGTTTAAGTGGGGGGTAGGAGACTTAGCTATGTTATGTTATAATTGAAATTTGAATGAAACGGTAGAAAAATTGAAAAATTGAAAATTGAATAAATACCATATTATTTATCTCGTACCCATAGAATTGTGAGTTCCTAGCTAAGAATTGATAGGAAAGGAACCAAGTTTCATGAGTACGTGATCATTTTATACTTATGTTAAGTAAATTTAAGGATATTCATGCCCGTTTTTGCAAGTAGTTATTTATTATTCAATTACTCAATCTGTGAATCGAGTTTTACCGCACGAATTATAATAACTGACGAAAATATTGTGTACATTGGATAGATGATTGGTTATGTGAACTTAGTATCAATATCTATCTGCCGATGCATTCTTATCTTCTAGCCATTTAAGCAGAGTAATAAGCTTGAGACGTGCCTGTGTTTTAGCAAAATGTTAGACACTGGGCTTGTAGTAACATTACCAAAGTAGCCTCGCGCTTGTGGTAATATTCGATGCTATACATGATCTAAGATAGGGGGATACTCTAAAAAGTTTTCTTCCTTGAGATTGATAGTATTTGAAAAATATGAAGATATGAAAAGAATATTCAACTCTTTAAGAGGCTTTGAGTAGTACTCGGTCTCCAAGTCCAAAAACCCTATAGATACGCTCTTGCTTATTGTTCTAGTGCTTTAACCATTGCGACGCTTAAGAAGTATGAATGTTGATGTTGGTGAATTTTGATATGAGGTTTGCATAAACTCTAATCTTGCCACATTTATATAAGACCAATGCACATGCACACATCACTTCGATTCATAGCGAGTAGTGAATAATGGATATCTTATGAGCATGACTAGTATGAGTTGACTTGAGTTTCTTGCGTAAGTATGATTCGACCATGGAAAATGTTGTCTTGGGGAATGACTTATTGATACTTTGTTCGGGACGATCAAAGTCTAAGTGGGGGGTAGTTGATGACGGTCAAATTATACCCGTAAAAGTCATCAACGTTGACCTTAAATCGAGATTAATAATATATATTTCGTATTAAATCACTTGTTTATATTTATTATTTAATGTTAAGTGATTATTAATATGATATTTGGTATTTAGCTATTTTTATTATTAAAGACCGATTTATTGTGCGATAATGGCTGATTTTGTAGATCGTGATAAATCGGGAAGATAAATATCGTGCAATCGAGAAATCTCAAGATAATAGAGGAAGAAAATCGGAGCATTAAATGAAAGATTAATCAGATCAACACGCAAGCGTGCAGTGGGGAGCAAGATAGACGAGAAAAACGATTAACGTGTGCAAAAGTAGGTTCGGTCGACCGAGCCTATAGCTTCGGTCGACCGAGTGGGGAGCTTCGGTTGACCGAGTATGTCGGCTCGGTCACTTTTCGGATTTTTTCGTATTTACCTTCTAGATCCTTCATAAGTCGGCAGAAACTCCTATATAAGCAGCAGCTACGAGGAATTGTAAATCATACCTTGAACCAACACATCCCTTCATTCTTTCTTCAATCTTATAGCTTTGATACAATGTAGAATAATTTGAGGGTTTCCAGCAATTTAAGGGCTGCAATATGTAAGCCTTTATTTTCTGTTTCTTTTATTTGAAGTAATTAATTCCCTAATTATGCTTTATCGTTTGAGTTAATTAATCATAACTAGATGATGTAGATCTAGGCTATGACGTTGGGAAGGTGGCGATACCTTGTCTATGAGGATCCCATAACCTACGTCATACACTTAGTATTTATTCATGAATCTACTTGATTTAATTAATGCGTATCTATGTTAGTTTATATGAATGCTTTACGAATTACTGTTTAATCCGTTGTGTATGATGAAATGCTGAGAGATACGTTCAGGGATGTAATTTGGGGGAAAAAGACCATTCGGTCGACCGAGCCCAGCTATTCGGTCGACCGAGCCCTGTTTTCATTCGTTAAATAGCCACGTCTTTATGGTTAGGTTAACTTAATAGAATTTATTATCTCAGTAGGTATGGCTATGGCTACGTTACTCGCTTAGTTTAATTAAAACGTGTAAAAAGGAAATACCAATATAAAACTCTTAGGTAGGCTCATGAATTGATCTTCGGACGTTCAGCGTTATCTAGGTAGGTTTATATTAGGGAATTGCGCGCACCTTGTTATACGTAGATCGTAAACTAGCATGAGACTATAACTTGGTAATTGTTAGTTGGACGAGAGTTTGAGTGATCGTTTAGGAAGTACGCCTAACCATAGGAATGTTGCCTAGACGAGGTGTACGGTCAATATCGGCATCCTTAGAGTCGTAAGCGTATGAGTTATATGAGATGGAGGCACTAAAAGGCGAAGTCACATAACAATACCACAGTGATTTAGTGACTTACCGGTGCTAAGTCAAGTTAAAGAGGATGACTCGCGTAGCCAATCTAAGATAGATACCAACTGATTGACAGTTAATAAGTTCAGTTTATTATAAATTATCTAGGTCCAAACGATAAAGACTATAATTGGGGAGGTTAATTACATTGTGTCGAGTCGTGTCTTTACCTTTCTTGTCTTATGTTGGTCATAGACCACCTCTATGTCCTTGACATGCTTAATTAATTGTTTGTATATAAGATGATCCACAATTGGTTCCCTGTGGGATCGACCTTGATTCACTATAGCTATACTACGATGGGCCTAGTCCTCTTGCTAGTATTGGTTTATGGTGGTCAAGTATTTTATTATAACCTGATTGACCTGTCATCACTTCTACTCCTCCTTATCATCATCCCATCATCCTATTTGGTAAGTTTTTATCAACTTTTCTTAGATTATTTCACATTTTTTTTGAGTTCGATTTCGAGTCGACTCTTTTCTATGTATTTCCCCTTATTTGTTTTTTTCTATTGTTTTGTTTTTGTTTCTTGTTTTGTTGGTGATCTGGGATGGTAATGGATGGTAATGGGTAGATTGCATTGTGGTTTTGGTGTTGGTTTGGTGTGACTTGGTTTTGAAATCCCGTTTGGACGATAAACGGGTGGTTTGTTTGAATTGTGGTTGGGGATGATTGTTGGTTTAGCTTAAGTTTACAATGGTGCATAAAGCGGTACAGAAACGGCATGGTAAGGGGGTTGCCGATGAACCTGCTAAGAAAAAGAAGACTGTAGACCCCACATTAGTCAATCCGAACCAAGGCATTCGTATTGGTGAATGTCACAACCCTCCTAGAGGTCAATTCAGGGTTCCTTTACGAAACGAGTCTGAGTCGGGGTCTGACACTGATGATGAGCCATTAGTGAGAAAGATGACTAGGGTGACGGAGGCTCAAGTGGAGAGATGTGCAGAGGAGCCTAGGCCTAGAACCGAGGAGGCAGCGGAGATAGCAGAACCGGCTAGACAGAATGTGAGACCTCCTGTCCCTATTCCCTTGGCTCGTAGATTCCTTAATCCTAAGGCTTTCGAGGTGAACAATAAGCACTATGTAGCGAGAACGATGTTGATTGAGAGGGCTGTGTTAGAGACTCAAGTTGATCCGTTGTTTGTTAAAATGCTTACGGATAGGAAGTGGGGAGCGTTGATGAGAACCCCGAGGACCCCGGTTAATGCCACATTGGTTCGTGAGTTTTATGCCAATTGCTCGGAAAGGGATTTGGAAGCCGGAGTTGTGATGGTTCGGGGAGTAAAGGTGCCGTTTACGCCTAAGGTTATAAACGAGAAGTATAACTTGGCGCCTTTTGAGGGGTTGGACTACAAGGAGGCGATAAAGGCCAAGCAGGATGCCGGTCAAGATCCGTTGGAGGAGTTGAGATTGTTAGTGTGCCCGGAGGTGCCGTGGACACTTAGACCGGGCGGAGATAGGAAAGAGTTGGTGACAACGAGTTGGACGGAGGATTGGAAGGTCCAATGTCGGTTTATTCAGAACAGGTTGTTACCTAAGAACAACCTGACTCATTTTCACATTGGTGACCTTGGGATGTTATATGCCTTGCATTTCAAGCTGAATGTCGATGTAGGACAAGCCATTTTCGATGAGATAGCCACGAATCAGAAGGTCTATGCTAGGTGTTTGATTTGTCCACATTTGATCCACAGTCTCTGTCAGGATGCTAGGGTTCCCTAGTACAAAAATGATCACAAGCCGAAGAATCCAAGATGCTTGCAGCGGGAGAAAGTACGATCTTCAGGACAGACTGAGGCTGAGGCATCACGTGAGCCCAGTTCATCTTCAGCACCGCCTCGTGCATCTTCCCTTCCTTCTTTATCTCCCTCAGTCCGGATAAGGTTGAGTATGGCTAATAGACTCCGTCATCCCTCGGAGGCCGGCCCTCACTTATACACCATAAAATCGATAAGATATTAAGTGTTTAATTGAATTATTGAGCAAGTGAGTTTTTAAACGGGTTAATCGCAAAGTTAGTGGACTTATGGGATTTTATTGTTGATTTTATATTGATTTGGATGATATTACACTTTGCCATGTTTTATTATCTTGTAGATACACGAAATTGGTTCAAAAGAGGATTAAAAGATGTTAAGGATCGGAGTTGTATGAAGAAAAAGAAATAGAGATGGAAAAATCAGACTTGAAGTACTTGAACGTGCGTCCAATTCTCCGTCTAGTGGACGGGCATCTAAGCAAGTGGACGGGCGTCCGGGCTGGAATATTTGATTCAGAGTTCTCCCAAAATTGATGGACGGGCGTCTGATTTATTGAAGGACGGGCGTCTGATCATGACTCGGCCCGATTCGAAGTTTTCAAGCTATCTGGACGGGCATTCGACCCATCAAACGGGCGTCCAGCCGGCCGACATAGCAGCACCGCCTTAAAATTCCATATATAGCTGCGTTATTTACAACAATTACATCAGATTTTCAAACCCTAAACCCTAGGGGCGGCTCAGTTTTTATTGTTTTTATTTTCTAGCTAGATTCAAACACTCTTTATGTATTTTTACTCAAACAATTCGATCTTCAAGAGGATGCTAAGAGGCTAGACCTCTATTGAACAAGCGTTGTGAAGCCATCCGATCAACAATTCAGTTTCGTTTCTCGATTGTCTTGTGAGTTTTTAATTCAAGTTGTTTCTTTATTATGTTTATCATATTTTTGTGCAATTTACATCGAAAGATCTTTGCATGTTGATTGTTTATATTGATGAGAATCATATTAAACCCTAGATCGCCATAATAAAGAATAGATCTTTAATCTAATTAACGAGAGTTATTAGGTTAGATTTCTAGGTTAGAAACTTATAAATTTCACACCTTTGGTCAGAAAGCACTAATCTTTAGATCGAAAGATAGAAGATTAATAGGCGAACTTGTCTAAGAAATTAGGATTTCATACCTTGGCTAGGTGAATCACAACTTGGTTAGAAATCACAAGATAATCTCGATAGAAATTGATAGTTGTAGGATAGGTGGATCAATAGCTTGTTCGTTCGTAAACCATTGATTAAACCACTTGAATTTGAATTGCTTAGTAAATTTACAATCTTTATTTCGTAATAGATTTAGAATAGACTTAGTTTAGATAATTTGTTTGCAACCATACTTTTCCTGGCTTTAGATCTCGATCTTCTGTCCAGTTATTCTTATTTGTAGTTTCGTGTTTTTCGTTTTAGTTTTCACTGTTTTATTTTCGTATCTTTTTAGTAGTAATCGTGACATAGTTAGATAAGATAATAAAAACTAGATTAAGCAACCCCGATTCCCCATAAGATCGACCCGGTATCAACCTCTATACTACGATCCCTACACTTGGGGTATACCGGATTTATAAATTTATTACTTGTTTATTTTCATTGCAAAAATCCATGACATTGCTGAAGAGGACACTGTGATGACGTGGTCAATCAGGTTATAATATACTTGACCACCATAAACCAATACTAGCAAGAGGACTAGGCCCATCGTAGTATAGCTATAGTGAATCAAGGTCGATCCCACAGAGAACCAATTGTGGGTCATTTCATATATAAACAATTAATTATACATGTCAAGGACATAAAGGCGGTCTACGACCAATATAGGACAAGAAAAGGTAAAGACACGACTCGACACAACGTAATTAACCTCCCCAATTATAGTCTTTATCGTTTGGACCTAGATAATTTATATAATAAACTGAACGTATTAACCGTCAATCCGTTTGTATCTATCTTAGATTGGCTACGGGAGTCATCCTCTTAAACTTGACTTAGCACCGGTTAGGTTACTAGATCACTGTGCTACATTACGTGACTTCACCTGTTGGGTATCCATCTCATATAACTTGCACGCTTACGACACTAAGGATGCCGATATTAATCGTACACCTCGTCTAGGCAACATTCCTATGGTTAGGCGTACTTCCTAAACGATCGTATCAGTCTCTGTCCTATTAACAATTACCTGCACGGTCTCATGTTAATCTACGATTTACGTATAACTAGGTGAGCTCAATTCCCAAATACAAATCCTACCTAGATCTCGCTGAAAGTCCCGGAAGATCATTCATGAGCCAACCTAGGAGCCCTATATTGGTAATTCCTAACCATACGCTAATTAAAACAAACGAGCAACGTAGCCGTAGCCATACCTACTGAGATGATAAATTCTATTAAGCTAACCTAACCATAAAGATGTGGCTATTTAACGGATAAAACAGGGCTCGGTCGACCGAATAGGTGGGCTCGGTCGACCGAGTGAACTCATACGGTCACCCGAATCAATTTCGTCCCCAGATTACATCCCTGAACATATCTCTCAGTGTTTCATCATACAGAACAGATTAAACAGTAATTCGCACAGTATTCATATAAACTAACATAGATACGCATTAATTAAATCAAGTAGATTCATGAATAAATACTAAGTGTATGACGTAGGTTATGGGATCCCCATAGACAAGGAGTCGCCACATCCCTAACGTCATAGCCTAGATCTATATCTTCTAGCTATGATTAATTAACTCAAACGATAAAGCATAATTGGGAGGGATTAATTACTTAAAAGAAAGAAACAGAGAATAAAGGCTTACATAATGCAGCCCTTAAATTGCTGGAAACACCCTCAATAAACTACATTGAATCAAGATATGAATAGAGTGATTTTATTGAATGATATTCTAAGGTATGAATTACAATTCTCGTAGCTGCTTGCTTATATAGAGGTTTTTGCCGACTTAGGGTGGTTCTAGAAGATAAGCACGATATAAGCCGGAAACCGACCCAAACCTAAGGCTCGGTCAACCGAAGAGCTGCACTCGGTCGACCGAAGCTATAGGCTCGGTCGACCGAACCTATGTTTGCATGGTTAACACGTTTTCTTCGTCTAGCTTGTTCCCCACTGCACGCTTGCATGTTGATCCGATTAATCTTCCACTTTATGCTCCGATTTTTTTCCTTCCTTATCTTGAGATAATTGATTGAATGACATTAATCCTCTCGATTTGTTGTGATCTGCAAAATCAATAATTATCGCACAATAAATCGGCTTTTAATAATGAAAACGGCTAAATACCAAATATCATATTAATAATCACTTAACATTAAATAATAAATATAAACATGTGATTTAATATGAAATATATATTATTAATCTCGATTTAAGGTCAACGTTGATGACTTTTACGGATATAATTTGACCGTCATCAACTACCCCCCACTTAGACTTTGATCGTCCCGAACAAAGCATCAATAAGTCATTTCCCAAGACAACATTTCCCATGGTCAGGTCATACTTACGCAAGAAGCTCAAGTCAACTCATACTAGTCATGCTCATAAGATATCCATTATTCACTACTCACTATGAATCGAAGTGATGTGTGCATGTGCATTTAGTTTTATATATTCGTAGCAAGATTAGAGTTTATGCCAACTTCGTAATCTCAACCTACCAACCTCAGCACTCATACTTCTCAAGCCTTTAAATTTTTGAAGCACTAGAGCAATAAGCAAGAGCGTATCTATAGGGTTTTTGGACTTGGAGACCGAGTACTACTCAAAGCCTCTAAAAAGTTGAATTTTTTTCAATTCTTCACATTTTTCAAATACTACAAATCTCAAGGAAGAAAACTTTTTAAAGTATCCCCCTATCTTAGATCAAATATAGCAATGAATATTACCACAAGCGCAAGGCTACTTTGGTAATTTACTACAAGCCCAGTGTTTAACACATTGTTAAAACACAGGTACGTCTCAAGCTTATTACTCCGCTTTTGTTGGCAAGAATATCAGAATACATCAGCAGATAGATATTGACACTAAGTTTACATAACCAATCATCTATGCAATGTACACAATATTTTCAATTTTTTATAAATTGCGCGGTATAACTCGATTCATTTATTGAGTAATTGAATAATAAATAACTACTTGCAAAAACGGGCATGAATATCCTTAAATTTACTTAACATAAGTATAAAATGATCACATACTCATGAAACTTGGTTTATTTCCTATCAATTCTTAGCTAGGTACTCACAATTCTAAGGGTACGAGATAAATAATATGGTATGTATTCAAATTTTCAATTTTTCAACCGTTTCATTCAAATTTCAATCATAACATAACATAGCTAAGTCTCCTACCCCCCACTTAAACATGGCATTGTCCTCAATGACAAAAATAAATGAGAAGTTAAGTAAAAGACTTAGCTCTGGAAACGGCTCTCAAGTAAAGGAACAATATCGGAGTAAATGTCAGCACGCTGTGGAGAAGCAAGTGAAAACCTGTATAAGCAGACGAACTCCACGAAACCGTTAATAACACCATGTCTATGGTAGTTATAGAATAATGTGGCAGTAATTGGGTATGAATACCGAAAAACAGTTTAAGCCACTTTATTTTATACAACCAATGACAAGGGAAACCAAAAAGAAATATACTAAATAGAAAGAAAAATAAACAAGCAACTAAAGATGGTGGTCTTCATCTACAACCTCCACCGCCTAAATATTCTTAAAACCGGGTGGAGAAGACAAAGATCAAAAAGCATTACCCGACGTGGGAAAACACGAGGGTGACTCGATCGAAAAGGTATTCAATCCAGGAAAGAGAAACTTGGTAAGGTATAACAGATCGAATGCGACCTATTGGCTAAAGATAAAATCAAATACTTAACGCAGAAACTTCTCGCTTGCATTGGATATCAACAACTTAGGGAGATGTAGCTACTCCTTGAAATTACTAATAACCCAATGTATCACGTAAAAGTCATAACCATCATCAACAAGGTCGGATTGGTGTGATAGTTTAGAACAAAACTGATCATCCAGAAATGCCGGAATAGACGGAAAAATGTGAAATTTAAAACTTCCGGATAGGTTGTACTTTGATTGAACCAAAAACTCTTAAAATCTAGCTAGGGTCAGAGCTACACTTACCCCAACTAGTATCATGAAAATCAAAATGATAAAAGATAATCATTAAAGCTTAGCAATATTTCAAATTCCACAACACATAGGTATTGTGTAAACAAAATGGAGGTTGAGAATATGATGGGTTTAGAAAAAGATACACATAAGGATGGGAAGAAAAGATAAAGGGTGGGTAAGAAATTGTGTTTTTGGGATTGAGAATTGTTTAAAGGATTGGGATTGGGTGGGAGAGTGAAACGGATCGAAAGAAAGAGAGGCGATGAAAGAATGGTTAGAAATGTGAACTGTTGGGGCAGATTGGTGAGAGGATGGAAAAGTTTGAAGGTGAAAAAGTGTAAAGGGAAAGATAAGGATAATTGCAGAATGAATTGCACATCACTTTGGATCTTCACTTGGATCACCATTCTAAAAGGTTTTGGAAGTTGACCAAAATTTTTCTTGTTCACACCATTCATTCTCTGTTACATTTTCAGTAATTCTCAAGCTCTCTTAATGCTTCCATCTTAAGGTTGTTTGCTAAATTTCCTTTTTCTTTAGCAATTTCTTGACTCTCCTACGGAACTCTATTTCACGTGGCCTATATTGAGTAAAAAAGTTCTGCACATCCTTAGCCCAATGGCCATAGGAACACGGCAAAATAAAAAACCTCAACATATGTCACGTTACTTTTATTTGACTCAAAGAAAGAAAAACCTAAAATCCTAAAAAGAAATCCTAAGGGTTTTAAAGAAGTAGTTCTGAGTTTAAAGTCCTCAGCTCGACTTTCCAAAAGTATCCTTGTCAGTCATTATTCTTGGATCACGAGATATTGACCCCTCTGAGCACTATAAGAGGTGGGCTTGTTGCTTTTGCGGATTAATACCCTTCCCTTGGTTGTGAGACCTAGGAAACGACATTTATCCATACCATTTATCCAAAGCTCTTACCTCGGCCCTCGTTTTAGGAATTAGTGAATTCTAAGAAACTCGGTTAAATTACGGTTTTGGCCTTGACAATAAGAAACAATGAATCAAAGTACTCCGAATAAGGTCGGTTATGTAGGCAAGCCTACGCCGTCCTATTCGTTGGAACATATGTGACAGTTCAGGCCAATCCGTCAAGATAAGTCCCGTTTAGCCCGAATGCTTATCGGCTATGCTAAGTCTTTTCGAACTGCTGTAACGTACATCACACGTGGAGGGGAGTCGATTGAGCCGAAGCTCGTTTGAACTCGCCCAGCCATGGTTAAACCATATCCGAACCTATGTACAAAGATTCTTTGATTTCTAAATTGTCACCCAAAGCGTAATCTCGTTTTTGTTTAAGGTGGGTTCACCGAGAAGCCATCACCATAAAACTCAACGAAAGTAGAAGATGGTGTTCTCTTAAAACTCAACGTCTTCTTTAGATTGTGAATGCTTAAACTACACAATTTGTTGCTCCCATGGCCAGTAGAAGCAATCTCATGCATAGGACAATGAGATTTTAACAGAACTACGAGGAACTCTTTATTCACTGCTTCCTTTCAACGACTACATGTTTTCCTACACCCTCTAGATGAGACAGATATGGGGCAAAACCTTCAACACTAATAAAATTATTCTTACAAACCAACTCTGGGCTAAGATTCATACTAAGGTTCATGTATAGGCTAACTTATGCTCCATAAAAAACCAAAAGGTAGTAAAACATAAGCAAAAAAAAGGTAGTACCTTGCCTTCAACATTGTACCACGAAGAATTTAAGCCTTAAAATATATATATTTTTTTTCGGAGCCATCTTGGTGCTTTAATGGTATTGCTTCCATCGCTTTTCCCATCGTAGAGTAGTAATTCCGCATGTTGCTGGGTTATTTTCTCAGCGCCCTTGAAAAATTATTGACTTGGATTATTGCTTCCCTGGTTGCTGCAAACAGAAGAAAAACAAAACAGACCGTAGACTGATTTTAACATGGTTTCCCATGCTGCTATCAGACCTACGGATTAAACATACGGGGATAAACAGACACGCGAAATTCCAGACTCGAAAAACACAAATCAGAAACCGTGTAAACAGAACAAAACAAAACAAAACAAAACAAAACAAAACAAAACAAAAAAGTTATAAATTCTCGGTCGACCGAATAATTTTTATTTTTATTTTTATGAATCTGGAATTTTCAGACAGAGCAGACAACCAGAGGGACTCAAAAACGTAAAAACAGACTCTAAAACAGAAAACTTGACATGAATAAGAAAATTATTTATATATAAAATTGACCGTTGGTTCCCCGGCAACGGCGCCAAAAACTTGATGACGTGGTCAATCAGGTTATAATATACTTGACCACCATAAACCAATAATAGCAAGAGGACTAGGCCCATCGTAGTATAGCTATAGTGAATCAAGGTCGATCCCACAGAGAACCAATTGTGGGTCATTTCATATATAAACAATTAATTATACATGTCAAGGACATAAAGGCGGTCTACGACCAACATAGGACAAGAAAAGGTAAAGACACGACTCGACACAACGTAATTAACCTCCCCAATTATAGTCTTTATCGTTTGGACCTAGATAATTTATATAATAAACTGAACGTATTAACCGTCAATCCGTTTGTATCTATCTTAGATTGGCTACGGGAGTCATCCTCTTAAACTTGACTTAGCACCGGTTAGGTTACTAGATCACTGTGCTACATTACGTGACTTCACCTGTTGGGTATCCATCTCATATAACTTGCACGCTTACGACACTAAGGATGCCGATATTAATCGTACACCTCGTCTAGGCAACATTCCTATGGTTAGGCGTACTTCCTAAACGATCGCATCAGTCTCTGTCCTATTAACAATTACCTGCACGGTCTCATGTTAATCTACGATTTACGTATAACTAGGTGAGCTCAATTCCCAAATACAAATCCTACCTAGATCTCGCTGAAAGTCCCGGAAGATCATTCATGAGCCAACCTAGGAGCCCTATATTGGTATTTCCTAACCATACGCTAATTAAAACAGACGAGCAACGTAGCCGTAGCCATACCTACTGAGATGATAAATTCTATTAAGCTAACCTAACCATAAAGATGTGGCTATTTAACGGATAAAACAGGCTCGGTCGACCGAATAGGTGGGCTCGGTCGACCGAGTGAACTCATTCAGTCACCGAATCAATTTCGTCCCCAGATTACATCCCTGAACATATCTCTCAGTGTTTCATCATACAGAACAGATTAAACAGTAATTCGCACAGTATTCATATAAACTAACATAGATACGCATTAATTAAATCAAGTAGATTCATGAATAAATACTAAGTGTATGACGTAGGTTATGGGATCCCCATAGACAAGGAGTCACCACATCCCTAACGTTATAGCCTAGATCTACATCATCTAGCTATGATTAATTAACTCAAACGATAAAGCATAATTGGGAGGGATTAATTACTTAAAAGAAAGAAACAGAGAATAAAGGCTTACATAATGCAGCCCTTAAATTGCTGGAAACACCCTCAATAAACTACATTGAATCAAGATATGAATAGAGTGATTTTATTGAATGATATTCTAAGGTATGAATTACAATTCTCGTAGCTGCTTGCTTATATAGAGGTTTTTGCCGACTTAGGGTGGTTCTAGAAGATAAGCACGATATAAGCCGGAAACCGACCCAAACCTAAGGCTCGGTCAACCGAAGAGCTGCACTCGGTCGACCGAAGCTATAGGCTCGGTCGACCGAACCTAAGTTTGCATGTTTAACACGTTTTCTTCGTCTAGCTTGTTCCCCACTGCACGCTTGCATGTTGATCCGATTAATCTTCCACTTAATGCTCCGATTTTCTTCCTTCCTTATCTTGAGATAATTGATTGAATGACATTAATCCTCTCGATTTATTGTGATCTGCAAAATCAATAATTATCGCACAATAAATCGGCTTTTAATAATGAAAATGGCTAAATACCAAATATCATATTAATAATCACTTAACATTAAATAATAAATATAAACATGTGATTTAATATGAAATATATATTATTAATCTCGATTTAAGGTCAACATTGATGACTTTTACGGGTATAATTTGACCGTCATCACACTGCTGAGAAGTTGTGGTCCAAACTTGAGAGCATGTATATGACTAAGTCTATAATCAACAAGTTGTTGCTAAAACAACGTCTGTTTAGTTTAAGGATGCATGGGGGTACTCAGCTGAAGGATCATCCTGACCAGCTGAACACAATATTGCTTGATTTAAGGAATATTATCATGATGTGAAGATTGAAGATGAGGATGCTGCATTGATTCTACTAGTATCATTGTCTGCACCATATGAGAACTTTGTGCAGTCCTTTATTGTTGGGAAGGACTCAGTATTATTGGAGGATGTAAGGTCATCACTCCATGCTCGAGAGTTACGCCATAATGCATCTGGTACTGGAACAGATAGTCAGTCTGCTGGATTGGTGGGCAGTGGAGTCAGCAGGGGCCAGGACTGGAAAGGAGAAATTCAAGAAGAATTCAAAGGGTCCTAAAGTTAAGGATATCTGTAATTGCTACAAGAAGCAGGAACATTGGAAAAATGAATGTCCAAAAAGGAAAATGCCGCAGGGTACTCAGCAGGGTATAGTTGCTTTGGCAAAACAAGACACCAACTCTGAAGAAGATCTGGCCCTAGCAGTTTCAGAGTCAGTAGGGCACAGAGATGTGTGGATTCTGGACACTGGGGCATCTTATCATGTGTGTCCAAACAAGGAATGGTTTTCAACTTATCAGCAGGTTGATGGAGGTCATATTGCTATGGCCAACAACAAGGTCTGCAAAATGGTTGGGATTGGATCGATCCAACTTAGGACACATGATGGCAAATTCTGCATACTGAAAGAGGTTAGGCATGTTCCACAAATGACCAAGAATTTGATATCACTTAGTCTACTGGACAGCAAAGGGTTCAGGTTCAGGGTGACGGTGGAGTGGTGAATGTCTATAATGGTTCAAGTGTGATTCTGAAGGGTATCAGGCAGGGGACATTGTACATACTACAAGGGTCTACTGTATCAGGTTTTGCTGCTGTTGCATCATTAGAGGTTCACCAATCACAATTGACTAAGTTGTGGCATATGAGATTGGTTCATATGGGTGAAAGAGGGATGCAAATTCTGTCTACGTCTGATCTACTTAGAAGGCATAAGGTCAGGAGTTGGATTTCTGTGAGCACTGTGTGTTTGGGAAGCTATATAAGAGCAAGTTCCCAAAAGCAATTCACATCACAAAAGGGACACTTGATTATGTCCATTTTGATTGTTCGGGGCCTTCAAGTGTGGAGTCATTGGGTGGTCACAGGTATTTTGTGTCTTTTATAGATGATTATTCATGGATGGCTTGGGTAATTATGATGAAGTACAAGAGTGAAGCATTCAAGAACTTCAAGCAGTGAAAGTCTTTGGTTGAGAATCGGACAGGGAAAAAGATCAATATACTTAGAACTGATAATGGACTAGAATTCTGTTGGTCTGAGTTTGATGAATTTTGCAAGAATGAAGGCATTGCTAGGGACCATACTGTCAGAGATACTCCACAACAGAATGGTGTTGCAGAAAGAATGAATCAAACTCTTTTGGAGAGGGCAAGGTGCATGCTCTCTAATTCTGGTCTAGCAAAGAGATTTTTGGGGGAGTCTGTTAATACAACTTACTACTTAATCAATAGGGGGCCTCACACTGGGATCAAACTTAAAACACCACTTGAAGTTTGGTCAGGAAAGTCAGCAGACTACTCTGGACTTAGGGTTTTTGGAAGCACTGTCTACTATCATGTTAGTGAGGGTAAATTGGAACCTAAGGCCAAGAAGGGTGTGTTTGTTGGATATGGAGATGAAGTTAAGGGGTATAGAATGTGGTCATCAGCTGAAAATAGGGTTATACTCACCAAGAGTGTAGTCTTTGATGAAAACTCTATGCTTAACTCATATGTGAGAGCCACATCTGAATCTAAAATTGGATCTGAGACTGAAAAGGTTGACAAACAAGTAGAGCTTCAAGTAGAGTCTACTGAATCAAAAGACTCAGCAGGGAACAATCAATAGTCAGCAGATCCAGAACATGATCCAAGCCAGTCTGCTGAACAAGGGTCAGCGAAGACTCAAACAGCTGATGTTGGTCAGCAGGGTATAGCTCTCTGCAGAGCTAGGAGGACAAATGTCAGACCTCCAAGAAGATATGGGTTTGAGGATGATATGGTTGGATATGCACTACAGGTAGCTGAAGAAGTGGATGGTTTTAAACCTAGCACTACAGGTAGCTGAAGAAGTGGATGGTTTTAAACCTAACACTTACAGGAAAGCTGTGACATGTTTTGAGGCATCCCAATGGCTTGCTGCCATAGGAGAAGAAATTGAGTCACTTTAGAAGAATGAGATTTGGGATCTGGTCAAACAACCACATGATAGAAGGGTGGTCAACTGCAAATGGTTATTCAAGAAAAATGAAGGAATGATATCTGCTGAGGATATCAGATATAAGGCACGTTTGGTTGCTAGGGGGTTCAGTCAGAAAGATGGGGTATACTATGAAGAGATATTTTCTACAGTGGTCAGACATACTTCCATCAGGGTGCTGCTAGCAATAGTGGCACATCAGAATCTTGAACTTGAGCAGTTGGATGTGAAGACAGCCATTCTACATGGAGATGTACATAAGGAAATTTATATGACTCAGCCAGAGGGTTTCCAAGTTCCTGGAAAAGAAGGATATGTTTTCAAGTTGAAGAAGTCCTTGTATGGACTTAAGCAGGCCCTAAGGAAGTGATATAAGAAGTTTGATAGTTATATGATTCAGCAGGGTTATAGCAGGAGTCCATATGATTGCTGTGTGTATCACAACAAGTTGAAGGATGGTTTAATCATCCATCTGGTGTTGTATGATATGCTGATAACTACTGCAAACAAGTCTGACATTCAAGATCTAGAGAATCTGGTCAAGGCTGAATTTGAGATGAAGGATTTGGGGAATGCAAAGAAAATTTTGGGGATGGAGATCTATAGAGATAGGAAGCAGAGGAAGTTGTTCTTGTCCCAACAGGGGTATATTGAAAAGATGTTATCCAAGTTTGGCATGTCAGCAGCCAAACCTATAGATACTCCAATGGCACCAAATCTACATTTGTCTGCTGTGTTTGCTCCACAGTCAGCTGAAGAGGAAGAATACATGTCAAGAGTTCCATATGCTAGTGCAATGGGCAGTTTAATGTATCCTATGGTCTGTACCAGGCCTGATTTGGCTCAGGCAGTCAGTGTTGTCAGCAGGTTAATTTATGGCTTAACCTGGAAAGGAACACTGGAAAGCAGTAAATAGGATATTCAGGTACCTTAGGGTTACATCAGATATTGGACTCATTTATGGAGGTGATACTTAATGTTTTGTCACAGGGTACTGTGATTCTGATTATGCTACTGATGTGGACAGTAGGAGGTCTATGATTGGGTATGTGTTTACTTTGGGTGGTTCTGTAGTAAGTTGGAAGGCAACTTTACAGGGTACATTGACCTTATCTACTACTGAAGTAGAATATATGGCACTTACAAAAGCTACAAAGGAAGCAATCTGGTTAAAAGGCTAGTTAATGATCTGAGTCTGCATCAAGATAAAGCCAAGGTGTATTGTGACAGTCATAGTGCAATATGTTTGGCTAAGGATCAGGTTCATTATGAGAGAACCAAGCACATTGATGTTAGGTATCATTTTCTGAGAAATGAGAGGAGGGTTAAAGTGGAGAAGATCAGCACTCATGTGAACCTTGCTGATATGTTCACTAAACCAGTTCCAAAGGGCAAGTTTCAGTTGTGTCTGGACTTGCTAAATATCCAAAGCTTTTAATCTGAATCTGGGAATACTCAGCTGAAGGTGGAGGTCTGTTGAGGTATTCAAATCTTAAGGCAAAGAGGAAATCTGGCACTTGGTTATGCATCTAGTCAGTTTGCATAAAGTTGAAGTCAAGGTGGAGATTTGTAATGGTGACTTAAACTTATGCTACTGAGGTTTGGTATGGAAACATGTTCTGATTAGCAATGTATGAAGCATCTGCTGAAATCTACTGTTCAGGTGGGGGCAAGATCAACAGGGTTGATTAACCTGCTGATTGCAAGTCTACTGAAGACAAGTCTGCTGATGCTCAGCAGACTTGTAGAACATGTCTGCTGCATGTTTGCTGAGTTACCTCTGGGGTATATCAGTCATTTACTGGGTTGGCTATTTAGTCGGGTAGGATTGGATTCCTAAGGCTATAAATACCATCTATATTTAATGTAACTTTCTGTTGATAATAAATATCCTCGTTTGTCCGTGGAGTAGTCGGCATATTGTCGGAAACCACGTTAAATCTGTGTTCTTCTTGTTTCTGTGTTTGTTTTCTTGTTTATCTTTTATCTTTACTCACAATCACCATCACTTCTTGATCGATCCGTAATAACAGATCTCGTCTACACTTAGGTCGTGAATCCAATCTGAACAACCTCCAAAATTCTTCAAAAGAAAAGAAGCTAATCTTCAAAGATCTTATTTTTCCTCTCTTGGATCTGAGTTTTTTTGGGAGAACAATGTATTTTGTTCTCTCTTGAAAGTGGCACCCTAAATGAGGGGAAATAGATTAGGTTTTCTCATTTCATTAAAGCACTTTTATATAGAGAAAAGTGGGGCTATCCTGGTAATGTCTAAATTACTAAATAGGCTTAATAAATATGGGTTTTTGGTGGGAAGGACAATATAATGCAAAAACCGGATTTTAAGGACACAATAAATTAATGAGGACAAATTTGATGTTTTATGTCAAAATTACCCTTTATTTTTTTAATTTTTTTCCATAAACATCGAGTAACACCCACATCAAGTAACATCCCGTTAACGCATCTATAGAACCGACATTACGTATCACGCATAAAGTAACAAACCACATGAATTAACATCTTGTTAACGAATTTATATCACCGAAATTACGTGAGCAGTAATAATTCCACCAATGTAACACCAAACTAACGTAACAATTCGGATCTGCCATATCCACAATGTAATTCGGATCTGCCAAATTAAAGTAAAAATTCGGATCCTTAGTCCCAAAGTAACAATTCAGATCCGAATAACCCTAACCGGAGCTTCTGTTTCCATTTGATAATGGTAATGGGGGATAACTCAATTATTTCCGTTCCCATACTACATTCATTATTATTATTATTATTACGAATATGGATGCAGATTTTTTGTTAGTCCGCCGGTGCTTTTAGCAAGTTTCTTCGCTTTAGTACTTTTGATTTTCTCACCGGCTGGATTGACTTTTGCTTTATCGCCGTTGACTGTAGATTCCGCCACCACCGTCTCCTTCTTATTCTTCTCAGCTTTATGGACCACCGCCGGGGCGAATGAGGAGGCGCCAGTGTAAATTGGAACGACTACTATCGAGAGTAGGGTTTTGTAATTACCATTAAAATTACAAAAGGGCATTAATCTTGATGTCGTATTACCATAGAGCCGAAACTTCAATCTTTCGGAACATAAACATATTTACTATACTTTCAATATATATAGTTACTGAGCGCCTACTGATATAACCATTACAAATGAACAACCCTCCACTGACAGTTCGTATACGAAGCATGGCATCGTCTGTAAGACCACTCCGTAACTTCTTAACCTTGAACTACCATTAACCCCTGGTGACCGATTTCCTTTGATCGTATCAGAGGTGTGCACAATAGATCAATACCAAGATGACTAAAGGGGGAACTGTCCATCTACTACCTCTTACGAAGAATGAGTGGATTCCATCTTTGTGACTTACATTCCCGGATACTTATGCTAAGATTGTCAAGATTAGGGAAGGCATTACTTGGCCAACCATACCGCCAAATTAAACAGCACAACTGAAAATTCATGAATCTGTAATCACATCAGGATTAACATTCAAGTCATAAATGGTCATCTAATGATTCAATTAGAGTCTCTCGTTACAGCCTAAGTATGAGATCATCATTTCGAATCGGTCCAGTCCTAAATGAACCTTTTCACGTCTAAGTGCAGCCACTACGGTGTCCAAAACCGATGACCCAGATCAGGTACACACACGAGAAATTATATAATCAGGTCACTGTAGTAGTTCGCATTTCATATTAGGTCGGGTCAGACCAAACATTTTTTTTTCGAGTTACACGTGCAAAATTACACGACCCATGCAAAATTGCACGGGCTGAAAACACAGGCTCGTGGGAAAAATTGAACGGTGCACTTAATTTTTGCACGTGGGGAAGTAAGCTGACTCAAAAAATATAAAGGAGGGAGCCCGTGGGATTATGCACGTGGCTTGTGCTCAGCCCGTGCGAATTTGCACAGGCTCTCCCCAAAAAATTGCACGTGTAACTCAAAAAAATGTCAGATTTGACCCAACCTAACATGATATAGAGGGTGCTACAGTGATCTGAAATTATTATTTCTCCACACACACTATAAGCGTTCAAAGGCATTAGTAGTTGTTTGACTATGAGATTTCGAACTCCAATCTATTATGAATTTTGTTCAATTCACCACGGACTTATGATTTAAGGTAGTACATTATAAACTCAATCCTCATGTACCTATAATTTATTGAGCTTTATGGTCGCATAACATGCCCCTAGGAATTTTCTTGTAGCGTCATTTATATCTATGCAATTAAGCAAATAAAAATAAAAGATCAATAATAAAATATAACTTTTAATTAATTAAAACAATACATTATTGTTTTTCCAGGCTTCATGTCTAGCATAAGTGAGTGTACAAAATCAAATGAAATGCTAATGCCGAGATTCAAAAGTACAAAGCATGACGAAGTGCCAAAGGGTACTAGCAAACTGTTGGAATCGATGATGTTGATAATAAATCTGCATTGGATTTCCACAAGCCTAGTGAAATTAAGAAGAAAACATATTAATAACAAGTATCAGCGCATTTGAGATTTCATACCCAAGAAAGAAGTGAAGCTTGAATTCATGAAGTTACAACTTTCGATTGCAGATATTTTCACAAAACCAAAAAAGTTTTTTTTAAAAAATCGAAGATTGAGGGTAAGACATGGTGTGCACAAAGAAATTTCAAAAATCAAGAGATAATGTTGAAATATAATTCAGAAAATATAGACCAATGTATCATAATCTACATACACGAATCTAGAAATGCATAAACGTCTTTTTTTTTTTTTTTGGGTACTATGGGATATTGTAAAGGATTCCTCGAAAATGTGGAAAGACATCAGTTTAACTAAGTACGTCTGCAAGGCTTAAATAATTGAAGTCTTCAAGTTAATAGTTAATTGTCAATTAGGACATATTTAGAATGATGTCAGGATTTTAGGACTATAATAAAAGATTTTCGTCAAAAAAGACATTTCATCAGTGAAAGTGAAATTGAAAATGAATTACGTTTGGTTTTGTGCTGAAAATCAACGTAATTCAATTTCAAATTCACTTGCACTTTCACTGGTGAAATATTTTTTTTGACAAAAATATTTTCTTATAGCTATTTTTGCCTGACATCTTCCATATAGTGTCATTTAGGGCCCTTATCCCTAAAGTTAATTATCTTTGTAGCGGTACAAATTTGTGACATCTGAAAGGCAAAAGAATGCAACGTACTGAAGTGGAGTTAGAGTATTACAAGAATCACAAAGTTTTCTTCAATTCCTTCTTGTGTATAGGATTCATAAGAACAAAAAGAAATCTTTTCGCGACCAAAATGTTTGTCCCGAAAAATGCTGATTTTCATCATTAAAGTTATTCGTGACAAAAAAATTGGCCGAAAAGCTGTTTATATTTACCATGACAAATTTAATTGAGCGAAAAACAAAGAAAAATTAAGAGATTTGAAGAAAAATGGATCAAAGAAGAACAAGATTGTTGTGTGAAAGCTAGAGGCAGCTATTAGCAGAATTATGTTCAACTCCTTTGGTCGATTTGATGAATCATGCTAGCAATCGAAGGAGAGGAATCTTCAAAATTTCGCGACAAGGGTAGCTTGTGGAGAGAAAACCTATGGGAGCTGAAAGAGGAGTACGCTTGTTGTCGTCGACTTGAAAAATAATGCGAAACGACGTCGACAAAAATGGTTGTCACTATAGCTACATTTTTTTCCCCCTGTTGTCATGCACCAACGCTAATCATTAAAATAAAAAAAAAAATTAATCGAGCTATGTCAAGTACATAGCTAATCGAGTTTAATCTTGTCTTTTATCTGGCGTGATCGTGCTCGAGCCGAGTTTTGAGCTGAGGTTTTTTTAGTCGAGTCGAACTCAAACTCTAGAGAGTATCGACTTGACTCGGCTCTGTTACTCCCCTGCTTGTTACAAAAGGCTCATGCCAAAATATGTTATAATTCATTGCTAGCAAGGTCATGATATTCGTGACAAACGTGAAAAGCTTTATGACCTATGATGCACCGATACGCCAATTTTGGGGCTGTATCCGTGTCCGACACGCAGAGGATACGGATACGCCACCGATACGCCGGATACGGCTCCAGATACGTATCAGGGCCGAATCGGAATTTCTGAAAAGTTGGACATGGTTGGGATACGGCTGCGGATACGTATCCGTTTCACGGATACGTTTTTTTCAAAAAATTGATTACAACATTTTTTTTTTTATAAGCTGAAGGGTAAATAGCTGCTGTCTCAAAACGAAAAAAACACTAGAAGACTTCCTCCCATTCTCCTCAGCAGTCGCATCTCTTCTGCTGTTCAATTCGTAAGTCATATTTTTTTTTTTTGTATTTTTTTTGTTTGTTTGCTGACTTGTAGTGAACAAAAGAAATAATATTATTATGCATAAGGTATTTTCTTTGTGCTTATAGTTTGTTATTTATATTGTTAGTCCTTATATTTTAATATTTACATTATTAGTCCTTATATTTTTAATATTTATATTTTGGTCCTTATATTTTTAATATTTACATTTTGACCCCGTATCCGTATCCTGTATTTTTTGAAAATTCCGTATCCGCGTATCCGTGTCCCCATATCCGTATACGTGCAAGCTAGTTTATGACAATACCAGGTTGTCACTAATAAATACATATTTCTCTACAAATAAGGTTTTTGTCACAAGAAGCAAGAAGCAATCATTTTGTGAAAACTTAGCAAACGCCACTAAAAGTTTGTGGTTTTCTTTTCTTTGTAGTGAATATCGATAGTAGCTCGCCACCTTCTTAAATTTAAGGATCCATTATGTATAAAATGAAAACAATGACATATGCAGGGGCGGACGCAGGATCTCGGTTCAGGGGACAATAAAAATTTTAAAAGACAAATACAAAAATTAAGGGAGGGCAAATTATAAAAATAATACATATATTAGTGTATTTTTTCGGATCAAGGAGGGGCAGTTGCCCTCTTGGATGTATGTAGGTCCACCACTGAACATATGCATCAGCTTTTAATAAGAAAAATAATAAAAGAAACATGGCATCAAAATCTCATATTAGTTCAACCCAATGCATCAACACTTATAGCTTAAGGTTCAAGTCCAGCTCTTTTTCTTTATCATCATCTGGTTCTGAACGCCTTACTTCACTATAAGGATGTGAATGACTAGGACCCGCACCATCTTGACGCCTCATCATATATTGGTTTCTTTCAATATCAGGGGCAGAGGGAGTCGGAACACAATCATACAAAGAAAGCGTACTACTTGAAATCCACATCTGGGAAGAAGTTCCTTCATTAGAGCGCTGCGATCCTTGTCCCGGGGCCGACAAGCTAAGCTGCAAATCAACTGGGTTTCCTGCTTCTCTCATACATTCCGAATCGGCGCGTCGTGAGCCTTGTCCCGGAGCCGACAAGCTAAGCTGCAAATCAACTGGATTTCCAAATTCTCTCATACATTCCGAATCAGCACGTCGTGAGCCTTGTCCCAGATCTGACAAGCTAAGCCGCAAATCAACATGGTTTCGGTCTTCTCTCATACTTTCTGACACGGCTCTCAAACCGGGAAATTGATCATAGTATAAGCATTGTTGAATCATAGAAAGTGACTGATGAACCTCACGGTGGTTGTGGAAGTGATTGGATGGGAATGTTGAGAACTCTGGTTGACTCATTGGTGGGTTTGTGTTATAGATGAGACCGGGTAAAAATCTTGGGATTTCTGGTTGAGTCCTTGGCAGGGCAGTATAGTACTGAAAGTGACCTGATGGAAATGTAGGGCTTTCTGGTTGACTCCTTGGTGGGGTTGTGTTATTAATGTGACCGGATGGAAATCTTGGGATCATTAGTTGACTCATTGGCGAGGCAGTGTAATTGAAGTGACCGGATGGAAATGTTGGGATTTCTGGTTGATAACTTGCCGGGGCATGGCTACTACTTGGAGAAAGTGATAGTGACGATCCAACGGAAGCAATTGGTGTTGTGAGTTGCTGAAAAGAATCATCGTCAGAATCCTCATAAATTGAGGAGTCATGATTAGTTTCAGAATCATCACCACTCGAACTTGAGGAGTTATGATTAACTCCCGAATCATCACCAGTCGAAATGGTGATGGTTCGGGTTATCCCCTCCGACTCTTGAGTAAGACAATCTGGGTTTCCCTCATGTGCCGCCATTGAAGAGATGATAGAAGAATTAAGTGATTTGTGGTGGAGTTATACGATGAACAAGTTGTGATTCCAAATTGAGTGTATTTCTCAGCAACGGGGTGACAGAATAAATAGTCAAAATTCTGTTGTTGACAGTCAAAATGTTGTTAAACAAATTAATTCGCGCTAACAAATCATACCTGGAAAAGTTTGACTAAACTTATTGGGTTTTTTTTTTTTTTTTTTTGATAAAAAATTATTGGTTTTATCTTTTTTTTTTCCCTACAATATTATCCAATCTTATTAATAATATAGTATATAGTTATACTTAATGACTATGAAATTTATGATCTTATGATAAGAGGAAAATGATTTAATCATTTTATTCGCCAAGAATAAATGTTTTAAACAAAGTATTTTTTATTTGTTTTACAGGGGTCATGATACACCAGGTAATAGTTATTCAACCAATGATTTTTCTTTAAAAGAGAGACATTTTTTTTAAAACATTAACTCACATCCATAATATGTGTTTTTGACATCAGTTATTTCGGAACAGATGGAGTAAATGCAAATGTCAGTTATTTCGGAACGGAGGGAGTAAATACAAAGGATATCACTAACGGACCCATGAATTTCTTTCAGTTGGAGCCAAATTCAAAAACATATGTTTAAAAAAATGCAACAGCTAGGTTTTGTACTAGTGACTTTATGAATTGAGGTAATACTTCTAACCAGTTGAGCTAAACGAGCAATTACACTACAATTTGTCTGAAATAATATGCATATACAATGTCAAATATTATCATAAGGGTATTTTAATAACTTTGCACGAAAATTTGAGTGGGGGCAATTCACCCCTCTTTTCTATATTGGGTCCGTCCTTGAAGGATATGATTTTACAAAACCTTTATATAATTTTCTACTATTACTTGGTACACCATGTCAAAGACCATCTTAAAATTTGCGATTTAGAGAGTTTTTTTTTTTTGTAAAAAAATAAAATTTGTATTTTATCTTTCAAAAGGATTAAATAGAAATTTTAAAATAACATAATAACATACGGTAGAAAATAGATACTACGCAGCACCCCGGCCCGATTTGCACCCCAATAGGCAATAGTTATAATTTTTAGAAAAATAAGAAATTATTATTGGACTAGAACATTTTGTATTCTTTTGGTACATAGGGAATGCGAAATACTCATGAATTTTTGAGAATGTATAGGTAAATATCTCCTACCTCATTATGAACGCCACAGCCCTTGCAGATAACACCATTCAAGCACATGCAACCTACCAAGAGCAAACTCGAGATTTTTCCTCATCTACAGGCTGATTTACCGGCTTACAAAATTACTTACTCATTTACAGTCATCTTTCATGGGTTCCCCCCTCGAGTGATAGAATTAAATGCAATGTAGGCGCTGCCCTAAAGGATAACCAACTATCAGTTGATGGTATTTTTTGAGACTCCACTGGCTCTCTGATTATCCTCTTTCTGAATTTGGGAGCATACTCGATTGATGTTGGTGAAGGCTTAGCCATCTACCATGGACTTGCTTTCGCCTCTACCTATGGCAATATAAATCTCACTAGTGGAGTGATTCCAAGACTGTGGTTGATCGCCTTCTTTCTGACGATGAAGACCTCTCCAGCTTTGGACAGTTTGCGGATGCTTGCAAAGATTCCCTATCTCGATTTAATTTTGTTACTTTTTCTTTTGTTAGGCTAACCAGAAATGTCCCGACACATCTCCTTGCAAAACATGGTTTATCCTTCTCTTCTTTAGCTGAATAGCGATTTTCTCCGTCTTCTGATGTTATTTCCGCTTGTACTTTTCACGTTGCTTAGTAAAATCTTTACTTCTAATAAAACAAACTCCCCTCCTATTCCAAGCCCCAACCCACCTCGAGATCAATTTTCTAACTTTTGTAGGAAATAAAATGAGATGAAGCAAAGAAATCGAAAGAAGAACTAGGGTTTCAAAACTGAGAAAAGCAAAGGAGAAAGAAGAAGAAGAAGAATTGAGAATAGAGGTAAGATTTTATTAGTAAGAATTTTGATAGCTATTACATTGTGTTCTTCCCTATTTATACTTCTATCTAGGAGGTAAGTAGCCCCTTTAGACTCTTATTCGACTAACATGGAATTGGGAAGGGGAAGACGAAGGCTGACACCAGCAATCACGTCAACATTTCCCAAATCAATTAAACCCTAACCTTAATTCCTATATCCGGAATTTACAGGCCATGACATCCCTTCCCCTTTAGAAAACACCTTGTCCTCAAGGAGGAACTTGGGAAATTGCTTCATGATGAATCTGGAATCCTCCCATGACGACGACTAATCTTCATCCAAGTTAACCTATTTCAGCTTCCACTATACAACTGCCTAGTTGTGCCTCTTGATGGTCATGATGTCCATGATCGTTTTTGGGTATATAATCATCTGTCCATATTCCGTAGTATTAGGCTAATGACCAGAGGGAACAATGTGGGCTCCAATGCACATTTTCAGCATTGACACATGGAATACATGATAAATTCTAGACCCTTGTGGGAGCAACAATTTATATGCAACAAGATATATCTTGTCAATCACCTTGTAGGGTCCAAAGCATTTTGAAGATAGCTTTAGGTTCCTTCTTGGTACCACAATATTATGTCTATAAGGCTGCAATTTGAGAAACACATAGTCTCCAACCTCAAATTCCCTTTTTGTTCTGTGTTTGTCAGCAAAAAAACTTCTACCTTGCCAGAGCTATTTATAAATGGGACTTCAATTCCCTCTGGAGTATCTATTTATGTTAGAGAAAAGCTTCAATATCGAGGAATTTTTCAGTAGCTAATGACCCCAGTGGCAATGGAGTATGTATATAAACATAAAATGCCTAAAATGGGGTCAAATTTAGAGAATTATGGTAGTTAGTATTGTACCAAAACTCTTCCGTATGTAGCACTTTCCTCCACTGTTTGGGTCTTTGAAAAGTCATGCATCTGAGATACATTTCTAAACACTAATTCATTCTCTCCGTCTGGCCATCAATCCGATGGTGATAAGTAGTGTTACTGGACAGCTTAACCCTAACCAATCTCAAGAGATATGTCCTAAACTCCGATGTGAAGACTTTGTTCAGAAGTATAATACTTCTCTAATGCCAAGAATTGACTAAACTTGGTCAGTTTGTCAACAATGACCTCCTTAGCCTCTGAAGTAGCTGAGCCCTCAATGAAATCCATATTTGTAATGGTGACTTAAACTTATGCTACTGAGGTCTGCTATGGAAACATGTTCTGGTCAGCAATGTATGAAGCATCTGCTGAAATCTGCTGTTCAGTTGGGGGCAAGATCAGCAGGTTGATCAACCTACTGATGGTGAGTCTACTGAAGACAAGTCTGCTGATGCTCAGCAGACTTGTAGAATACGTCTGTTGCTTGTTTGTTCGAGTTACTTATGGGGTATTTCGGTCATTTACTGGGTTGACTGATTAGTCGGTTAGGGTTGGATTCCTAAGGCTATAAATACAGTCTGTATTAATTGTAACTTGATATTACTTTCTGGTGATAATAAAATATCCTCGTTTGTCCTTAGAGTAGTCGGCACATTGCCAAAAACCACGTTAAATCTTTGTTCTTCTTGTTTTTGTGTTTGTTTGCTTGTTTACCTTTTATCTTTACTCACAATCACCATCACTTCTTGATCGATCCATCATAACAAACTGGTATACCAGATCCAGATGCAAATGGATATTCAAGAAAAATGAAGGAATGACATCTGCTGAGGATATCATATATAAGGCACGTTTAGTTGCAAGAGAGTTCAGTCAGAAAGATGGGGTAGACTATGAAGAGATATTTTCTCCAGTGGTCAGACATACTTCCATCAGGGTGCTGATAGCAATAGTGGCACATCAGAATCTTGAACTTGAGCAATTGGATGTGAAGATAGCCTTACTACATGGAGATGTATATAAGGAAATTTATATGACTCGGCCAGAGGGTTTCCAAGTTCCTGGCAAGGAATGATATGTTTGCAAGTTGAAGAAGTCCTTATATGGACTTAAGCAGGCCCCAAGGCAGTGGTATAAGAAATTTGACAGTTATATGATTCAACAGGGTTATAGCAGGAGTCCATATGATTGCTATGTTTATCAAGTTGAAGGATTATTCAATCATCTATCTGGTGTTGTATGTAGATGGTATGCTGATAGCTGCTGCAAACAAGTCTGATATTCAAGATCTGAAGAATCTGCTCAAGGCTGAAGTTGAGATGAAGGATTTGGGGAATGCAAAGAAAATATTAGGGATGGAGATCTATAGAGATAAGAAGCAGGGGAAGCTGTTCTTGTCCCAGCAGGGGTATATTGAGAAAATATTATCCAAGTTTGGCATGTCAACAGCCAAACCTATAGATACTCCTATGGCATCAAATCTACATCTGTCTACTGTGTTTGCTCCACAGTCAGCTGGAGAGGAAGAATACATGTCAAGAGTTCCATATGCTAGTTTAATGTATGTCATGGTTTGCAATAGGCATGATTTGGATCAGGCAGTCAGTGTTGTCAGCATGTTTATGGCTCAACCTGGAAATAAACATTGGAAAGTAGTAAAGAGGATATTCAGGAACCTTAAGGGTACATCAGATATTGGACTCATTTATGGAGGTGGTACTCATTGTTTTGTCACAGGGTACTGTGATTCTGATTATACTGTTGATGTGGACAGTAGGAGATTTATGACTGGGTATGTGTTTACTTTGGGTGCTTCTGTGGTAGTTGGAAGGCAACTTTACAGGGTACAGTGACACTATCTACTATTGAAGCAGAATACATGGCACTGACAGAAGCAACAAATGAAGCAATCTGGTTAAAAGGACTAGTCAATGATCTGAGTCTGTATCAAGATTAAGCCAGGGTGTATTATGACAGTCTTAGTGCAATATGTTTGGCTAAGGATCAGGTTCATCATAAGAGATCCAAGCACATTGATGTTAGGTATCATTTTCTGAGAAATGAGAGGAGGGTTAAAGTGGAAAAGACCAGCACTGATGTGAATCCTGCTGATATGTTCACTAAACCGGTTCCAAGGGGCAAGTTTTAGTTGTGTCTGCACTTGCTGAATATCCAAAGCTGTTAATCTGAATCTGGGATTACTCAGCTGGTGTTGGGGGTCTGGTGAGGTATTCACATCTGAAGACAAAGAGGATTTCTGGCACTTGGTTGTGCATCTGGTCAGTTTGCATGAAGTTGAAGTCAAGGTGAAGATTTGTAATGGTGACTTAAACTTATGCTACTGAGGCCTGGTATTGAAACATGTTCTGGTCAACAATGTATGAAGCATCTGCTAAAAATCTGGTGTTCATTTGGGGGCAAGATCAGCAGGGTTGATCAACCTGCTGATGGCGAGTCTACTGAAGACAAGTCTGCTGATGCTCAGTAGACTTATAGAACACGTCTGCTGCATGTTTGTTCGAGTTACTTCTGGGGTATTTCGGTCATTACTGGGTTGACTGATTAGTCGGTTAGGGTTGGATTCCCAAGGCTATAAATACCGACTGTATTAATTGTAACTTTTTGATGTAACTTTCTGGTGATAATAAAATATTCTCGTTTGTTCATGGAGTAGTCGGCACATTACCGAAAACCACGTTAAATCCGTGTTCTTCTTGTTTCTGTGTTTGTTTGCTTGCTTATCTTTTATCTTTACTCATAATCACCATCACTTCTTGATCAATCCGTCATAAAAATATTGATCTGAGACCAATCCAGATTAGGAATATTTTTTCGAATGTCCTAAACCGATGGTATCACATGCTTTCATATGCTAGGTTAGGAACACAAGTGCAATTTTAGTCGTAATGGACAAGAATTGATTGTCACCCATCAAGAAAATCAAATCAATTATCACCTTAAATAAATCAATTATTCATTATTACCCGAGCACATATTAAAAGAAATTAATAATGCAATACTAATGCGGCCCTAGTGGCAAGCCATCACGTGTGCGCAGGTAATGCCTTTGACTAGATGTTAACATGTCTTTTTAATGGTAGAAATAACCATCATAAATGAGCTTAAATTACTCATTACCATCTTTTCTCTTGCGAACTTAGCACAAAGCAGTTAATAAATAGTAGCTTTTACTGTTTCAACATTAATATAGTAATTAGCAAGATGATGAGCATCATAACTGAATATAATTGCAAGAAAATATGAAACCAAATGATAATTAAAATTTACGTCTATGACGGTGCATAATTCATTTAAATTGAAACACACAATATGTAACCTTAAATACTACAGGATTACATAATAAATCTTCAATGCGTTTTCAAATTTTTTGTAGTAATTCAAAGAAAATAAGCAGTTCCTCAATAGTATGTATTCAGAGTGTTAGTTTTATGACTTGATCTCTAAAACTGGTGGAACTAATCTGAAAGCTAAAACTGAGTTTTGTGAAATAAAATTGAATTTTGGGAAAAGCTGAGAAAACTGAGTTTTGGAGAAAACTGAGTTTTGTGGAAACTGAGTTTTGGTGGAAACTGAGTTTTGAGGGAAACTGAGTTTTTTTAGGAAACTGAGTTTGCTGAGTTCTACATCCGAGTTTGCTGATTACAAGTGAGTTTTCAGGGAAAGTCAGTTTGGAGCTGAGTTTCGTCTGGTGGATAACAGCAGGAGCTGGGATCCACATCTGGGTATTTATGACAATTCCGACAAAGATCTTTGACAGTTAGGGTTTGGGATTTGTGCCTATAAATACCGAAGTTGTAATCAATGCAAAGTGTGTCTTTCAAAGTGTTATTCACACACTTGTGAAAACCTTGTAATTATGTGCATAATAAAATATCTCTTTTCGGTCCGCAGGGGCGCCTCTGTGGGGGGGGCCAAGGGGGCCATGGCCCGGAGCCCCTCCGAAAATCAATGAATTTAAGGGCCTCACAAAATTTCGGCCTAATATTATATATATACTATATTTATATGAACAAGAAATGTATTACCTTAATGGTTAGCAGTCTAGTATACTAGACATGAGACTTGGTTTCAAATCTTGCTAGCTACAATAATTTTTGCTTTTTTAAACTAGGACTAGGAGTAAAAAAAATAGGTTTTTTTCCCTCCAAACTCATGACTATCTCACGAAGCTTTTTTGTTTTATTTTTTTTATATATATTTTGGTTACTATTTTTTTTTTCGAAGGGCGAGGGCCTAAAATTCTTTTTGGCCCCGAGCCTAAATTTGGACAGGGACGCCCCTGTCTGTCCGTGGAGCAGTCGGCACAACGCCGGAAACCACGTTAAATCACCGTGTTCTCTTTGTTTCTGCATTTTATTAATTTCCGTCTTATTTTTCTGTTAGATTGCATATGTTTATCTTTCTTCAAATGCAAATTTCTCGTCTGTGTAACACAGAGAGTTATTAATTACCATGCATTAAACCATCAAATATCTACGATTAATTATGAGGGCAAAACATGAAAGGCATAAGATAAAAAAAATGAATATAAGTAATTGCCATAATAAATAAATAAAAAATTAATAGTAGTAATTATACCTTGAGCAGCTTTCTCATTCACTTCGTATGTCTTCGGATTGATTTTCTCCAACTCTTTGCCAAGGGCCAGCAGCTGCAAAACAGGAATATTAATTAATTAAACCGGTAAACAATAATTCATAGTAATTATATGTTTAGTGTAATAAAGTAAAGTGTGTTTTTAGATAAAATTGTCGTCGGAAATACCACTTACAGGACTAAAATTGTCGCCGGAAAAGACCAATTTTAGTCCTGTAAGTGGTCTTTCCGGCGTTCAGGACTATTTTTGCAAAAAAAAAGACCACTTACAGGACTAAAATTGTCACCGGAGAAAAACCAGGACCAAAATCAAAATACGTGTCTAGTTAGAGGACCAAAATTGTAAGTTAGCCATCTTGTTTCCTATAAAAAAAAGTAAAAATAGAGTAAAAATGGAAATACTGAAGTTCATTAACGTTAGTTATTATGCTTGAAATTATAGTTTAAGATAAAACTGGAGATTATTTTGATGGGATACCCGAATATATTAATCAATTAAATACCTATGTCTTTAGGGCAGGCTTCCTTCTTCTGCTTTTCACCTTTCTCCTTAATAATGGGGCTTTTTGGTTCATCAACTTTCTTCTTTTGCTGCCTTGACCTTAAATTTCAGGCTTTATTTCATCAGCATTTTCTGATTCGTTGTTGGTTTTACCTGATTCATTTTCAGGTGCTGTTATAGGAAACATCCTTCCCTTTCAGCTTTATCTTGATGCCAACTCCAGTTTTACGTGATTCATTTTCAGTTTTACCCTTCTCCTTCTGCATTTTCTTGCTGTCAATTGACAGATCGGCCATGGCTTTGCTGAGGACATGCTCAAATGCAGTGGCGGACCTACATACAACTAAAGGGGCAACTGCCCCCCTTAATCCGGAAAAAGTCTACTAATATATATAGTATGCATGTTGTTTGCCCCCCTTAATTTTTTATTTGCCTCCTTAAAAAATTTTATTGCTCCTTACCCGAGATCCTAGGCAAAATTAGGATTTTGGTCCTCTAACTTGGCCTACTTTGGATTTAGTCATGCTCCTGCTCCGGTGAGGAAAATGGTCCTCTAACTTGTTTATTTTTTTGAAAAATAGTCCTATACGCCGGAAATGGCTGATTGGGCACCGGAATTTTAAAAAATGCTTACGTGGTAGCCACTAGGCTGCCACATTGAATCCTACGTGGCTATGAACCCCATTTTACTTTTAAAAAAACAATTTCTCCTTCCAATTTCATCCCTCAAAAACAAATTACAGAGAATTTAATATATAAATAAAAAAAATAAAGGGGGAATGAGGGAGAAGGACAAAAATATTTCATCAATTAAGTAGAAGGACAGTTTTTTAAAACTTTTGCATAAACGACAAAACTATTTATCCACTATCGAAATTCACTTGTGTTCGAAATTCACTATTTAAATTCACTGCCGAAATTCACTGTCAAAATTCACTAATTTTCAAAATTCATTGTCGGGATTCACTGATTTTCGGGATTCACTGTCAAAATTCACTGTCGAAATTCACTGATTTCGGGATTCACTAAGGAGATTCACTGATTTTCGGGATTCACTGTTTGTCCTTCTCGCTATAAAAATTATACAGTTGTCCTTCTCCCTATAAAAAATATGTAGTTGTCCTGTTGCTTAATAATATTTCAGATTGTGTCCTTATCCCTAATTTCCCTAAAAATAAAAGATGAAGATGAAAAATTGAAGGTAGTAAATGGAGGAAGAAGATGGATGAGGATTAGACGGGAGATGCAAAGTAGTAATTTAGGAATTAGATTTGGAGGGATGAAATTGGGGGAAATTGAAAGTAGAAATCATTTTTTAAAGTAAAATTGGATCCACAGCCACCTAGGATTCAATGTTGGAGCCCAGTGGCTACCACGTAAGCATTTTTTAAAGATCCGGTGCCCAGTCAGCTATTTTCGGCGGATAGGACTATTTTTCAAAAAATAATATAAGTTAGAGGACTATTTTTCCTCACCGGAACATGAACATGACTAAAATAAAAAATAGGCCAAGTTACAGGACTAAAATCCTAATTTTGCCTGAGATCCTGCGTCCACCACTGTCAAATATAGATTCAATGGTCTCGTAGTCAACATCTTGAATTTTTGAACAAGCGGTTTTGACTTTTATTTCAGTAGGGCTTCTTTGCTTTTTTCAACTTTGCTATCATCATCTTTTAGCCTCATTTGCAGAACCTCTATGCAGCTATACTCCTTCTCTGACACATTGGATGCTTGAAAATGGGAGGCCTCACCGCCTGCAAATAACCCCAACATTAACGCTTTTTGGCCGCTCAAAGCCAAGGATTCTTTGTGTGATGGGAAAAAAAATATAGCCACAATAGTTCTATTATAACAATTGACACAATTTTCACTGTTTGAATCAAATTATTCAGAGCGGCCTTGATTTTATTAGAGCTATGTGTATTTGGGGCCACCAAAATTTGAAAAATTATTACTCCCTCCGTTTTTATTTATATGTCGCATAGAAATGAATCACACAGATTAAAAAAATAATTAATATGTTTATAATATAGTATTGAAAATGTATTTTTTTATTGGAAATGTAAATACTTTGTTGGTAAAGGTGGAAAAATTAATAAATGATGCATTGGGAAGATAAAATGACAGATAAATAAAAAAAATGAAAATTATGAAATGTGACAGATAAAAAAAACGGAGTGAGTGATATATATATATCTATCATATATATTAATCTGATAAGAAGTTAGACTCACGTGGGTTTAGGGTTTTCTTTAAAAGTCATATGTTGAGCATCCCATTTCGAAATAAGGACTACGTATTCCGGGAGCAGGACATTACAGTTGGTATCAGAGCCTAAGTTACGAATACTTGGTCGAAAACACTGTTGTCTAGGATATTGATCTTTAGGCTTTAATCTTGGCAAGAGAGTTGTTTTTGCCCTCTTTATTTCTCAGACTTGGCAGGCGGTAGACATAATACTCGTTCTTCAGCTAATCAGTCTAAGCAAGGTCATCCTGATCATCTTTGTTGTAATCTTAATCTTTTCTTCGAGTTTCCATCTTTATCTGGTTCATGAAGTTTCAAGGATGAAATATCCTATAAGAAGGGAAGAATGTAAATCCCCTTACCTCAGACTTTATAAGTTTTGCATTTTCAAGGTTTTTAGTGTCCACTGTCGCTAGCGCACTCTCGAGAAATTAAGGGCGCCGGTCAATGGTAATTGATAATGAGATACCTCATGCTTCTACGCCAAAGCATGATGGAAAGCTCAACTATGGAAAGAGTACTAAGTCGTCTACAAATACTTTTGGAGGTTTTAATGGGATATCTAGATTTAAAATGGCAAATAGTCAGGGAAAAAAAAATCACAATTTTTTTTCTAAGCATTCAAGTTTAGGGCAGCTTTCTTTATCCATTGATGATCGTTAAAGGATTTATTTAATATTATTATATAGTGATGGTGTAATGTAGAAGTGACATGTGGCATCCTAGATGACATCATGAAATCTAGTGATAGATTTGTTTTTGTCCTGTAGTGCAACTACTTCTACTATGTAATGGCTATGCCTGTGAATGAATGAATCATCAGAAAATCTTTCTCTATCAAATGTTATCTTTCTGACTTGGTAGCAGAGCCCTAATGGCCGAAACACCACCACCGGTTTCAGCGCAAACCACCGGAGCTCTGGTGGGCACTGCAAACTTCTCTTTAGGAAGTTTTATGTTCCTCACTACAAATCTACGACTTCCTCACCACATTACACAGCTCCCATTTCCTCAAATTTGCCACCAATCCCTCCGATTTTCAACACTTCAATACCGAGTCATGTTACAGGGTCTTCTAGCTCTGTCCCCGTTCAAAACCAGAGCTTGAACACCAATCTCTGGTTCATTTGGAGGAAACCTCAACCAAAATTGCACTGTCAAACTTGATCAGGGAAATTACCTGCTAAGGAAATCTGTGGTGATTCCATTTGTGAGAGGACACATACTGGATGATTGTCTCTTTGGTACCAAGCCTCCGCCTTAGCATTTTCTGCACGCTGCTACTGGAAATCTTGAGGTAAATCTGCTTACGAAGCCTGGGAAGCCACTGATTCAGTACTAATGAGCTGGCTCATGAGCTATATGACTCAAAGTCCACTCACTGAGGTTGTTGGATGCAACACCTCTCATGAAGTCTGGTCTACTCTTGAAGTTTTATTCAATAACAAATCTAAATCCCGCATGCTGGAATATAAGACAGCCTTGACCAAAACAGAAAAGGGCACCAAGAGCATGGCAGATTACTTGACCTTAATGAAATCCTACTCAGATGGATTAACAGCTGCTGGATTTCCGATTTCTGTGTCTGAACTGATCCTTGCAACTTTGGAAGGCCTCAACATGGGCTATGAATCGTTTATAGTGAACATAACCTCAATAATTGGAACCCTTACATGGAAAGAGGTTCAATCTCAACTAACCACTCATGAACGCCTACTGGCTAAGTTTAATCCTACCCCTACTCTGGATCTTAGTGGTGTTGCTGCATATTTGGCCATAAATGGACAGTCATATGGTGTTGGTGGAGGTCAGTATCGACCACAGAACAATAATAATGGAAGAGGAAGAGGATCTAGAGGTGGAAGAGGTAGAGGTCGGAGTGGTAGAGGAGGCACAAATCAAGGAAATAGGAGACCTACTTGCCAGGTCTGCAACAAAGTTGGCCACAATGCTGTTGAATGCTATTTCAGAATAACTCAAACTACAATGGTGGAAACAATCAATCGAATGGTGACAAAACTTCAGGGGTAATGCAGGACCAGCATCAAATTTTAACTCACATCCAGCTACCTACTTTGCTTCTCCAGAATTAGTGAATGATGGATGCTGGTATGCTGATAGTAAAGCAACAAACCATGTAACTGCTGACCTAAACAACCTGCAACTGAGCCAAGGATATGATGGATCTGATGGTTTGACTGTTGGTAGTGGTGAGGCTCTTCCTATCAAACACACCAGTCATTTTTCCATTCCTACAGATAAAACCAAACTAGCTTTTAATAATGTTGTTAATGTTCCTCATATAACTAAAAACTTGATGAGTGTTTCAAAGCTTACTTGTGATAATTATGTTCTGATAGAGTTTCATTCTGACTGTTGTTTTGTAAAGGACAATAACACATTGATGGTTTTATTGGAAGGAATTCTTAAGGATGGACTTTACCAGATGCAGTTACCACCTGATCCTGCAGTTACCAAGAGCTCTCCTCACTCCAAACCTAATCAATAGCCTAAATACCTAGTGTTAGTTTGTAATCAGTCTAGTGACACTGTGTCTTAGACTTTAGTTTGCTCCCTTAAGTCTGATGATGTAGTAAATGTTTGGCATAGAAGGCTTGTCCACCCTTCTTCTCAAATTCTTAGTAAAATTCTGAATCAATGTAATGTCTCTGTGAACAAGTGTTTTGATTTCTGCAATGCTTGTCAATTGGGCAAACACCATGCCCTTACTTATCGTGTTTCTAGTTTTAAAAGTACTCATTGTCTTGAACTTATTCACTTTTATTTATGGGGTCCTGCCCCAGTTATGTCTACTAAGGAGCATCAATACTATATCAGTTTTGTGGATGACTTTAGTAGATATACCTGGCTCTACCCTCTTGTCCATAAGTCTGATGCCCTTCAAACTTTCATTCATATTAAATCCCTTGTGGAAAAACAATTTGACAGACCTATAAAGTGCCTTAAAAAAGATTTGGGGGGGGGGTGAGTTCAGGTCTTTTACCTCTTATCTGATTGAACAAGGAATAAACTTTAGACACCCATGACCATGGCCAAAATGGTAGGGTTGAAAGAAAGCATAGACATGTTGTTGAGGTTGGTCTTACCCTTCTTGCCCAATCTGAGATGCCCCTGAAATTCTGGTGTGAAGCCTTTACTTATGCCACATATTTGATCAATAGATTACGTACTCATGTTCTTCAATCCAAATCACTCTTTGAGAAAGTTTACCACCAGCAACCCTCTTATGGCCTCATTAGGACCTTTGGTTGTAGTTGTTACCCCTATCTTAGGCCCTTCCAAAAATAGAAGTTTCAATTTCATACCACAAAGTGTGTGTTGTTGGGAATCAGTCCATGTCATAAGGGTTATTTGTGTCTTGACAAAATTGGTAGAGCATTATTTCTAAGGATGTGGTCTTCAATCAGCAAGAGTTTCCATATAAGTCCTTGTTTCATCCTGAGTCTTCACCTACAACCACACCAGCATCCTCCTCAGATTCTATTCTTAGGTCTAACCTCTCAGCCTTACAAGAATCTGATTTAGTGGTAACTGTATCAGGAGAAGACTGTCATTTTGATCATGACCAAGACACACATTCTAAAACTCCCCTATCAATCATCTCCCCAATCCTCTCCTAATTCATCTGTCATTCCTTATCTCTCCTCAAGTACCCCCAACACATCATCTTCTCATTCTCCTGCTGTCCCATCCAGTCCCACTTCCAACTCTTCATCCTCTTCCCCTGTTCCTTCTCCCTCCCCAGTTAACCCCCACCAACCCACAATGTTCACCCAATGCAAACTAGGGCCAAATCTGGAATCCACAAACATAAAACCTTCTCTTATCTAGCCTCTAAGGGTCTTCCTACTTATCCAATTGAACCCTCAGCAGTATTAGAGGCCATCAAATCCCCTCAGTACTGATTCAGAATACCGAGCCCTAGCAAATGTAGCAGCAGAGATTCAATGGTTAAGATCCCTGCTGACAGAGCTGCATATACCAGTGGTCTGTAAACCTATCACCTGGTGTGACAATGTCAGTGCTGGAGCTTTGGCTTATAATCCGGTTTTTCATTCAAGGGCTAAACACATCAAAATAGATGTGCACTTTGTTCGAGATCAAGTCCTGAAAAATAGGCTAACTGTTGCCTATGTGCCCTCCTGTGATCAAGTGGCAGATTGCTTTACCAAGGCTCTATCAAATTCCAAATTTGCAGCAAACCGTGACAAACTTAATGTGGTAGAATGCCCCATTAGTTTGAAGGGGGATGTTAAAGGATCTACTTACTATTATTATATAGTGATGGTGTAATGTAGAAGTGACATGTGGCATCCTAGATGACATCATGAAATCTAGTGATAGATTTCTAACTATGTAATGGCTATGCCTCTGAATGAATAAATCATCAGAAAATCTTTCTCTATCAAATGTTATCTTTCTAACAAATTTCCACACCAACAACCGTTTCATCATCTTCAACATCATCTTTAAAGGTACTTTCATCCTCATGGATCAGCTAATTTCTATCTTCTAAATTACTGGCCTTGTTAAAAGAAAACACACACCCTTGTTTCCGATATTCATCAGAAGAACATTCCTCAATTCAACGGATATTGCTGTAGATCATCATACTAATGATGATGATTCTGCCACGAATCTCCATATGGGATCATGGTGGCCGTCTGAAAGGGAATTCTGAGACGTTGGAACTATGGCATTGGGTTATTTGGTACTCGAATGTTTTGGAACGTACCTTGAAAACATGTATGGTTCTTGGGTGTTGCTTTTCATCATCGACATATACGTACATAATTCGTTAAATTTATGGATACAGATAGCATGAATCGATCGCTTGAGAAATATTTGCTAAAGGAAATGAATGTCTTGATTTTCATGATTGAAGAGATTTGTGGAATGCCGCAATTAATTCTAGATTGTAGTTTGGTCCATGAAATCGTGTTGCTGGTAAGCCAATGAGTTTAGCCAACGACTAGAACGACTCAGTAGTCAGTACAAGTGAATCATCCGAGTTAATGTCGTATTTGAAGCGGTTTTCGATCTCCAAAGAATCACCACCGAGTCAGTACAAGTAACTCATCCGAGTTTGTTGCTAAAACCACCACCGTTTTCGATCTCCAAAGAATCTAAGAAGGATGTAGATCGTCTAAAACATGACGAGGTGTGGCGTAGTGATCGAGATTGCAATTCTGGTTTGGTCTTCTTTCTATCGATAAATCCTCTTCTTGCAAGTAATAATTTAGACCTTTATTCGATGGACTAGGTGCTTCTGCTTGGACATACAGGCAATGCAATCACAATCCGTGCTATCCACTTGCTGCAAATATCAGGTTCCATTTCGTTACCAATTCTAGGATTCAGAATATCAAGTCAAAAAAGCTTCAATAGTTAGAGCTCTCTGGTAATCATTTGGGAAGCACTAATAAAGCTTTGGATAAAGATGAGACAGCTGGGGACAAATATGATGGCTCAGCATAAGATAAAGGCAAGCAAGACAAACACAATATAGGTTTAAAAGTAGAGCAGGACATGGGAGTCATAGAAATTTAAATAAGTTTAAAGTTGATTCATTTAAAGATGATACTTATCTATTAGTTCAAATTATGTTAGACTTATCTATAAACTTTGGAGCTACGATTATAAGTAGACTCCTTTTGTATCAAAGTGATTAAGCAGTCTTAATTACTTGTTTTTTTTGTATTATTGGCACATGACATGATTATATATCCACTTTGTTATAATAGTTGTTTATGTCATAAGGATCAACCATTAGCAAGCTCACGCACTGTGATACTGTTAGTGTGTTCTTGTGTTTGAATGTGATACTGATATTGTGATACCGATACAGATAATTTGTTACTGATATTGTAGGCTCATCTCCTCTTTAATACAAATGCAGTTCAATGTGGAAGCAATTGAATTAAATGTAGAAAATGCAGCTCCATTGTTTGAGTTTATATGAAAACTTCATTCTCAATTCTACGAGAATTTTTATGAAAGCCTTTCATTTGCTTCTCTTCGATGGAAGTTTGATTTTCCCAGGATGTATGCTAATTTTGAAGAAAGGCAACAAGTTCAATGGACTTTTGCAAAGTTCCTAGCCAGTTGATATATAAGAATGGGCAGCATGTTCCCCATCAGAGCTTCCGTTTTTAAGGAGTACAAAGATCTTGGGAATGTTGTACTTGATGTTGTTGCAGCTAATAGACTTTTTCTTGGTGCTTTTTTTTGAACAGCCAAAAGATAAATATATATTAAGATCAAAACAAAACCAACGAGAAGCTGGAAATGTTCAGGGGAGATACAAAGAGTTACAAGCAAACATGAAACCAATCACAACGCTTAAAATACCCCTGACTATAGATATAAGGGAGAAAACATCTGCAAATCAACCAAAAGTGAAAAGAAAAGAAACGGAACGGGAAGAGTTAGAACTTACGCAACAAATGACCACCAATTCAGACCAAAGATATTTCCTTTCATTGCATTGCACTCGCCAACGGGTTTGATTTCCAAGTTTCCCAGTTGATAGTCTTCAAATCTTTAGATTCAACCAGCCAAGAAAAAGATAGCATATGAATTTCACGAAAAATTGTCTCGGGGTCCTTTCAAAAGATTTAAAAATCACCTTATTCCTATTGATCCAGATAACCCATGTCGTGATTCCAATGATAGCCTTCCACAAAAGGTGATACGAACTAGAAAAAGAAGTAGGCTTCAAACTGTAAAGGTCAACAAAAGATGATGGAAATGGACCTTGCACTTTACACCAACTAGAGACATGATTCCATATTAATAAAGAGTTATCACAAGCGAACAAAATATGATTGACTGATTCTTCAAACTGAAAACAAAGAGTACAAAATGTATCTTGAATGTATACTCCCCATTTCAGAAAATTCAATTTTTTTGGGATCCGCTTTAGACCCGCTTTCCACATGAAATTATTTACTTTTTCCAGTAACAATTTATTCCTCTCCACAATAAATTCAGAATCATCAAAAACATTGTTGGAAAAAAAACATTCTCGATCAATTTTCTAAGGCAAGCCGATGAGAAAGCACCGTTTGGACTCAATTTCCAAACTAGCAAATCTTTTGCACCTGCAACAATACGAATTTTCTCAAGCCACGAAACTAGTCTCTCAAGTTCCTCTACCTCAAAGCCTCTCAAAACCCTCCTCCACTCCCATATGAATGACCACCCATCACCCTCCCTAGACATAACTTCCTGAACCCGAGCCGCTTTATTTTTTGTAAGATAGAACAACCTAGGATATTGTAGCTTCAAAGGTCCCCCATCCAACCATTCATCAACCCAAAACCTCACTACACCATCACCGCCGACAGACCATTTTTCAGAGGCCAACAAACATAAATCTAAAGATTTTAGACAAATCATAGCACTTTTTCTTGGTGCTTTAGTTATTTTCGGAGCTTACATTTTGTCTTGCTGATGCTTCTTCCCACATGTTGGTGGTTTTTTATTTTGCAGTAGATGAGACAAGTACTACATGTTCATTATAACCATTTGCATTCTGGAAGCTACTAGTATTATGTTTAAATGTTTTAGATCAGACGTGATGCTATTGAACCTTGAACTACATGTGATACTGATACTGATACTGTGATACTGATACTGTAATACTCTACTGTGTTAGTGTAAACGCTGCGATTAAATTCGGCTTTCAAAAACTACGTCAAAAGGGTATCGTATGAGATCTCAAAATGAAGAAAAAAAAATTTTAAACTTTGGTGAATTTTTTTTTGATGATCGGTGTCATAAATCAAAAGTTACGGTCGTTAATAAGAAAAACGCTCCGATTAATGCAAATGTTTTTTCGGCTTTCAAAATTTACGTCGGAAGGGTATCGTATGAGATCTCAAAATAAAGAGCAAAAAAATATAAATTTTGGTAAATTTTTTTGATGATCGGTGTTCTAAGTCAAAAGTTACGGTTGTTTAAAAAAAAATTAAAGAAAGAAGGGAGGGAATAAACGAAATGAGAGGGAATGGCCTGGAACGCGTATCTTGTATAAGTAAGGGTATTTTTGTCCGTCAGAATTTTTTTTCGTCTTTTTTGCAAGTAAAAAATGAGTGTGTTTGATTTATTTATTTTGTATTAAAAAATGGATTTTAGTCTCATTCCCTCTATAATAAATACTACTTTATAAAGATAAAACGCATTACTTCAAATTAAATTCAACTTTCGCCAAAATTTAACGACTAATCGATATAAGGGGCAATAGACCACCAATTTTTTTTATGAGATACCTGTAAAAACCATAATAAAAACTAGGGGGAATGAGGGAGAAGGACATAAATATTTCATCAATTGAGTAGAAGGACAGTTTTTTGAAACTTTTGCATAAAGGACAAAACTATTTATTCACTGTCGAAATTCACTTGTGTTCGAAATTCACTGTTTAAATTCACTGACGAAATTCACTGTCGAAATTCACTAATTTTCAAAATTCATCGTCGAAATTCATTAATTTTCGGGATTCACTATCGAAATTCACTGTCGAAATTCACTGATTTCGGGATTCACTGGGGAGATTCACTGATTTTCGGGATTCACTGTTTGTCCTTCTCGCTATAAAAATTATGCAGTTGTCCTTCTCCCTATAAAAAATATGTAGCTGTCCTGTTACTTAAAAATATTTCAGATTCTGTCCTTATCCCTAATTTTCCATAAAAACTAATAATCTCCATTATATAAAACTATGTTAAACTATTGCACTAGAAATTTCTTTCATTTAGAATTGTGTAAATGCTTCATCAAAAAAAAAAAAAAAAAAAATTTGATTGTTATAGAACGACCATAATTAAGGGATTGAAAATATGCGGTGTGAATCGTTGTGACAGAAGTGTTGAGAAAGTAGCATTCCCAACAAATGACCATAACACGCTTTTCGGCATTTGTGTGAGACCAATTTTTTTATATATGTTTCAGAATAATCAATGGTATAAAAGGATATTAGGATCATAACCAAATCCAATTGTCTCTCGATATGTTCCTCAAAAAATTCGATTCGTGACTATTTTATTATGAAACAAATTTCTCATAAAGGAATTGTTAGAAAAAGTGACTTGACCTCTCAGCAAGACAAGTCAGCTGAGCAATGTCAGCAGAGGCTATGCCAGCAGGGGCTATGTCAGCAGAGGCAAGGTCAGCTGGGCAATGTCAGCAGGACAAATATCAGCAGGTTATGTCTGGTGGAGTCAGCAGAGTTCATATCTGGGGTATTTTAGTCAATCAGCTAGTATTTAGTTATGGCGGCTAGGTCTAGGGTTTTGTGACTATAAATACTCATCTGTTGTAACCTAGAATATTCGCAGAAGCTGTAGCAGCAGTAGCATCAGGAGCAATTGCGTATGCAATTGCAGAGTCTGTAAAATCTCTAGTAATAATATAATCTCCTCGTTTCTGCCCGTGGACTAGTCGGCATATTGCCGGAAACCACGTTAAATCATGTGTTATTGTTTCTAGTGTGATTTATGATTTCTCGTTTATTCTGGATTATTGCAATCCGTTTTGGATCCCTGACGGTCATGTTATAACAAACTGGTATTAATGCGAGGTTATCATCAGGGAATCCGAGGTTCTGTTTGGGAACTATCTGTTTGAACAAAAAATTATCTTCACCAAGACCTTCACCAGTGCTAGGATTTTGTGATAAAAGTTATGTTCTTTGACGAGATCAAGATGTCTGGGTTGAATGTAGAGATTGATAAATTCACAGGAAGGAACAATTTCAATCTGTGGCAAATCAAGATGCGTGCTCTGTTGAAGAAACTAGGGCTCTGGGCTCCATTGACAAAGACGGTGGATGCAGGAAACGCTGAGATGGCCAATCTAGAGGAGAAAGAACATTCAATGATTTTGTTGTGCTTGTCTGATGATGTTATCACTAAAGTTGCTGAAGATGATTCAGCAACAGGGCTGTGGCGGAAGCTTGAGAGTCTGTATATGACAAAGTCGTTGACCAACAAGTTGCTGATGAAGCAACGTCTGTTCAGTTTAAAGATGCTTGAAGGAATGTCTCTCAGAGATCATCTGGAAAAGCCGAACACAATATTGCTTAATTTAAGAAGTATTGGTGTTAAGATTGAAGATGATGATGCAGCTCTAATTTTATTGGTATCACTGCCAGCATCATATGAGAATTTTGTGCAGCCTTTTATTGTTGAAAGAAACACAGTGTCATTGGAGGATGTAAGGGCATCTCTCCATAATCAACAGCTAAGGCATAATGCAGCTGGCACAGATACAGACAATCGGGCTATTGGTTTAGTTGCTAGTAGCAGTTGCAAATGGAATGCAAATCTGGTCTGAATCTGAATCTGGAGTGTTGACAAGCAGATGGAGCTTTAGGCCCCTACTCAGCTGAGTTTACAGAACTCTGATGAGAACAGTCAACACTAATCTGGCACTTGGTTGTGCATCTGAACCTGAAGAATCAAGAGCTGAATCTGGTGGAGCCAAAATCTAGGTTCGGCTAAGTGAAGGTCTGCTGATCTAGTACTAGCTGAGTGAAAGTCAGCTGATTCTATCTGTCAGTAGAGTGGCATTTGCTGAATCTATTGAACATGTCTGTGTTGGTTTTGCATCTGTGTCTGGAAGTCCCAGTAGAGTAAAGTCTGCTTAGCATCTGGTGAACATGTCTGAGGTGGAGTTCTTATCTAGAGTTAAGTCTCATCTGGAGAAGTCTAACCTAAAGTCTGTTTTGTTCACATTTGGTCAGTTCAAAATTTGAATCTGAATCTACAATCTTTTTGGTTGAAGTTGAATCTAAAGAACTCAGCTGAGTGTCCTTAGCTGAGGTGGTTACATCTGAATCTGGTAATCACATCTTGTCTGGTGATCAAGTCTGAATTTGTTGATCACATCTGTTCTCAACTCAATCAAGTCTGAATCTGTTAACAGTAGAGGATCTCATCTGAATCTGGGAGGTTCTCATCTGAAGTTGGTATCTCATCTAGAGTTAACTCTCATCTGGAGGAATTACAACTGGAGCTGTTAAGTCTGAAGAAAGAGGAGGAATCTGGTACAGTACATCTGACATTGACAAATGCATCTGGTACAATACATCAGGTTATACATCTGTTTGAACGAGAGTTCAAGTCATGGTGGAGATTGTTAGAAAAAGTGACTTGACCTCTCAGCAGGGCAAGTCAGTTGAGGCTATGCCAGCAGGGGCTATGTCAGCAGAGGCAAGGTCAGCTGGGCAATGTCAGCTGGGCAAATATCAGCAGGCTATGTCTGGTAGAGTCACCAGAGTTCACTTGTTATAAAACGGATGGAGATAACTTCAGATGCAAGAAACAGAAACAGAAGCAATCAAACATAAACAATCAAAGGAGAAAACAGAAACAAGAAGAACACAGATTTAACGTGGAAAACCCCTCAGTGGGAGAGGTAAAAAACCACGGGCAGAAAAGAGATATTTTATTATGCACTGAATTTCACAGATTTCAACACAGTCGGATAATGAGACAACAACTGTATTTATAGGCACAAATCCCTAAACCCTAGCCGCCAGGAATCTTTATCTGATGCACCATAAATACCCCTACACGTGTCCTCCTTTTAATGACACTGTATAGCTGTCACATAACAGAATTAGCAGATGTGGGACCCTGCTGTATTCAAGTACTCAGCAGACTATCACCCTGCTGATAGTCACCCTGCTGACAGAAGCTCAGTAGACTCCACCCTACTGAAGCACATAATTGAATACACTTCTCAGCTGACCATCACTCAGCTAAGTCTTCAGATTGGTTCCACCAAAATGTAGAGTTTAAGTCACCTTACTGACAAATCTCCACCTTGACTTCAACTCTCCCTAGAGTCAAACAGATTGCACAACCAGATGTACTTGTACCAGATGCATTCGTCAATGCCAGATGTACTTGTACCAGACTATCTCCACAGTATCCACTCCACTGATCTGCCCTCAGTAGAGTTTCCAGAAACAGATTATAAGCTTTGAATATTCAGTAAGTCCAGGCAAAGCTGGAACTTACTCTGCTGAACTGGTTTAGTGAACATATCAGCAGGATTCTCCTTTGTGTCAATCTTCTTCACTACAACCCTCTTCTCATTCCTCAAGAAATGATACCTGACATCAATATGCTTGGTTCTCTCATGATGAACCTGATCCTTGGCTAAACATATTGCACTTAGACTGTCACAATAAATCTCAGCCTGATCCTGATGCAACCCCAAATCACTGACTAGCCCCTTCAACTAGATACCCTCCTTGACTGCTTCAGTAAGAGCCATATATTCTGCTTCAGTAGTTGATAAGGCTACTGTAGCCTGAAGAGTAGCTTTCGGTGACCACTGCATTTCCCAATGTAAACACATAACCAGTCATTGATTTTCTACTGTCAACATCACCTGCATAATCAGCATCACAGTAACCTGTGACCAGACCAGTATCACCTCCATAAATGAGACCAACATCAGCTGTACCTCTCGGTACCTGAATATCCTTTTAATAGCTTTCCAGTGTTCCTTTCCAGGTTGAGCCATAAACCTGCTGACAACACTGACTGCCTGAGCCAGATCAGGCCTAGTGCATACCATGGCATACATCAGACTGCCAACTGCACTAGCATAGGGAACTTTTGACATATACTCCTTCTCTTCAGCTGACTGTGAAGCATAAGCAGACAAATGAACATTTGATGCCATAGGAGTATCTATTGGTTTTGCAGCAGACATCCCAAACTTGGCCAATATCTTCTGCACATAACCCTGCTGAGACAAGAACAATTTCTTCTGACTTCTATCTCTCCAGATCTCCATCCCCAAAATCTTCTTGGCTGCACCCAAATCCTTCATTTCAAATTCAGCACTAAGAAGGTTCTTCAGATTTTGAACATCAGACTTCCTTGCTGCAGCTATCAGCATGTCATCCACATACAGGACAAGATAGATATATGATCCATCTTTCAGCAGACTATAGTAAACACAACAGTCACATGGACTTCTGTTGTAACCCTGCTGAAGCATGAAACTGTCAAACCTTTTATACCACTGCCTTGGAGCTTGCTTCAAACCATACAATGATTTCTTCAACTTGCAAACATAGTTTTCTTTGCCAGGAACTTGAAAACCCTCAGGCTATGTCATGTATATCTCCTTATCCACCTCACCATGTAGAAAAGCAGTTTTCACATCTAATTCCTCAAGTTCCAGATCCTACTGTGCCACCATTGCTAGTAACACCCTGATTGAAGTATGTCAGACCACTGGTGAAAATATTTCATCAAAGTCAACCCCTTCCTTTTGACTGAATCCTCTTGCAACCAAACGTGCCTTATACTTGACCCCTTTTGCCTTAGTTATTCCTTCCTTTTTCTTGAAAATCCATTTACAAGTCACAAATCCCTAGTCAGTAGGCTGTTTGACCAATTCCCGAGTCTGATTCTTCAACAATGACTCCATTTCATCTCCCATGGCTGCATGCCACTGAGATGCTTCTATACATGTCACTGCTTCCCTGTAAGTAGTAGGTTCAGCAACCTCTACCTCTTCTGCAACTTGGAGTGCATATCCAGCCAAATCATCATATCCATATCTCCTTGGAGGTATCCCAACATTAGATCTTCTAGGCCTGCTCGCAGCTAGACTCTGCTGATCAATGTTTGTATGACGCCCTGCTGAGGTCTCAGCAGGCTGGCTTGGATCAGATTCTGGTTCATTATCCAGATCAGTATAGTGTTGATTTGGATCCACTGATTGTTGCATATCAGTAGACTCCACCTGAAGCTCCACCTGTTTCTCAACACTATCAGATTCATCACTGGTTTCTGACTCAGTAGACCTCCCCACCGATGAGTTTAACATAGAATTTTCATCAAACACAACGTCCTGCTGAGGATTACTCTGGACTCTGGCGATGACCAAATCCTATATCCTTTCACTCCATCACCATACCCCACAAACACTCCTTCTTGGCTCTTGGCTCCAACTTCCCTTCACTAACATGATAGTAAGTTGCACTTCCAAAAACCCTTAAAACCGAGTAGTCAGCAGGCTTGCCTGACCACATCTCAAATGGTGTCTTGAGATTGATTCCTGTGTGAGGACTCCTGTTGATTAAGTAGCAAGCTGTCTTAACAGCCTCTGCCCAAAATCTCCTTGATAAACCAGCTTGAGAAAGCATACATCTAGCCCTCTCCAGTAGAGTTTGATTCATCCTTTCAGCTACACCATTCTGTTGAGGTGTATTCCTTACAGTATGATGTCTAGCAATACCCTCAGCTGCACAAAATGAATCAAAATCCGTCCGGGAATTCCAGACCATTATCTGCACGAAGCTTCTTGATTTTCTTGCCTAACCGATTCTCCACTAGGGCCTTCCTTTGCTTGAAGTTCTTGAATGCATCACTTTTGTTCTTCATCATCACCACCCAAGTCATCCTTGAATAGTCATCTATGAATGACACAAAGTATCTGTGACCACCCAATGACTCAACTTTTGATGGACCCAGCAGACTGAATGGATATAATCAAGTGTTGCCTTTGTATTGTGCAACCTGCTGAGAATTTACTTCTATGCAACTTCCCAAACACACAATGTTCACAAAAGTCCAAATTCTTGACCTTATATCCCCTAAGAAAACCTCTGAAGAAAGAATCTGCATACCCCTTTCACCCATGTGACCTAGTCTCATGTGCCACAGCTGAGTCTGCTGAGACTGGTGAACTGCTGAGGATGCAACAGCAGCAGTGCCAGATACTGTAGATCCTTGTAATATATACAAGGTTCCCCTCTTGATGCCTTTGAGGACTACAACTGAATCTTTGAAGACATTCAGTTGTCCACCTTCACCCTTGAAATTGAACCCCTTGCTGTCCAGTAGACTAAGAGATACCAAATTCTTGGTCATCTGTGGAACATGTCTTACATCTTTCAGTGTACAAAATTTACCATCCTCTGTCCTTAACTTTCCTGAGCCAATTCCCACAACTTTGCAAACCTTGATGTTGGCCATATAGATTTGACCACCATCCATCTGCTCATAAGTAGAAAACCACTCCCTGTTTGGACAAATATGGTAGGATGCTCCAGAATCAAGTATCCACACATCATTGTGGTGTGTAGAATCTCCTGCAACTAGAACCAGATCCTCATCAGATTGCTCAGTAGCCAAAGCTGCTGTGCCAGAATTGCCTTCCTGCTGTTTCTTCTTCCTTGGATAGTTGGACTTCCAATGTCCCTGCTCCTTACAGTAATTACAGACATCAGTAGACTTAGGACCTTTGGACCCTGACTTCTTTTTCTTCTTCTGTCCATATCCTTTTCCATTATTGCTGCTAGCTACTAGCCCAGCAGCCTGACTGTCTGTACCAGCAGCCTTGTGTCTAAGCTCCCTGGCATGTAAGGCAGACCTTACATCCTCCAAAGCTACTGTATCCTTTCCAACTATGAAAGACTGCACAAAGTTTTCATATGATGCCGGTAATGACACCAACAGGATTAGGGCTGCATCTTCATCTTCAATTTTAACATCAATATTCCTTAAATCAAGCAATATTGTGTTCAACTGGTCCAGATGTTCCCTCAGTGGATTTCCTTCATGCATCTTCAAACTGAACAACCTCTGTTTCAACAACAACTTATTGGTCAGTGACTTGGTCATATACAGGCTTTCAAGCTTCTTCCACAACTTGGCTGCGGTGTCTTCCTCAGCAACCTCAGTGATATCACCTCCATAAATGAGACCAACATCAGCTGTACCTCTCAGGTACCTGAATATCCTTTTAACATCTTTCCAGTGTTCTTTTCCAGGTTGAGCCATAAACCTGCTGATAACGCTGACTGCCTGAGCCAGATCAGGCCTAGTGCATACCATGGCATACATCAGACTGCCAACTGCACTAGCATAGGGAACTTTTGACATATACTCCTTCTCTTCAGCTGACTGTGAAGCATAAGCAGACAAATGAACATTTGATGCCATAGGAGTATCTATTGGTTTTGCAGCAGACATCCCAAACTTGGCCAATATCTTCTGCACATAACCCTGCTGAGACAAGAACAATTTCTTCTGACTTCTATCTCTCCAGATCTCCATCCCCAAAATCTTCTTGGCAGCACCCAAATCCTTCATTTCAAATTCAGCACTAAGAAGGTTCTTGATTTTGAACATCGACTTCCTTGCTGCAGCTATCAGCATGTCATCCACATACAGGACAAGATAGATATATGATCCATCTTTCAGCAGACTATAGTAAACACAACAGTCACATGGACTTCTGTTGTAACCCTGCTGAAGCATGAAACTGTCAAACCTTTTATACCACTGCCTTGGAGCTTGCTTCAAACCATACAATGATTTCTTCAACTTGCAAACATAGTTTTCTTTGCCAGAACTTGAAAACCCTCAGGCTATGTCATGTATATCTCCTTATCCACCTCACCATGTAGAAAAGCGGTTTTCACATCTAATTCCTCAAGTTCCAGATCCTGCTGTGCCACCATTGCTAGTAACACCCTGATTGAAGTGTGTCTGACCACTGGTGAAAATATTTCATCAAAGTCAACCCCTTCCTTTTGACTGAATCCTCTTGCAACCAAACGTGCCTTATACCTGACCCCTTCTACCTTAGTTATTCCTTCCTTTTTCTTGAAAATCCATTTACAAGTCACAACTCCCTTGTCAGTAGGCTACTTGACCAATTCCCAAGTCTGATTCTTCAATAATGACTTCATTTCATCTCTCATGGCAGCATGCCACTGAGATGCTTCTATACATGTCACTGCTTCCGTGTAAGTAGTAGGTTCAACAACCTCTCCCTCTTCTACAACATGGAGTGCATATCCATCCAAATCATCATACGCATATCTCTTTGGTGGTATCCCAACATAAGATCTTCTAGGCCTGCTGGCAGCTAGACTCTGTTGATCAATGTTTGTATGATGCCTTGTTGAGGTCTCAGTAGGCTGGCTTGGATCAGATTCTGGTTCATTATCCAGATCAGTATAGTGTTGATTTGGATCCACTGATTGTTGCATATCAGTAGACTCCACCTGAAGCTCCACCTGTTTCTCAACACTATCAGATTTAGCACTGGTTTCAGACTCAGTAGACCTCCCCACTGATGAGTTTAACATAGAATTTTCATCAAACACAACGTCCCTGCTGAGGATTACTCTGGACTCTGCTGATGACCAAATCCTATATCCTTTCACTCCATCACCATACCCCACAAACACTCCCTTCTTGGCTCTTGGCTCCAACTTCCCTTCACTAACATGATAGTAAGCTGCACTTCCAAAAACCCTTAAAACTGAGTAGTCAGCAGGCTTGCCTGACCACATCTCAAATGGTGTCTTGAGATTGATTCCTGTGTGAGGACTCCTGTTGATTAAGTAGCAAGCTGTCTTAACAGCTTCTGCCCAAAATCTCCTTGATAAACCAGCTTGAGAAAGCATACATCTTGCCCTCTCCAGTAGAGTTTGATTCATCCTTTCAGCTACACCATTCTGCTGAGGTGTATTCCTTACATTATGATGTCTAGCAATACCCTCAGCTGCACAAAATGAATCAAAATCCGTCCAGCAGAATTCCAGACCATTATCTGTACGAAGCTTCTTGATTTTCTTGCCTAACTGATTCTCCACTAGGGCCTTCCACTGCTTGAAGTTACTGAATGCATCACTTTTGTTCTTCATCATCACCACCCAAGTCATCCTTGAATAGTCATCTATGAATGACACAAAGTATCTGTGACCACCCAATGACTCAACTCTTGATGGACCCCAGCAGTCTGAATGGATATAATCAAGTGTTGCCTTTGTATTGTGCAACCCTGCTGAGAATTTACTTCTATGCAACTTCCCAAACACACAATGTTCACAAAAGTCCAGATTCTTGACCTTATATCCCTTAAGAAAACCTGCTGAAGAAAGAATCAGCATACCCCTTTCACCCATGTGACCTAGTCTCATGTGCCACAGCTGAGTCTGCTGAGACTGGTGAACTGCTGAGGATGCAACAGCAGCAGTGCCAGATACAGTAGATCCTTGTAATATATACAAGGTTCCCCTCTTGATGCCTTTGAGGACTACAATTGAATCTTTGAAGACATTCAGCTGTCCACCTTCACCCTTGAAATTGAACCCCTTGCTGTCCAGTAGACTAAGAGATACCAAATTCTTGGTCATCTGTGGAACATGTCTTACATCTTTCAGTGTACAAAATTTACCATCCTCTGTCCTTAACTTTCTTGAGCCAATTCCCACAACTTTGCAAACCTTGATGTTGGCCATATAGATTTGACCACCATCCATCTGCTCATAAGTAGAAAACCACTCCCTGTTTGGACAAATATGGTAGGATGCTCCAGAATCAAGTATCCACACATCATTGTGGTGTGTAGAATCTCCTGCAACTAGAACCAGATCCTCATCAGATTGCTCAGTAGCCAAAGCTGCTGTGCCAGAATTGCCTTCCTGCTGTTTCTTCTTCCTTGGATAGTTGGACTTCCAATGTCCCTGCTCCTTACAGTAATTACAGACATCAGTAGACTTAGGACCTTTGGACCACGACTTCTTTTTCTTCTTCTGTCCATATCCTTTTCCATTATTGCTGCTAGCTACTAGCCCAGCAGCCTGACTGTCTGTACCAGCAGCCTTGTGTCTAAGCTCCATGGCATGTAAGGCGGACCTTACATCCTCCAAAGCTACTGTATCCTTTCCAACTATGAAAGACTGCACAAAGTTTTCATATGATGCCGGTAATGACACCAACAGGATTAGGGCTGCATCTTCATCTTCAATTTTAACATCAATATTCCTTAAATCAAGCAATATTGTGTTCAACTGGTCCAGATGTTCCCTCAGTGGATTTCCTTCATGCATCTTCAAACTGAACAACCTCTGTTTCAACAACAACTTATTGGTCAGTGACTTGGTCATATACAGGCTTTCAAGCTTCTTCCACAACTTGGCTGCGGTGTCTTCCTCAGCAACCTCAGTGATAACATCATCAGATAAGCACAACATGATGGTTGAATGTGCTTTCTCTTCCAGACTGGCATAATCTGCTGCACTTGTATTTGGTTTGTCGGATAAAGGATTCCACAAACCCTGCTGTTTCAACAGTGCATGCATCTTGATTTGCCACAGACCAAAACTGTTCCTTCCTGTAAATTTATCGATTTTTACGTTTACTGCTGACATCCTTTCTTGCTAAAGATCACAACTTTATCACAGATCCTAGCACCTTGCTGAAGGCCTTGGTGAAGATGAAGTTGATCGTACAGATTGTTTTCTCCAGAACCTTTCTCCGATACCACTTGTTATAAAACGGATGGAGATAACTTCAGATGCAAGAAACAGAAACAGAAGCAATCAAACATAAACAATCAAAGAAGAAAACAGAAACAAGAAGAACACAGATTTAACGTGGAAAACCCCTCAGTGGGAGAGGTAAAAAAACCACGGGCAGAAAAGAGATATTTTATTATGCACTGAATTTTACAGATTTCAACACACTCGGATAATGAGACAATAACTGTATTTATAGGCACAAATCCCTAAACCCTAGCCCCCAGGAATCTTTATCTGATGCACCATAAATACCCCTACACGTGTCCTCCTTTTAATGACACTGTATAGCTGTCATATAACATAATTAGCAGATGTGGGACCCTGCTGTATTCAAGTACTCAGCAGACTATCACCCTGCTGATAGTCACCCTGCTGACTGAAGCTCAGTAGACTCCACCCTACTGAAGCACAGAATTGAATACACTTCTCAGCTGACCATCACTCAGCTAAGTCTTCAGATTGGTTCCACCAAAATGTAGAGTTTAAGTCACCTTACTGACATCACATATGGGGTATTTTAGTCAATCTGCTAGTTTTTAGTTATGGTGGCTAGGTCTTGGGTTTTGTGACTACAAATACTCATCTGTTGTAACCTAGAATATTTGCAGAAGCTGTAGCAGCAGTAGCATTATGAGCAATTGCGTATGCAATTGCAGAGTCTGTAAAATCTCCAGTGATAATATAATCTCCTCGTTTCTGCCCGTGGACTGGTCGGCATATTGCCTGAAACCACGTTAAATCATGTGTTATTGTTTCTTGTGTGACTTATGCTTTCTCGTTTATTCTTGATTATTGCAATCTGTTTTGGATCCCTGACGGTTCTATTATAAAAGGGATTGTAGGGGAATTTCATGGACAAACCTTCAGATTCCGAGTTGTGTTGAGGTTGAAGTTTTTGTGGTTCAGACGAACTGGTTGTCGCACATGTCTTCTCCAACAGCGGGCCCGGGAACCTGCACTTCTTTTCTTGGAGGGCACTTCCGGAAAGTCGAAGTAGTGAAGTACTAGTTTTATTGGAGGCGAAGGCGGAGATGAAGGTGGCGGAGATTGCATTTTGCCGTATCTAAACGCACCTGAAAATTATTTATTTTTTTAAGTCGGACCAAGATGATCGATCAAGAATAGAAATCAACACATTCTTTTAGGAAAAGAAATCTTGTTTGCCAAACAAATAAATGTAAGGGTATTTAAATTCATGCACTGGGATAAATCCCACAAACTAGAAAGAAAAAAAAAAACAAAAAAAAAAATTCAAAAAAAGCTTATGCCTTAATTAGGGGGGTGAATTTTTTTTTTTTTTTTTTGGCAAGAACTGAACACACTTACTAACAAATTCTTACTCAAAAAATAAACCCTGAAAGGAATTCCCCCTAAAAAGATTAAAAGAAACATATAATAAACAGGAAATGCAACAGGAGATCCCCATGTCGAAGACCTCTAGAACGGGACAATAACTCTGCTCGAACGACTATTGATGAGAACCCGGTAAGTCACTGAGGACACGCATATGTGTACAATATCCACAAAAAGACCACGGAACCCCTTTCGACCCATCACCGCCCACAAATAACTCCATTCCACATTGTCAAATGCGTTCACCATATACAACTTGAGTGATGCATAATTATGACACCCCTGCTCTGCCGCCTTAAGTGAGATGTCCCTTCATGGTCCTATGGTGGACTGGGTTAGGGTTGTGGATTTAAAGACTTTCTATGCAGTTGGTGGGGCATCTGACCAAGGAGGAGGTCGGGGAGTTTATTTGGTTGATGTGGCAGATCAAGAAAGCGCATTGTAGTGCAGTGTTTGAGGGCCAACCCGTGTTTGTCTCATGTGTATGCTCTATGGCCCTTTCGGTGGCAAGGGAATTCATGGAGTCAATGGGGAGGATCCAACCCACTCAGTAGGGGCCCAGTTTGGTCAGAAGATGGGAGGCCCCGACGCCGGGAAAGGTGAAGTGCAATGTGAACGCTTTTGTCTCCCCAACATCGGCGGGGTTGGGCTTAATTTTCCGTGATCATCAGGGATCTATCTTGGCGTCCTTCTCATACTACTTTGACCCATGCATTGAGGTTGTTATGTTAGAAAGCCAAGGTATGGGGCTAGCAAAGTTGTCTATTGATCGCGTGCAAAGCACTTACTAGCAATAGGACTATGTCTATCGTAGTAGAGTATTGGCGAGTCAAAGTCGATCCCACAGAGATGATTGCGGTCTGATCAGGTTATAAATTTACTTTACTTGACCACCAAATTCTAGCAATAGCACTAGGTACATCATAGCATATCGATGGTGAATCAAGGTCGATCCCTTAGGGAATCAAAATGTGGACCCTAGGTTTAAATAATTAACTCACCTAATTCGTTATTGGACAACAGTCCAAGACCAACATAAAAGACAAGATAAGATAAACAAACTCAAACTAAAAAAAAACACACAAACGTAATTAACCTTCCAATTACCAACGTTATCGATCGGACCAAGACAACTTATATAAAACAACTTAACTCATTAACTGTCAATCTGGCTGTATTCATACTTAATTGGCTACGGGAGTCATCCCCTTAACTTGACTTAGCACCGGTTAGATTACTAGATCACTGTGGTATTGTTACGTGACTTCACCTTTTGGGTTTCCATCTCATATAACTCACATGCTCATTATTCTAAGGATGCCGATATTAACCGTACACCTCGCTTAGGCAACATTCCTATGGTTAGGCGTACTTCCTAAACGATCGCTCAAGCCCTCGTCCTATTAACAATTACTTGGTTAGTTTCTTGTTAATCTACGATTTACGTATGACTAGGTGTCGACAATTCCCTAATACAAAACTAATCTAGATCTTTCTGAAAGTCCCGAAAGATCGTTCATGAGCCGAACTAGACGTCTTATATTGGTATTTCCTAATAATACGCTAATGAAAAACTGACGAGCGACGTAGCCGTAACCATACCTACTGAGAAAGTAAATTCAACTAGGTTAAACCCACCATAAAGACGTGGCAGACTTAACTGACAAAATTAGGGCTCGGTCGACCGAGTAAAGGGGCTCGGTCGACCGAACGACTTTGCTCGGTCACCCGGACGAATTCAACCCTAATTACATCCTAGAAATAACCCCTCAGTGTTTCCTTATACAGAACAGATTAAACAGCAATTCATACATTACTTATATAAACTATCATAGATACACATTAATTAAATCTAGTAGAGTCATGAATAAATCTAGATTATGACGTAGGTCATGGGATCCTCATTGACAAGGTGTCACCACCACCTAACGTCATAACCGAGAATCACATCATCTAGCTATGTTTAATTAATTCAAACGATAAGAACGTAATTGGAAGAATTAATTACTTGAAAAAAAAACATGAAGATTAAGGGCTTACATTGTTGCAGCCCTAACTTGCTGAAAAACTCTCAATTTGTTGTGCTCTTTTATGAATGATTGAATCAATGTATGAATGCCTACATAATACTAATGACAATGTGTTTATATAGAGCTCAAAACCGACTTAGACACCGACTAAGGATCGGATTCCCTAAACCCTAACCGACTTAAATAATATGCTGGACTCTGCTGGGCTTTAAGTCCACTCGGTCGACCGAATAGCTGGGCTCGGTCGACCGAGCCTTCACTGCTTCTGGGCTCCGTCTTCTATCTTCTGTTGGGCTCTGCATTGTCCTGGATCTTTAATTCCTTCTCCGTAGTCCGTCCATAATGCTCACTGTATTTATCATACAAAAACATAGTTTGTAATACCAAATACTTGACAAATTATCGAAATGCATAATAATAAATCGTAACACGGGGTATATCTAAATTAGGCACTTAATGACTTATTATCACTCTCTTAAGGTTATTTCACATCAAAATCAAGGGTAAAGATTGCAGAATAATGGGTACAAATCGACCGTCATCAACTGCCCCCCACTTAGCCTTTGATCGTCCCGATCAAAGTATTAACAAGTTATTCCACATATGATCATTTTCCAGTGGTCACACCATACTCACACAAGAAACCCGAATCAACTCATACTATATATGCTAATAAGATATCCATTATTCACTACTCGGTATGAATCGAAGTGATGTGTGCACATGCATTGGTTTTATAAAATGTGGCATGATTAATGGTTATGCCAACTTTGACTTCTCAAGTCCCACCATCATCAGCATTCCTCTGCTTAAGCCTCGCAATGGGTAAAGCACTAGAACAATAAGCAAGAGTATATCTATACAGTTTTTGGACTTGGAGACCGAGTACTACTCAAAGCCTCTTAAGAGTTGAATTTTTCAATTCTTCACATTTTTCAAATACTACAAATCTCAAGGAAGAAAACTTTTTAAAGTATCCCCCCTATCTTAGATCAAATATAGCAATGAATATTACCACAAGCGCAAGGCTACTTTGGTAATTGACTACAAGCCCAGTGTTTAGCTCATTGGCAAAACACAGATATATCTCAAGCTTATTATTCCGCTTTTGTAGCTAGAAGATTAAGAATACATCAGACGATAAGTATTGATTACCAGGCGGGCACAACACATTATCTATGCAATGTACACATATATTTCCATTTTTTGATAAGCGTGGTAAACGTTGATTCATATTTTGAGTAATCGAATAATAAATAACTACTTGCAACTTATAATATGAATATCTTTAAGCTTACTGAAATTATATCGCAAGAGTATATCATGACCACGTACTAACGAAATATGGTTCCTACCTTATTAAATACAAAATTCGGGAATTCACAAAAGATAAGTGTGATTGTAAGTGTAAAATTTTTAAATTTACTCATTATTTGATATACAAACTTATTCAAGTATGCTAAATGAGCTAAGTGACTCATACCCCCCACTTAAACTATGCATTGTCCTCAATGTATAAAAATAAGAACAAGGAACTTAGCTCTGGAATAAGTGCGGGAGTTGAACAAGTCTTGATGAACTCCGGAGAATTTTAACAGACAAATACAGTTACCAACCGCAATAAAATGCAACCTCTGCAACATACATCTTTAACAAAAACTTGGAACTCGTTACAGGGTTAGTCCAGAAAAATATAATCATATCAAATGGACTGTAAAAGGTATAATAATTGCCTTAAACATATTTAAGCCCATAATTATAGTGAAAATAATGCACAAATATCCAACACATTAAATAAGACAAATTTTATTCATTAGGGAAATTCAAAACAAACTCCATACAACACGACTTAACTTATTAGTACACCGAAATCAAAAATAAAAACACATTGATAAAGAGAAAATTAATAGATTAACACAGATGCTTAGTCCGAAGGTATATCGTTCGGATCAACAAAAGCTAATGGAAGAACATCGGGATCCGCTTCAGGAAAATCTTGGAATTGCGCATCGTCATCACCTGGACCGTGATCATCAGGTTGCACAAGAGGTGGTGCAACAGAATCCAAAGATAGGATAGGCATGGGCCTAACATAAGAGTCACTGCCTAGCACTGGGCACTCAGCTTCCTCACATAATGAAGTGATCAATGAACCATAAGGCAGCATGTGTCTAGGCTTGCGGGCATCGGCAGTCATCTCAGAACGCATCAGTGCCCCAATATTAACAGGCCATCCTCTGCTCAACCAATACATCAGCGTAGCATGTGCATAATAAACTGTAGACACATGCTTGGCCGGAATAATGTTAGAACGGATAAGCCTATGTAAGCATTTATCTTCCCACCGCCTAAAGTATGGCTCCTCAAAAGTGCGAGCAACTTCCCCTATTGTCCATGCTATCCCTAGATGGGCACCAACCTCCTCCAACCATGCATCAGACTCATCAAACGTCACTGTGTACTCTGGCTCCTCCTCCGGGGTATCGAGACCATAATAATTATTAAGAGTCCCCGGAGTAATTACAATGGATTTGCCACGAACCTGGACTAAATTCGTGTGTGGGTGCACGCGTAAATAAGAATAAAACTCTCTTACCCAGTCGACATTAACTTGGCCAGGTGGCGCAACAACCTCTTGCCACTGATAATACTCCACTAGATCGAACAGCTCTTGACCACAGTTGGTCAAATCTAATCCCCGAGCCCGGTGTACCGGCGAATTGTTGAAGAAATTCCGAAAAGCCGAAAATACCTCTTGGCTAGCGAATTGCGGTACCCCGTTGATCAAGGGTATGGCATCATTGACTGCTTCAAACTGTGCAGAGGATCGTCGTCTTGGTGGCATAATTGCAGAACTGGAACAGAGCAACGCTGACAGATAGATGCAGCAGTATGCAGCTCTCGGTCGACCGAGAGAATGGCCTCGGTGGACCGAGCAGGAAGGTTCGGTCGACCGAACTGATGGAAGCTCAGCTGCTGATGTTCAGGTCTTCCTTGTGACAGCCTGGATCGGATTATCCTTCAGAGATATGAACAGTCACAACTTGTGATATTGGAGGGGATCATTTAGATTACTATCCCCCAATCTTGGGTGGATGGAAGTTATGAGAAAGATTGGAAATGGGAATTAATGGGGAGAAGAAGAAGAAGAAAATTGGGGATTTGGAGAAGATGAAGATTTTGTGGTGTGGAAATGATGAAGAGAAAAATGAGTTTAAATAGAAAGATGTGGAAAGTGAAAGGATTGAAATGGTGGAAGGTGATTGGTGGAGATAGGAAGGCAAGGATTGAGGAGTGGAATGGTTTTGTTGGAGGAATAAATTAATGGGGGAAATGAAAAGGTGGATTGGGAAATGAAAAATGGGGATGTGTAAAAATAAATGATAGTTGACCTCCTCAATTTGATACACACGAAATTTTCAAGCTAGAACACATAAGTCTATCAAAATTATCATGTCACAATTTGAAAAATCCTCACCTCAAAAATCGAATAATCCAGCCAAAATCCATTAACATATAAATCTTCACTTTTTCCAAATAATACAAATTCTAAACTAAGCATCTTTTCATCAAATTCTCATCATCAATACATTTTATAATGATTTCTCTTCCTACTCTACTTCACGTTAAAATGATTCGAGTAAAAAAAACTTTTTGCACATCCGTAACCTAATGATCATTGGAACACGGCAAAAATAAAAAAAAAGCTCTCGTCATTCTACGTTACTTTTATTCATACTAAAAATAAAGATGAAATAAAATAAAATAAATGAAACGAAAGAATTCTAAATTTCTGAGTCTATAGCTCGACTTCCAAAATCATCACTCCTAAACACTGCCCTTGACTTGCCAGGTTTTCACCCGGCCAGCTTTCACCGAAAAAGTTTTACCGTCGTTTTCTACGAGTGCCCTTCCTTTGGATTTTAGTCCAATGAAAAGACAGCCGAATTGACCATCCAGACAAGCGCCGACTTTTGGATTCATCTCTAATTTCGATGAGCTTTTGTTACGAACTCTCTTAGTTCGTTTCTTCGCTCTGGTCCTCCTATCCTTAGGTAGGTCTACAGCTTCAATATTGGTCAGGGCTGGTGCAGGCTGAACTGACCTATTCCGACTTAGAATAGTAAGGACTTCCCTCTCATCTTTATCATCGACATTATCATCAGCATCCTTTCCTAGACCTTGAGTGGCATCAAGCTTCTCCGAACCAACTACTTCTAACACATTCACACTTGCCGGTACAGGGAAATTTGGATTTGTTATCCCATAACACTCAGAACCCTTGGCGTCAAACAATACTATCTCATGTCTGGTCATCCGTATGAAGGCTCTAGTGGTGTTGATAAACGATCTACCCAAAATAATTGGGCATTCAGGATGTTCCTCGATTTCCATTACCACTATGTCTATCTTAAACCGTAATTGCCCCACACCAATGATCATGTTGTTCAGTCTCCCAGTCATGATTGTCCTAGTTCCATCCGCTAATCTAACTTGGAGCGGGGTGTTAGTGGGTGTTAAAATGGAATTCCTATCACAAAGGCTTTTAGGAAAGATATTAAGGCTCGAACCGGAATCAATCAAGGCTAAACCTAAGTGGGTTTGTTCTAGGGTTACTCCAACCATGAAAGCTCCTGGGTCTGCTAACTTTTGCATCAGTCGAGACTCGTCTTTAACCAATATTTCATCTCTAGATCAAATGACAATAGGGCTCTCCTTAGCTGCGCTACCCTCAGACTCAGATTCTATCTCGGACATGTAATCATCATAATCTAAAGCTGAATCGGAATCCGAAGAAATTTCCTCTGGATTCGAAATAGACATACCTCTTTGCCAATAGGCTTCTTTAGCCTCCCTCGATTTCCTTGCCTCTCGGATTTTCGCTTTCATCTTTTCTATCCTTTCCATGAGCTTCGGTGTTAACGGCTTTTTTGGTGTAGTTTTGGTTCATAAAACCTTGACTTCTTCTTGGCCTTTGATAAAATCATTTGATGACATTTCGCTGATCTTGAGCAGGTTATGTGAGTGATTTACGTCGAATTATCTGTAATATTTGAAAGAAAAAACAAATAAACAATTAGTAAATTGACAAACAGTATGATTGCTCATACTGTTGTCAAACTTACAACCTACAAACAGGGGAAAACAGAACACTGGGAAACAACACTGTATATAAAATTAAAGCTGGAAAAGGCTCGGCCGACCGAGTGAATACGTTCGGTCGACCGAACGAATATCTTCCCCATTCCTGCTTTAATCCTTTAACAGCATACAAGTACAGATAATTCGTCAAAAGAAAAATAAATAATTCAACTAAAAACAATAAAGAAAGAACGAAGTAGATAAGAATAATTATTTAAACAATCATTGGGCCATTGATTCCCCGGCAACGGCGCCAAAAACTTGATTGCGGTCTGGTCAGGTTATAAATTTACTTTACTTGACCACCAAATTCTAGCAATAGCACTAGGTACATCATAGCATAGCGATGGTGAATCAAGGTCGATCCCTCAAGGAATCAAAATGTGGACCCTAGGTTTAAATAATTAACTCACCTAATTCGTTATTGGACAACAGTCCAAGACCAACATAAAAGACAAGATAAGATAAACAAACTCAAACTAAAAAAAACACACAAACGTAATTAACCTTCCAATTACCAACGTTATCGATCGGACCAAGACAACTTATATAAAACAACTTAACTCATTAACTGTCAATCTGGCTGTATTCATACTTAATTGGCTACGGGAGTCATCCCCTTAACTTGACTTAGCACCGGTTAGATTACTAGATCACTGTGGTATTGTTACGTGACTTCACCTTTTGGGTTTCCATCTCATATAACTCACACGCTCATTATTCTAAGGATGCCGATATTAACCGTACACCTCGCTTAGGCAACATTCCTATGGTTAGGCGTACTTCCTAAACGATCGCTCAAGCCCTCGTCCTATTAACAATTACTTGGTTAGTTTCTTGTTAATCTCGATTTACGTATGACTAGGTGTCGACAATTCCCTAATACAAAACTAATCTAGATCTTGCTGAAAGTCCCGAAGATCGTTCATGAGCCGAACTAGACGTCTTATATTGGTATTTCCTAATAATACGCTAATAAAAAACTGACGAGCGACGTAGCCGTAACCATATCTCCTGAGAAAGTAAATTCAACTAGGTTAAACCCACCATAAAGACGTGGCAGACTTAACTGACAAAATTAGGGCTCGGTCGACCGAGTAAAGGGGCTCGGTCGACCGAACGACTTTGCTCGGTCACCCGGACGAATTCAACCCTAATTACATCCTAGAAATAACCCCTCAGTGTTTCCTTATACAGAACAGATTAAACAGCAATTCATACATTACCTATATAAACTATCATAGATACACATTAATTAAATCTAGTAGAGTCATGAATAAATCTAGATTATGACGTAGGTCATGGGATCCTCATTGACAAGGTGTCACCACCACCTAACGTCATAGCCAAGAATCACATCATCTAGCTATGTTTAATTAATTCAAATGATAAGAACGTAATTGGAAGAATTAATTACTTGAAAATAAAACATGAAGATTAAGGGCTTACATTGTTGCAGCCCTAACCTGCTGAAAAACTCTCAATTTGTTGTGCTCTTTTATGAATGACTGAATCAATGTATGAATGCCTACATAATACTAATGACAATGTGTTTATATAGAGCTCAAAGCCGACTTAGACACCGACTAAGGATCGGATTCCCTAAACCCTAACCGACTTAAATAATATGCTGGACTCTGCTGGGCTTTAAGTCCACTCGGTCGACCGAATAGCTGGGCTCGGTCGACCGAGCCTTTACTGCTTCTGGGCTCCGTCTTCTATCTTCTGCTGGGCTCTGCATTGTCCTGGATCTTTAATTCCTTCTCCGTAGTCCGTCCATAATGCTCACTGTATTTATCATACAAAAACATAGTTTGTAATACCAAATACTTGACAAATTATCAAAATGCATAATAATAAATCGTAACACGGGGTATATCTAAATTAGGCACTTAATGACTTATTATCACTCTCTTAAGGTTATTTCACATCAAAATCAAGGGTAAAGATTGCAGAATAATGGGTACAAATCGACCGTCATCAAGAGACTCGTAAGAACATCTAATTATCAAGATTGAGCTTGTCACGATTATGGTCTATGACCAACTATAATATAGATAGTAGTAAATTTGGTGCCTCAAACTAACAAGGTTACGCTAGTTCAAAGGAGCAACAAGAGTTTCTAATATATTAGTTCAATTATGAGCAAGTAGTTATTCCCCCAGCACATGCTACGGTCCTCCCCATTGATGAATTTATTCATTGTTCAGCTACGGGTACAACTCCTAACCCTATCTACTCCGACATTTATAGTAGACAATCTATACGCAAGCTACCCTCCTTAATTGGTCCGTAATAGCCCATACGCATAAAGAATTAGGGCTGTCGATATTGAGCGCTAACTCATACTGCAAACCCGCCTAGACAGCTGTCGACATTGATCAGCACGTTCCTAGGGTCCATTCAAGATAATGTCCAAACATAGAACTTCACTATTCGTATTTCATGGTAGTTTACGATGACATGCAAATAGTTGATCAGGCTACTAACATGTAAATTAGATCTATCGATCAACGTAGCTGGCGCCGATTATCATGAATTAGTAATTTACTAGGTATTCAGATCTAGCGATATAGACCGTCGCAGATCTGAAGAACGCAACTACTATTCCATAATTTCTTCACCAACGAATCAGATCTATAATACATGGGGTAAAATAAACTAACTACTACATAATTAAACTAAATAAGCAATTAAAACATACTAGTCGAATAGAACAACAATAGATCTATATCTTGGAAAGACAGAAAATCATACCCTCTAAGATGAGCGTAGATCTCCCTCGGATCTCTCCCTAGGCGGTGACTCCATCGTCTCTCCAACCAGAACTCATAAAAAAATAAAATAAAGAACAACGAACTTTTATTGCATAATTTGCCTTGAATAATTTGGGTACATTGTGTTCTGAGGCGAAGCCTCTTATTTATAGCTAACTAAACCGACTTAGAAACACCTAGTTCTACCCCTCACCCAATAAAATGCGTTTCGGAAGGATCTCGAGCCTCGGTAGGTCGGTGGCCATCCTCGGTAAATCGGGGGTATTTTTGTCCTTTTTCTTCAGCCGACTTAACTTGGAAGGTTCTAGAATACCCTAGGCTCATTCCTTCCGTTCAGTCCACTCCAGATACATCCATGATGCTCAGCCCAATATTTCGTATCCTGAAAATCATCAAATAATGCACGAAATAATATCGAAATAGGGAAAATAAACGCTAAGTGCAGATTTCTCGACTCATGAACCCGACATATGCTATTCAACTCTAATGGTTCATGTTTATAGGTCGAAACAACTATTTTTAGCTCATAATGGATAGAATGTTGATGCCGTAGGATAGACTTATTTTAACCGTCATCAACTACCCCCCCACTAGCCTTTTGCTCGTCCGCGAGCAAAGTATCATGGCGGAATGTACCTCCAAGAGAAATCTCCATCAACTACCACATATTCAATCAAGATTTCCGGCAGAAACATACATTAAGCCACAATCCATAAGCTCCCCATTAATCAATACCTATCACGCCTCAATGTGTTGTGTGATGAATCAGTCGTGATAGTGCGTTCGTGAAAAGAATCAAGTTGTATGAACCACACAATCTTAACTTACCTGCGCATACACCCGCTCATCTTGCCTTCAAACTTGGTTACACAACATGGTACCTTAATCGGGTCGGGCGGACTCGGGGACTAAGCATTGCTCTTAAGTCCTTGTTTGTTTCTTTTTATGCGAGGGTCGTGCCCTTTTTACACGAGTTCACTTCCCTCACCGCCTTCATTGCATATAATTTTATTTTTTCTTCTTTTTTTTTCAAAAAAATTTTTTGGGGCAGATTTCCTCACTTTTTTCTCTTTCTCTAACAAGTCCGTTGTCCCGTTCACCTCTCGTCATCCAAGTTGCTTCCCTTGTCTTACAACAATATGTTGAAGAATATAGACAGACAAATAATGATTCCCGGTTAATACAACTCATCATCTAATCTTACACACTTCTCTCTGAGATTATGTGCTCAAATATTGATTGCAATTATAGAATAATAATTAATAAGTTACTACTTCATGCAACATAACATATGCTCATTCTTCCATACTAAATTGAATATGCTATAGCTCACTTCAAATTGAACTTGGGCTCCTTTTCTACCGATTCCTTACTTGAAAACGTGCAATAACCAAGCTAAAAACAGTGATTAAAATTTCAAAAATATTCCCCTTTTCGATTATCCAGCTAAGACGCCTACCCCCCACTTATTATAGACATTGTCTTCAATGACTAATAATAATGAAAGAAAAAGGTACTTAGCTCTGGAATTGATTAGTTGAGTCAAAGCGAATCCCGGAGCAGAATCATTGGCTCCTAGGTCATTCCTCTTCCAAGTTATTACCTGCGGTCCAAAATTCTTCCAAAAACGGTGAGTAACATGCGAAGGGCAATAAGAAAATAAGGTGGAGGTAATTGTGCATACCGGAGGAATGCGCAAAAACAGTTTAAGTCACTTTATTCTGTCATTGGCCAAAGCAAGACGTGAAAAATTTTATGAGGGTATCACATGAGAATCATGAAGGAAAAAACCACATATATCTCTAGTCAGGTGAAGATTATGTGATGAAAAAAACCTTGCGATTGTCATGCTACTTTATTGACTCAAAATAAAATAAACAAAAGCAATAAATAAGGGTTTATAGAAATAGTTCTGAGTTTATAGTTGATCGCGTGTAAGTCACTAACGTCGATATTACTAGCAAGAATACAAGGTACATCGCAGTATAGTAAATGCGAGTCAAGGTCGATCCCACAGAGACAATGCAACTTATAAGTATAAACGATTCTAACCTAATTAAGAAGCAACATAGAGGCGGTCACTGACCAACAATAACATAAAGAAAACAAACATTGTGTTCTCTCCCTCTCCTCACCGATCTATGATGACCAAAATAGTAATGACCAACCTTAACCGGCAGAGTACCGGGTCGGAAGTACTATAGAGGTGAGCAAGGTCGTATCCCACGAGAAATCAATCGAATACCAAAGTCATTCTCATACTTAGTTTAGGCTAATCAAGTTTGTTCAGGTTTTGATTATGCTAAAATGATATTAAACTAGAGATAAAGAGAGATAGAGGCATAGCCAAATCACGATCCAATTGAATACTTTCGCCCCTCTAATCGACTATTTGGGAATGGAAACTACCAACCAACCATCCTAATGCTTATATCGACTCGTTCACGGGTGCAAACTCCTAAGATAGTACTAGACGCCATGCAACAACCTAGTACCTTTTGCCCGGTTCAACAGTCCGCCTTTAAAGATTTAACTGACCGAAACAAGATAAACGCTCTAGAGCCGCTCGATTTACACCGACAAACCTCGTTACCCAATCGATCTAAACAACTCAGTCAATTGTAGATAACGATCTTAAAACCCTTTTCCCACACCCCTTCGCAACATACATTTATAAAAGTGGTGTGTGACTTCATGAACTAGGTGATCAAGCTAATTCACGCATTAAGAACAAGTTTTAAGACATGAATTCATCGATACAACATCAATTAAACACTACCCATTCCCAATTTCATCAATTAGAGGGTGATTTCTTCAACTTTCACATGATTTGACTATATAGTAATTAGCTACTCATCACAAAACAAGAAATAACAAGCAAGAAAGAGATTAAAGCCATGAAACAAGAAAAGAAACTAGATTAGTTACCAAAAGCATAGTAAAGGTTGGATTACATCAAGCTTCATCCACACCCCTGTCACTTGGGGAAGAAGAAGAACACAAAATGCAAAATCCAAGAGAGTTAAGCAAGAATCTACCTAGATTATGTTTAATCAAAGAGAAATTGAAGTAAGAAAGAGCTAAGAGAGCCAAAAGGGAGGAATTTCGAGCTATACTAATAGTTAGGGTTCTTAGAGGGTGAAGAATCGCTGAAAATCTGTGTAAAAATTTATATATAGGTGCCCAAAAACGTCCGAATGCGTACGCATTCACTCGAATGCATACGCATTGCTCAAAATGCCCCAAATCCGCACATTCTGCTCCAGGAATGCGTGTGCATTGCCCTGTCAGCATTGACGGCCTTCAGTAGCTCCGATTTGAGTGATTCAAAGTGCGTTGGAATTCTCATTCAATTATATACAACTTTGATGAAGACCACAAGTCCAGAAAATTGCTCCAAAATAGCTCAAATTTCAGATAAAGTGAATGTAAGGTGAAAACACCCACTATATTTGATCCGTTTCCATCCCTGGGCATCGGTTATGCCACTCTAAGTCTCATGCCCTGTCTTCCGGGCTCATAAATCACCTAGATCCTGCATCACAACATTCAAACACATACCAAGCCTAACTCCGCAAGATAACTAGGGCTCGAAAATGGTCAAAATACCGTAAAATAGTGAGGATTTCCATCTATTTGACGGTTTGCCTCAAAGTGAGTGTGCAATGTATTTTGCCCTATAAATGGTCTAAAACTAACCAATACAAGCCAAAAGTGTCATAAATTGGGGTTAAAACATGCACCGAAGCATAGTAAAGTTGACTCTCATCAATCTACTAACTTGGATTAGTTATATTTACTTCCCCATATAATTTCCTTATATTAATCATGAGCTTTTAATGATTATTATCATATTTATCAGCTACGGGTGCAATTCCTAACCCTATTTACTCTGACAATGGCAATAGGCAATCTATACGCAAGCTACTCTCCTTAATTGGTCCGTAATAGCCCATACGCATAAAGAACTAGAACTGCTGATATTGAGCGCTAACTCATACCGCTAACCCACCTAGACAGCTGTCGACATTGACTAGCACGTTCCTAGGGTCCATTCAAGACAATGTCCTAATTAACACTTCATTAATAGTCCTTCATGTTAATTTACGAATTACGAATATTAGATTGGCCAGACCTATTACTCGTTTTAATTATTCCTGCCGATCAACATAGCTGTAGTGAATCCCAGTTTAGGTTTTCTAAAACATGCCTCGGTAAACCGGTATAGACTACCAGGTTACCGAGGGCGGCTTTTCCTAATTTCTGGATCTACATTGCTCAATACGATTAAAATAAGTAAATTATGGGGTTGTTAAACATGCAGATTAACTAAAACACATAAATACGAACAAATCTACCATAATGAAGACAATAAAGGAACGTTCAAAGATTCATACCTTCAACAATGGAGATCTAGCTCGATCTACTCAAGCTAGAGATGATGGAAGAAGGAAGGAAACCGAAAACTACTCTTCAAAGCTCAAGAAAACTTTATTGCATAATAATAATTGGGGGGTAGTTGATAATGCTCAGTAACATATTAAACACTATTCACGTCATGAGCCAATGTGTGTGTAATAACTTTCACAACCTCTTAGTAGCGCAGACAATCTCACATTACATCAACCCGCAGTCGAATTAACCAGTCTCGAACATGTATTTGTTAATTAATTGAGCTGGCAAGGCGGATCGAGAACCGAGCATATATTACTCTTAGGCTCACGTTTATCGGTCTATGCAAAAGTCATGCGTCTTACGCTCCATCAACTAAGATATTTCCAAAGAGAATATAGATGTATATATTTCAATGCACTTCTCTTTCTTGGCGGGTGAACTCTCATTGATTTAAGTATCCTCACGGCCTCACTCATGATAAACTACCGAATCCGAAATTCCTTTGCCTTTCTAAGCGTAAGTGAAACATGATTCATGATGAAGCCAGGGTCAACTCTATTCAAAGCAATATGCTATCGACTACACACCAAGGGAAGTGAGCTATACGTGCTTAAAATGGTGGCTCCTAACAGAATATGCGCTTAATACGCCACTACTTCAGAAGTGGACACTTTCTCTTACTCGTACAAAGTAAAATAAAGATGAGGTCAATTAACTCGAAAAGATCAAAGATATTATAATTTTTTCGAAATTCTGTCGAAAAGAATCAAAGTCGAAGTGGTGAATCGTGCATCAAAGAGAATCAAGACAATCACGCAATTCATGGAATATAATGCTAAAAAGCTAAGTGACGTTCCCTTACCCCCCCCCCCCACTTAATCAAAACATTGTCCCCAATGTGTAAGATGAGAAATGAAAAATGAAAAGGAACTTAGCTTCGGTTAAGACCAAAGAAGAATCGGATCATCGTGTAAATCATCGGGCTCATGTAAGTAGTCCATGAAGAATCTGTGCTAAATATCTCAAACAAACCAAGAAGAATAGTGGTGACAAGAAACTGTATAACAAAAATGTGGTAGTAAAAGAGAAAATAATATAACTCTAAAACAAATTAAGCCGACAAAATTATTATATTAAAATTATTCTGCTACATCAACTAAGTAGGAAAAGAAAAAGAAATAAAAATAAAAATAAAAACAAGAAAATGGAAAAACAACAATAAAAAGGAATAGACTAATCAACATCAGAAAAACCCTCCCAGTCAACTCCATGCTCAAAACTGGGAGGTGGTACAAAACTCGAGGCGGCGGCGGTGGAAGAGGATGCTCTATGACGAGGGGAAGTCCTAGGTGGCGGGGTAGCAGGTGGAACTCCTAGAAAGTCAATAATTCGTTCCATCTTGCGATGTAGACTCGCAATCTCTCGCGAGTGCTCCTCAAGCAAGGCTCTCTGAGTCCTCGGTGCTCCAAGCACCGGAGTACACTCCCTTTCTGCTCTAACCCATCTCTGTACTTTCGAGACTGACTGTGAACTGAGTTGTGGCCTAGGGTCTTCCCACTAATCACTGACGAGCATCTTCACCTCATCCTCTAGGGCAAACATATCAATCATCGGCCCGTATGGTAGCAGCTCGGGCTCAGAAGTGGCGGCAACCTCATGAATACGGCTATGCATCAAAAGACCGATGTTGATTGGGGCACCTGTCTCTAGATAGAACATCAACTCTACCCTCGTAGTAGTGATAGAGACCGTGTGCTTCGTCGGAAGAAGGCGAGCACAAACAAATCTGTTGACCATCTTCCAGTCCCAAGATAGATCTTTCTGTAAGAAGATGGTGGGGGCTCCAGCAGGATTGCGCTTCCATTGAACCCCTAAGAAATTAGCAATCATATCCATCCTCTCGAGTTCGGCAATGTTGCTCGAGGATGTGTACTCATCCGGGCCCACCGGTGGATGTTTAACCCCAAAATGAGCGTTGATCCGCTATATAGAGAAATCAACCTTAATACCGCGAACCATAACATAAGTGGCTCTGGGGTTATGCGAAACATATGCGTAAAATTCCCTTACCACCGTGGCATTGAACCGGGCCGGTGCCTCAGCCATGTCCAATAAATCTTGTGCTTGTAGGGCCTCCGGTAATATCGAGCCGCAATCGTCCAAATCTAGCCCTCGTTCTCGAGCCACTGGCCTTGCGTTCCAATGGCCTCAGAACGACTCATAAATAGCGAATGAATGGAATTGATCAACCCCATCTATGAATGGGTTGGCATCTCCATATACAGTCTGGTAACCACTGGGACGAACAGCTGACCGTTGACGCTTAGGACCCATCCTGAATGAGTACAGAACTCGAAATGAGACCTCGGTAAACCGGAGGTAGGGTACGGTTTACCGGCCTGAAATTTTCTGATTTTCTACTGGGACTGTGCCTCTGATGATAACAGATGAAGAATTTTAGCACTTAACCGTAGAGACAGCACTACAGAACAACAACAGGGGTATTGGATGTGTTGTTTAAGGTTTGGAAAATGAAAGAGATTGGTTTGGTTATGGTGGTGATTTGGTGGTGATATGGTGGTGGTGGTGGCCGAAATATATGAAGAAGGAAGAAATGGCAGAAGTTTGGTGAATGAAAGAGATGAAAATGATAAGAATGATGATATTGGTGATGAAGGGGTGGTTTAAATGGGAAGAGTGGAGTGAATGTGGATGGTTTTAGTGGGATAGTGGGTAGAGAAGTTATTAGGGTGAGGGATTTGAGGAGGTGATTGATGGGATTGAGGTGGAGTTATGGTGGAGTGTGGGAAAGGATGAAAAAATTGAAAAGAGAGGAAAATGGTTAGGTTTCTGCTGGCTGACCGTATCTGGTGCAACGTGTTTCCTCCACGTGTCTCTAAAAATTAAGCTTTATAAACTGACGTTCAGAAATATGAAATCAAGCCTTGGTAACCCGGAGGTTACCCTCGAGATACCGGGGGTATCTTTTCCCCAGATTTTTGGTCTGCCTTTGCTGCACTTCTTACTCAACCTTTCTGCTCAATTCTGACCTCAAATTGACTAGACCTTCACTCTTCAATTGTTATTTCCTACTCAAAACCTAACCTACTTCACTAGAATCCGCAACGAGTATAAAAAACCTTTCCACAACCATTCGGTTTCAAACCTAAGTTTGTGGTAGGATGAAAAAAGCTTGTCCCTTCATCTGGCTACTTTTATTCATTCCTAGACTACCTAAGGGTTTGAAGAAATAGTTCTGTGTTTATAGTCGCCAGCTCGACTTTCTTCAGATCTCCGATCATTCAAGGGTTGGAGCTTTAACTCGCCAAACTTTCGCTCCAGAGGTTTGCACCTTTATAGAACCTTTTTGAGCTCTCTTCCTAGCACGCCTTTCCCTCTTAGCTTGCGTGCTAGGTCTGCCTCTGTGTCGAGATTTACGGTTTAGACCCAAGGACTCCACGCTTTCTACTTTTAGCTCAACTCGTTTACTACGCAACACGGAAGGACTAGCTTCCGTGAGCATCTTAATGTGGTCCTTTTCTTCTCTTTCTCTCAGCATTAGTCTCATAAATTCTTGCTCAACAGTTTCTACTACAACCTCTCTATGCTTATGTCCCTCGATCTCCATAATTTCCACCTTCCCTGAAGCATACGTCATCTTACAACTCTCCGGTCGGTTTTCTATGGGTTCTAAGATTCTAAAAGATACAGCATCATTATTCATCCTCAAAGTTATCTCCCCCTGATCAAAATCCATAAACGCCCTGCTCGTCGCTAAGAAAGGTCTTCCTAAAAGAACTGGGGCACTTGGGTCCTTGGGTACATCTATGACCGTGAAGTCAATAGGATATGTGAACCCTCCTGCCTTAATTATGCATTTCTTAAGCAAACCAGCAGGCATATCTCTGATTCTATATACGAAGGTCATGGTCCTGGTTTGATTCAATACGACCGGAAGTCTTATCTTTTGACAAAGGGAAAAAGCTAGAATATTGCAACTCGAGCCAGAGTCGCAGAGACCTAATCCTATGGATATTCCATTAACAGAAACTGAGAGTCTGAACGTGCCAGGGTCCTAACTTCACCACGGTTCTAAGTCTGGGTAATCCTCAGGCTCAGAAAACATCGTATCAAGATCCTCTTCAGGATCATCAGAATCATAATCTGAAGATGATATATCAATTAACTCACAAGGAAACTCACCCGGACGATACGTGCTATACTCTTTCAGGTCATCTTCAGGCTCCTGCTTGATTGCTTTCTCCTCTTTTTCCAACCATTTCTTTATAGTCTCATAATGCTCTCGTGCTTCAGATCCAGGATACATGGAAATCGATATGATGTTCAATATAGTTCTAGGCATTTTACTTGACTTGTTCGCTCTTTTTCAACTCTGAATGGATCGAATTTCTGAAGTGTTCTGATCAACCTGCAAAAGAAAAAAGAAACAAAGAAAACATTAGCAACTTCCGCTTCAGTTAGGTGTGATCCCAACTGTTGCGGACATACTAACTAAAATCAACAGGGAATAACACAGAATAACAGGAACTGTTCAGAAATTGATTTTTCAGGCCTCGGTAACTCGGAGGTTACCTTCGGGAAACCGGCCCTGAATTTTCTCTTTCTGGCAGTTTTACATGTGCAGGTTTGATACAAAACGACTCAAGACTCAAAATAAAATAAAATAAAATAAAAACGACTTCTTAATTAGAATTAAAAACGTTTATATTTAAAATTGGCCATTGTCCCCGACAACGGCGCCAAAAATCTTGTTCGCGTGTAAGTCACTAACGTCGATATTACTAGCAAGAATACTAGGTACATCGAAGTATAGTAAATGCGAGTCAAGGTCGATCCCACAGAGACAATGCAACTTATAAGTATAAACGATTTTTACCTAATTAAGAAGCAACATAGAGGCGGTCACTGACCAACAATAACATAAAAGAAAACAAACATGGTATTCTCTCCCTCTCCTCACCGATCTACTAACTTGGATTAGTTAATCGTTATGTTTACTTCCCCACATAATTTCCTTGGATTAATCGCGAAATTTTAATGATTATTATCATATTTATCAGCTACGGGTGCAATTCCTAACCCTCTCTACTCCGACAATGGCAGTAGACAATCTATACGCAAGCTACCCTCCTTAATTGGTCCGTAATAGCCCATACGCATAAAGAACTAGAACTGCCGATATTGAGCACCAACTCATACCGCTAACCCGCCTAGACAGCTGTCGACATTGACCAGCACGTTCCTACGGTCGATTCAAGAAAATGTCCTAATTAACACTTCACTAATAGTCCTTCATGTTAATTTACGAACTACGAATATTAGATTGGCCAGACCTATTACTCGTTTTAATTATTCCTGCCGATTAATGTAGCTGTAGTGAATCCCAGTTTAGGTTTGCTAAAACATGCCTCGGTAAACCGCTATAGAGTGCCGGGTCACCGAGGGCGGCTTTTTCTAATTTCTGGATCTATATTGCTCAATACGATATAAATAAGTAAATTATGGGGTTGTTAAACATGCAGATTACCTAAAACACATAAATACGAACAGATCTACTGTATTGAAGACAATAAAGGAACGTTCAAAGCTTCATACCTTCAACAATGGAGATCTAGCTCGATCTACTCAAGCTAGAGATGATGGAAGAAGGGAGGAAACCGAAAACTACTCTTCAAAGCTCAAGAAAACTTTATTGCATAATAATAATTGTAATGTAATATATAAAATTGAAGATTGTATTAAGCATACGAATTATCTCAGTATATGCGGCTTTATATATATACAATAGCCGACTTAAGACTCTCTAAAACCCTAACCGACCTAGATAATGCGGCAAAATCAATTTCTTGTTCCACAAGACACCTGTTTCCGGGCCTAACCTCGGGTTACCGGGTCTTCTTTTCTCATTTTTCTTCAGCAGGCTTCTTCTTGGACTTCAATCATTTGGCCCAATGCACTTCTTTCGGTCCAGATCCGTTCTTCAATGCTCCAGATTTGGTACATCCTATAAAACACGCAAAATGAGACAAAACAGTACCAAAACCAAGGGAAAATAGCATAGATACAGAATTACGATCCTGGAAACACTCATATAGCATTTAACATATATTCCACATAATAACGAGCCTATTTATCCTCTCTTGAGCAGAATTCAGGGTGAATATAGGTATAATTATTGGTACCATTTAGAGCATTATTAATAGTCGCCAGCTCTACTGTACTAATAGGGCTCATTCATTCATATTCTGGCTCTGTCAACATAAAGACTTCCAACTCAGGGTTATACTTGTGCTCTAGGTAATGTTTCAGCCTGTGGCCGTTAATTGTGAAAGTCTGCCCAGAGTATTCATGTCTAACTTCACATGCACCTGAATTGAAGACTTTCGTGACTACATGTGGCGCATACCATCTAGACTTCAACTTCCCAGAAAAAAGACGAAGACGCGAGTTGTACACCAGCACTTTATCTCCCACATGAAATGTGCGGTTCATAATCTTCTTACTTCCATACGCTTGAAGTCTAAACTCCTCCAATCTATTCAACTCTAGCATTCTCTTTTCACTGGCTAAATTCTCGTCCAGGTTTAGAAACCTCGTAGCCCACAGCGCTCGGTGCTTGAGTTCTACCGGCAAATGACATGCTTTTCCAAACACTATCATACACGGTGACATCCTAATCATGGTCTTATAAGCTGTCCTGTATGCCTAAAGAGCGTCATCTAATTTCAAAGACCAATCCTTCCTCGTGGGATTCACAGTCTTCTCTAAGATCCTCTTAATCTTTCTATTCGTGACTTCCACTTGTCCATTCGTCTGGGGGTGATATGCTGCTGCAATCTTATGTCTAACCCCATATCTCAACATTAATTTTTCAAACAACCTATCACATAAATGACTCCCTCCGTCACTAATTATGGCTCTAGGCACTCCAAACCTTCTCAAAATATTTTTCTTAAGAAACCTCAGGACAACCCTGGCATCGTTAGTAGGTGAGGCCACTGCTTCCACCCATTTGGAAACATAATCAACTGCTACCAGGATGTAACGATTTGATTCCGACGATGTGAAAGGCCCAACAAAATCAATTCCCCATACATCGAATAACTCCACTTCTAAGATACTCTGCAGTGGCATCTCATTCCGCTTAGAAATATTACTGGTCATTTGACAGGAATGACAAGCTCTTGTAAACTCGTAAGCATATTTATTAATTGTTGGCCAATAGAATCCATACTGCAGTACCTTTGCTGCTGTCTTATCTGGCCCATAATGACCTCCAGCTTCTCTAGCATGACACATGTGCAAAATACTTGGAATCTCATCATCATGGATGCATCTCCTAAGAATGGCATCAAGGCACAATTTTTATAGGTAAGGATCGTCCTAATGATAATGCTTCAGATACATGAAAAACTTCTTCTTATCCGTATTATTGAATTCCAGTGGCAGGTAACTTCTTGCTAGATAATTCACAATATTGGCAAACCAAGGGTATACCTTGCCCACTCTTGATGTATGTTGTTGGGACTGAGATTCCACTCGAGCTACCACTAAGATGGCAAAAAGTTCTTCATCAGGAAAGCTTTCCCTGATCTCAGTCGGTTGCTCTTCTTCCAGCAAAGTTAATCTTGACAGGTGAGCCACCTGGTTCTCAAATCCCTTTTTATCTTTAATCTCAACACCAAACTCTTGTAAGAGTAGAATCCATCTCAATAATATTGGCTTGGAGTCTTGCTTGGTTAAAAGGTATTTCAAAGCAGCATGGTCAGTGAACACAGTGACTTTTGATCCTATCAGATAAGGTCGAAACTTGTCAAATGCAAATATGACAGCTAAGAGTTCCTTCTCTGTGGTCGCATAATTCCTTTGGGCACTGTTAAGGGTACGACTGGTGTAATAGATAGGCTTAAATATTTTATCCTCTCTTTGTCCTAGGGCTACTCCAACTGCCGTGTCGCTTGCATCGCACATAAGCTCAAAAGGTTTTTTCCATCTGGGGCTACCAGAAATGGGGTGTTTATAAGCATTTGCTTTAATGTGTTGGATGCTTTCTTGCACTCTTCTCCAAATATGAAAGTTACATCCTTTGCAAGCATTTAAGTCAAAGGTCTAGAAACTTTAGAGAAGTCTTTAATAAACCTCCTATGGAGTCCTGCGTGGCCAAGAAAGGCTCGCAACGTCTTTAAGTTCGTTGGAGGGGGTAACTTCTCTATTACCTTTATCTTTGTCCTATCAACTTCCATTCATTTCTTCGAAATCCTATGACCTAACACTATTCCTTCTGTAACCATGAAATGGGATTTTTCCCAGTTAAGTACAAGGTTGGTCTCTTCACATCTCTTTAGCACTTTATTCAAATTGTCCAAGCATTTATCAAAGCTATCTCAAATACAGAGAAATCATCCATGAAAATCTCCAGAAAATCCTCCACCATGTCCTCAAATAATGACATCATGCACCTTTAGAAAGTTGCAGGTGCATTACATAACCCAAAAGGCATACGATTGTACGCAAAAGTTCCATAGGGACATGTGAAAGTTGTTTTCTCTAGGTCCTCGGGTGCAATGTGTATCTGATAATAACCAGAATATCCATCTAAGAAACAATAAAATGCATGACCGCTTAATCTTTCCAACATCTGATCAAGGAAAGGTAGGGAAAATGATCTTTACGAGTTGCATCATTCAGTTTCCTAAAGTCTATGCAAACTTGATGTCCAGTAATTAGTCTCACAGGGATTAATTCATCAAACTCATTAGGTTGTACAGTGAATTCTCCTTTATTGTGTACCACATGAATCGGGCTTACCCATTCACACTCTGTAATTGGGAAAATTATTCTCATCTCCAACATCTTTATGATCTCTTTCTTAACAACATCCTTTAGTTGTGGCGTCAACCTCCTTTGAGGTTGAGCTACCGCTTCTTTTCAGGGTCCACAGAAATCTTATGCATGCACACCGATGGGCTTATTCCTCTAATATCTACAATCATCCATCCAAACGCTCCTTTGTCCTCTCTCAGTACTCTTAAAAGTTTCTCCTCCTCTAAAAGTGATAATGATGATGAAATTATAAGGAGGAGAGTATCATCTTGTAAGTACACGTACTTCAGGTGAGAAGGCAAAGGTTTATACGTTAAGTTTCTTGGTGGCTCCTCTAATGATGATCTTAACAGCTTACCAGTCAATTGTAAGTCAAAGAACTTGTGCCATGAAGGTCTATGAATGGTTCTTCCTAAATCCATAGAAGATATAGGTTCTACTTCTCGTACTTGACCTTCACCACACCCAGGCCAGGTTTTCTCATAACTTTCTTCATCCATCAGGAGCAAAGTCTCTGCTACTTCAGGGTCTAGTGCCACTTGCGGATATAATTCCAAAACAAGCTCGTCTATGGCATCTAGCATGCAGCATGTTTTTCCTTCATCTTGAGCATATCTTATTGAATTCATCACATTAAACACTACTCTGTCCTCATTCACTCTCAAAATCAGCTCACATTTATGAACATCTATCAAGGTCTTATTCGTAGCTAGGAAAGGTCTTCCTAGATTAATGAAACATCATGGTTAGCTTCCATGTCTAGCACCACAAAGTCCACAGGGAATACAAACTTATCAACTTTTACCAGAACATCCTCCACCACTCCACAGGGTTGCTTCATTGACCTATCTGCTAATTGAAGGGTTACAGATGTTTCATTCAGCTCTTTCATGCCTAACTTACGAAAGATGGAGAGTGGCATTAGATTGACACTGGCTCCAAGATCACACAATGCTTTATTTAGGCATACTCCTCAAATTGTGCATGGTATGAGGAAGCTCCCAGGATCTTTACACTTGGGAGGCAGTTTGCGTGGCAAAAATGCCGAGCATTCCTCGTTAAGGCATATGGTCTCCAGGTCTAATAATTTCCTTTTGGTAGAGATTGCTTCTTTCAAGAACTTTGCATACTCTGGCATTCCGGCCAGAGCTTCCACCAAAGGTATATTCACTTGCAACTTCTTAAACAACTCTATGAACTTTTTATAGCACGCACCATCATTATTCGGCTTATATTTCCTAGGAGGATAGGGTAAATTAGCAGGATTAATAGTTACAGTTTGTGAAGACTTACCTGCTGACTGCCGACTGCTGCTGCTCTGCCTGCTTGTCTGCTGAATTTTCAGACTCCCGGTTTACCGGAGTAGTGTCCCGGGTTACCGGCCCCTCTTTTTCTTCAGATTCTACTGCGTTCTGCTACTGACTGCTTTCTGATTCCACCTAGACAGTTGGTATAACTAGTCCATGCAGTTCATTTCCGCTTCTAGTCATGATTGCATTCACGTCCTTCGGATTCTTCTCAGTATTACTTGGCAATCCTCCCGGAGGATGGGCTGACACTTGTTCCGCAATCTGCCCCACTTGGTGTGACAAATTCTGCACCAATGCTTCTTGATTGGTCAGTCTTGTATCATTCTTCTGACAATATGCGGTGAATTTTGTATTCAGCTCAGTCATGGATTTAGTGAGTTGATGGATCGTGCCGGTCACAGTTGAGCTCATTTTATCCATGGCTGCTTCCCAACCACCGGACTTGTTGAATTGAGGCATAAATCCACCAGCATGTCTCGGTCTCTCTCCACCGTTTGAATCACTTTGTCGAAAACCCCCAGTTGGGTCGCTTAGTCTAAAACCAGGGTGGTCATGAGAACCTGGGCGATATCTGCCCCCATAAGGATTTCCTTTCCTCCCTATATAGTTCACGTCCTCAGTGTTGGTTGCTTCAATCTCTTGAACTTTCTCAACCTTGGCAATGCGATCTTACATGCATCTATCTTTTCATTCATCGCCATTAGCTGGTATAAAATCTTTTGAGAAGTAAATACGCCTTCAGCTACTTTGGCCGTTTCAATTTGATGCGTTCCCCATTGACTTGTCATTGCGATTTGCTCCAATTTCTCTTCGGCTTCTTCAGGTGATAGCAACGCAAAACATCCGTTGCTTGATGCATCAACTCTCATTTGTTGACTTGGCCGCAATCCATGATAGAAACTATGCATTTGTACGGGCAAAGTGATATCATGGTTAGGGCATCTCCTCTGTGCTTCCTTAAATCTTTCCCAAGCTTTTTCAAAGGTTTCAGTGGGTTTCTGCTTGAAATTCATAATGTCTTGTCTCATCTGTAGTGACTTCCTAGGTGGGCAGTACTTGTTCATAAACTTCTGCAACAGATCGGTCCAAGTTTGGATAGATCCTGGTGCTAGAGACAATAACCATATCTTCACTTTGTCTTTCAGGGTGAATGGAAACAATTCCAACTTAATGTTGTCTTCAGGCACACCTGCTGGCTTGACCGTGTGCTGACTATCTCTTAAAAGTTGGTGACGTGTACACTAGCTAGGATCTTCGTTTGGTACTCCATGAAAGGTAGTGTAATTAGTCACCATTTGTATCACATTTGGTTTCGGGTGAAATACTTCAGACGCATTCTCTGGCTGAACAATTGCTTGTACGAATTGCTCGATCGTCGGCATTGCATAACTCTGTAGAGTTCTCCTATCTGCTTGTACCACAACTCCTACTCCATTTTGTCTATTCTGTCCGTTCTGTGCCATGTCGATTTCTGTATCCTCTAAAGGTGGAATCTCTTCAATTCCCTTTCGCAGTGATCTCCTTCGTGCGAAATCACGTCGTCTGCCAGCCTAACAGATTTCTCTCGAGTTTCCTTTATCTTTTGCCTAGCAAACTTTTCAATCTCAGGTATGAATCTCTCGAGTTTGGCTGCTGAACTTCGTGTAACGTACTACAAGACACAGAAAGAAAATAAAAAGGTTAGTGACTTTCCTCGCCGGCTGTTACACACGCCTGGCAGACTCAAAAATACAGACTCTGACTATTGACTCGACGCTGAACTAACAGAAACAATTCTGTCAAAACATAGACCATCGGTTTACCGCGGTAGACCCTCGGTAAACCGGACACTATTTTTTTCCAGATTTTAACAGAGCTGACTCTGCACGACTCTAGTATTAACAGACTATAAAATTGACTCAATTAAACAGACTCAAATATATACTGAAAACTCGGGGCATTTGTCGATCTACCACTCCTTTGGGAGCCTATTTGTGCGGCTACCACTGTGTTGTCGATCTACCACTCTCATTTTCGCGTTTTAGGTGTTTTTGGAACCAAACTAAACCCTAATTGGGAAGGGGGAACCCAATAGGGGAAGGGTGTACCTTAAGATCGTGCACAAAGGTGAAAAAAACGGGAGAAAATCGCGAATCAAAATCAGTTTTTTTTGCCTTGGGTGGTATTCTCACAATTCCAACCCAAAAGCAGTGGTAAACTGCTAAAAATCCCCTGAAAACTCAATCTTAAATAAAAAGTATTCTTGACACGAGTCCTCGGCAACGGCGCCAGAAATTCAGATGAAAAAAAAAGAAGGGAAAAGCAGGTGCAGCAACAACGCTTGGGTGTGTGTGTGTGTGTGTGTGTGTGTGTGTTTTTTTTTTTTTTTGGGTCTTTTAGACTATAAAAATTATAGAAATTGTCCTTCCCCCTATAAAATTTTTTTGGCGGTCATATTACTTAAAAGTATTTCAAAATGTGTCTTTTTACCTAATTTTCTATATAATAAAAGCATATGGTAGATGAGAGTAAAGTTTAAGAAGGGGAAATTGTAATTATTACAACAAACTAAAAAAAATTATAAAAAAAAAATAAACTAACAAGTTGACAAAACAGCTGTGCTAAGCTCAGGCAATGCATGAACCTCTACTGGTCACTATAATTGCTTATTTGCTTCCTATTCATTTCTGTTACCTTATATTAATTTTCCTCTACTTCTTTTCTTTTCTTTTCTTTTTTTTTTTTTTGAGAAAACTCTACTTCTTTTCAAATGCAGCTGATACATATATTCCACCGTTTCTAGTACTTCATCCCCTCTCATTTCCACCACCACCGGCAATTAAGCTCGCTAGCTAGGACAATTTAGCAGGTGTAAGTTTTCCTTTTTTTTTTTTCTTTTTTTTTTTCTTTTTTACTTCGAACGGAGTTTCGATGATTTCAATGTTGAGTAGGTTTGGTTTTGAAAAACAATTACACTATTTTTTTTCCGTGTTTAATTAGTTTCTCATGTTTCTATTTAATCTTTCTGTCTGGGTTTTGTTTTTGGGTGGGGATTTCTTATTCTTAGTTACTTTGTTCCGATCCGTTCTTTCGAATTTATTTTGTTTATTTCCGCATTCGGTCGAGGATTGAAGTTGATGTATTGCAGCTATGATCGATTAAATCTTGTAGATTTTTTTCCCACCGCATAAAGCTTTTGTGCGAATTAAATTTTTTGCTGGTTTGTAGTTCAATCCAGTGGATGAATTTCTATTATCTTGGTCTGACTAAAAAGTATTCATTTGCAGGTTTTTTTTTTCTTTTTTCTTTTGCCGAAACGAATGAGACTTTCATTTTCGGGTTAGATGAACATTAATTTTATTGTCGAATAGGTGCAATTAGGGCTAAATTACAATTTTGGTCCTCTAACTAGATACTTTTTCGATTTTGGTCCTAGTTTTCCTCCGGCGACAATTTTAGTCCTGTAAGTTGTCTTTTTTTACAAAAATAGTCCTGAACGCCGGAAAGACCACTTACAGAACTAAAATTGGTCTTTTCCGGCGACAATTTTAGTCCTGTAAGTGGTCTTTCCGGCGACAATTTTAGTCCTGTAAGTGGTCTTTCCAGCGTTCAGGACTATTTTTGCAAAAAAAAACCACTTACAGGACTAAAATTGTCGCCGGAGAAAAACCATGACCAAAATCGAAAAACGTATCTAGTTAGATGATCAAAATTGTAATTTAGCCGTGCAGTTAGACACAACCAAATGCAATCTCCGCCACCTCCACCTCCACCCCCCACAAAAATTTTCCACTGATTTTTAAAAAAAAAGTTTTTCTGTATTTAGTTTCTCATGTTTCTTTTTATTTTTTTAATTGTTTGGGGGGGGGGAGGTGGGGTTGGAGAATTTCTGTCAGGGTCGGGGTTTTGTTTTTGGGTGGTGATATCTTAATAAGTTTGTTCAGTTCTTTCTCTTTTGAATTTCACCCTCTTAAGGCATAAACTTTTGTGGAAATTATAATTTTTTCCTAGTTTGTGGTTCATTAATCCAGTGCATGAATTTAAATACCCTTTCATTTATTTGTTTGTCAAACATGAATTTTTTTTTCCTAGAAGAATGTGTTGATTTCTTTTTTTGATCATCTTGGTCTGACTATATAAAAAAATCATTTTCATGTGCGATTAGATACGGCAAAATGCAATCTCCCCCACCACCTCCATCTCCGCCTTCGCCTCCAAAAAAACTAGTACTTCACTACTTCGACTTTCCGGAAGTTCCCTCCAAGAAAAGAAGTTCAGGATCCCGGGCCCGTCGTTGGAGAAGACAGGTGCGACAACCAGATCCTTCGTCTGAACCACAAGAACTTCAACCTCAACACAACTCAGAATCTGAAGGTTTGTCCATGAAATCCCCTACAATTCCTTTATGAGAAATTTTCTTCATAACAAAATAGTCATAAAAAAATGATCCTAATACACTGTCATACCATTGATTATTTTGAAACTTATATCAAAAACTTGGTCTCACACAAATGCCGTAAAAGCGTGTTATGGTCATTTGTTGGGAATGCTACTTTTTCAACACTAGTGTTTTAACGATTTACACCACACATTTTCATACCCTTGATTATTGTGAGGCTGACTGATTGATTGATAATATTGATACATATGTCTTAGATAAATATTGTCAGCTTAAGAAAATAAATATTAATTTACATAATAAGATTTTGTTTTTGTTTTTACTTTTACACAATTCCAAAGGAAAGAAATTTCTAGTGCAATAGTCTAACATAATTTTATCATATTTTATATAATGGATAATATTAGTTTTTATTACGGTTTTTACAAGTATCTCATACATTTAAATTTGGCGGTTTATTACCCTTTATATCGATTAGTTGATAAATTGTGGCGAAAGTTGAATTTAATTTGAGGTAATGCGTTTTCTCTTTATAAACAATGAGAAGAGTTATTGTATAGTAGTTATTGAAGAGTGATACAAAGTGGATGGATGTGATGCATCCAACTCATACCTACACACTCTTACTAAGTAATAGTGGATGAGTTGAATACATCACATCCCTCCACTTGGTACCACTCCCCTAATAACTGATGTACCATAATTTCTCTCATAACGAAACGAATACTCCTTCCGTCCCGCAATATATGGGCTAGAAAATTAGTAAATTAGATATTTAAAATTTCAAGGTAAAATATTGTACAGTTAAACCTCGATAAATAAATATCCTTGGGACTAGAAAAAATATTCGTTTAGCGAGGTTATTCATTTATCGAGGTTTAACTGTATTGTTTTATGTGAGTGGCCTATAGTATTGCATTGTTTAATTTGAAAGTGAAAACAATGAATTTAATATTGAATTGAAACGTGAAAAGACCTCATATTGTGGACAAAATCAAAAAGCTAAAAAGCCCTATATTGCGAGACGGAGGCAGAAAAAACCCAAATCCCATGCAATGAGATCCAAAAACCGAAACACATCTAACACACCAATTAATAGACTCATAAACAAACCTCACTCACAAATCAATTAAAGGTAATACCAAGCGCCATACCTATTTGAAAAACTCTTCTTTGTTTAGCAACTTGGTCATCAGTGTGGATAAAGAAAGTTGTTGCCCTGAACTTGAATGTCTGGAAGTTTTTGTCAAAGGAAATAAAGTTGCGCCTTACTAGTACCAATTGGTTTTAGTACAACGGTAAACGCTTGATCCTAACATGGTATCAGAGCGGGAGGTCATGGGATCAAACAATGGCTCCCTCAGTTATATTGTGAAAGTGTTGGGCCTCTTTATCTTGTTAGCCTAGTTTGGTCTTGTCTGTGTGTGCCTAGATGGGCCTCTTTATCTTGTTAGCCTAGTTTGGTCTTGTCTGTGTGTGCCTAGATGGCACAGCCTTGTTAGAGGCCCACACTTGAGGGGGCATGCCAAAGGAAATAAAGTTGCGTCTTACTAGTACCAATTGGTTTTAGTACAACGGTAAGCGCTTGATCCTAACAGTTTTTTTTATGATGTCGATCTTTATGACTATTTGCCATTTTAAATCTAGATATCCTACTAAAACCTCCCAAATTATGTGCAGACGACTTCGAACACTTTCCACATTTGAGCTTTGATTAGTATATATAAGATGGAATATCCTCTACAACTATTTTAATTTTGAATGATTCCACCCCTATCCTAAGATTAACAAGCTCTAAAATAGGATCCCATGCTTGAGTAGTGATGTTAATTAGTAACACCTTAATTTATCCATAACTTTCTTATTTGCCTGCAAGTTAAGAACAAGATTTAAGGGGGTAAGTTTTCTTTCTTTTTTTTTTCCTTTTCTTTTTTCGCAGGCGGTGAGGCCTCTCATTTTCAAGCATCCAATGTGTCAGAGAAGGAGTATAGCTGCATAGAGGTTCTGCAAAAGGGGCTAAAAGATGATGATAGCAAAGTTGAAAAAAGCAAAGAAACCCTACTGACATACAAGTCAAAACCCCTTGTTCAAAAATGTCAAGATGTTGACTACGACACCATTGAATCTACATTTGAGCATGTCATCAGCAAAGCCATGGCCGATCTGTCAACTGACAGCAAGAAAAAGCAGAAAGAGAAGGTTATTGATCATGTGCCAGGCCCAGCACCTGGAGTTGGCATCAAGATAAAGCTAAAGGGGATGCCAACACCTGAAACTGAACCAAGTAAAACCAACGTCAACGAATCTGCAGAGGCTGATGAAACTGTTAATAAATCATGGAATTTAAGGTCAAGACAGCAAAAGAAGAAAACTGATGAACCAAAAAGCCCCATTATTAAGGAGAAAGGTGAAAAGCAGAAGAAGGAAGCCTGCCCTAAAGACAAAGGTATTTAATTATTCCGATATCCCGTCCAAAAAATCTCGTGTTTTATCTAAAACTATAATTTCAAGCATAATAATAACTAAGGTTAATGAAATTCGGTATTTCCATTTTCACTCTATTTTTATTTTATTTTATTTTTTTTTTTTATAGGAAAGAAGATAGCAGATAAAGAGAAGAATCAACCTGAGACAAATTTTAAGTGGCCGACGTTCCGATTAGAGCTCACACCTGAAGAGATTGAGGAGGACCTTTATGCAATGACAGGAGGAAAAAGGGTTACCAAGAGGCCAAAAAGGAGGCCTAAAAATGTCCAGAAAAACATTGATGTATTATTTAAAAACACACTTTAATTATTACACTAAACATATAATTACTATTAATTTTCGTCAACCGGTTAATTAATTAATAGATATTCCTGTTTTGCAGCTGCTGGCCCTTGGCAAGGAGTTGGAGAAAATCACTCCAAAGACTTATGAAGTGAATGAGAAATCTGCTCAAGGTATAATTACTATTAATTTTCTGTTTTTTTATGGTTATTACTTATAATCTTTTTGTTATCTTATGCCTTTCATGTTTTTGCCCTCATAAATATATATTTTTTTTGTTTTGCCCTCGCAATTAATCCTAGGTCTTTGATGTTGTAATGCAGGGTAATTAATAACTCTCTGAATACATACCATTGAGGGACTGCTTATTTCTTTTGAATTTACTACAACAAGTTGGAAAACAAAGTGAAGATTTAATTTTGTAATCTTTTAAGATTAAATATTATTGTGTGTTTCAATTTAAATGAAGTATGCACTGCCATAGACGTAAATTTTAATTAACATTTGGTTTCAATTTTTTCTTGCAATTATATTCAGTTATGATGCTCATCATCTTGCTAATTACTATAAAAATGTTGAAACAGTAAAAGCTATTTAGTAACTGCTTAGTAACTGCTTTGTGCTAAGTTTGCAAGAGAAAAAATGGTAATGAGTAATTTAAACGTACTCATTTGAGATGTGGTTGTTTCTACCCTTAAAAAAATGTTAAGATCTGAAGAAAATCAGAATACGCAATACGAAAGACACAAGCTAAATGTTTTATTGAATTGATGATTGATGATACAATACTTCTCCATTATATAGGAGAGAAAAGTGATAACAACCTAATTCAAAATAAATAATCCTAATGATAATATATTCATAAAAAATGAAAATAAATATAATTTTTCCAACTAAATCTATCATATCTTTCCTTTGAATATCATCATCTATCTTTTATTTGAACCACCTTTATCTTTTACTTTATTAAGATCTAGTCAAAGGCATTACCTACAAACATGCGATGACTTGCCACTATGGGCATGATCCCTCCGCATTAGTATTACTTTATTAATTTCTTCTATTAATATGTGCTCGGGTAATTAATAATGATTAATTGATTTACTTAAGGTAGTAATTTAAGTTCATTTAAGGTTGGTTGGGGTTATTCTGTCAAGTACCGCTGCTTATCACCCCCACACTGATGGTCAGACTGGGAGAGTTAATCGGTGTTTATCTTAGATGCATGACTATTCAGAGACCCAAACAAAGGAGGAAATGGCTACATATGGAAGAGTTTTGGTACAATACTAACTACTATAATTCTCTAAATTTGACCACGTTTGAGGCATTGTATGGTTATAAACCTACTCCATTGCCACTAGGGTCATTAGCTGCTGAAAAATTCCTTGATATTGAAGCTTTTCTCTAACATAAACAGATACTACTCCAGAGGGAATTGAAGTCCCATTTGAAATAGCTCAGCCAAGGATGAAGTTTTATGCTGACAAACACAGAACAAAAAAGGAATTTGAGCATAATTTTTTAATCCCTATTTGATTATTATATAATCACAATTCAATTTCGGAAGGTAGATCACTTATTTGTGTGTGACCTGATAGATTTCTGAATATGATGACCGTAAATATAATTTGATATTTAATGATCTTGTTTTGACATCTACAAGTGTGTAATGACCACCAATTATTCAGTAGAATCATACGCTATAAATTGCAATCTTTCATTTGAAATGGTTTCCGTGTAATTCGAATTATTTTCATATGTAATATAAATACATTCATAACCTAAGTGTCAACACATCAACAATTATATCTTATAATTTGAATGTTATATTCTCTCGAAGTAAATTTTTTTTTCTTTTCAAAGAATTTCAAGAATAAGACATTCCTTATAAGAATCTTTTCGGATATTCATTTCTACCATTAGGAAACACCTACACATAGTTGAGTATCATATCTAATTACTACCGCAAGATCGTCCCTTTGTGAGGAAACCTCAATAGTGTATAGACATTACAATCCGTACCCTGATATTATGAAGAACTCAGTATGATGTTAATCACACAACCACACCATATAAGTGACAATTATAAAGTAAGTGGATCATTTTTTTTATTTTATTTTTTTTGACAACAAATAACATATTCAAATCTTTTATTGAAAAATCTATAATTTAGGGGTACACAGATTTCTTCTATCAGCAACAAAATTGTCAGCTAACCTTTCTGCTGAATAAAGTAAAATAAAATAAAAATCCTTCAAATTTCAAGAAAATTTCTTGTTCTAACAAGAACATTGAACTATAAACAAACTGGAAAATATAACAAAAAATACTCATAAGGCGCCATCGAGTTTTTACTGTGGCGTCAGAAACAATCGAATTTGGAAAAAATGCTGCCACAGTGGTAGATACGATGTGGTGCCACGAACCGGTGTCTCGGTCTATCGGTATTTCTTAGCTTTAGCCAATTTCTTCTTTTTCTTTTTCACAGATTTAGGAATTTTAGTTTTCCTAGCCTCTCTTTTTTTCCTCTTTCACTTTCTTCTTGTTCTCTTTTCTTGCTGCCTTTTTATCAGCAGCACTAAGTTGCTCATTTCCAGACAATTCATCAATCATCTTCCTCTGATCCACTCGACTCGTCATCTACATCTTCATCAGTTCCAGATTCCACTCCACCGTTTGCTAATTTCGTCAGATTCTGGTCTAGACCGGAGGGATCGTTTGGCTGGTTTTTTAACTGCTTTTCTGTGACGGATGCGGAGTTGGACATGGAAAGGACATTCTTGAGACCTGTAAATAGTACATGTCGTCTGTGTCTTTACCGTGATTTGCTGCACGTCCTCTTCGGCGTTCCTCACGTTATCTAGTGTCTTTGGAATGAAGGACTGTATGAATACAGAATCTGCAATCTCTTCATCTATTGACATCACACAGCCTCTAGCTAATATTTGTTGTTGCACCTCTTCTAAATAGTTGTCTATTGTATCATCATTAATGGAAGGATCAACGGCTAAATTACAATTTTGGTCCTCAAACTAGACACATTTTTCGATTTTGGTCCTGGTTTTTCTCCGGCGACAATTTTAGTCCTGTAAGTGGTCTTTTTTTGTAAAAATAGTCCTGAACGCCGGAAAGACCACTTACAGGACTAAAATTGTTGCCGGAAAGACCACTTACAGGACTAAAATTGTCGCCGGAAAAGACCAATTTTAGTCTGTAAGTGGTCTTTCCGGCGTTCAGGACTACTTTTGCAAAAATAAGACCAGTTACAGGACTAAAATTGTCGCCGGAGAAATACCAGGACCAAAATCGAAAAACGTGTCTAGTTAGAGGACCACAATTGTAATTTAGCCAAGGATCAACTATAAAATCGAACAATTCCCGTATATTCATGAAAGGTACACCATGTTTCCTAAAATAATCCGAGACATGGACACAATCCTCTCGCAAGAAATCAAGAGCATGATACTAGTAAGAGGACTAGGCAATCATAATATAGCAATTCGAGTCAAAGTCTCTCACAGGCTTTTTCATGATGGCTTTGTGAAAATACCTGCCATCTAAATATGTGTGATATCAATCATGGTTAGAACCCATGACCTTGCCCTTAATAAAATAATAAATTCACTCCCCTTTGCCCCCTCCCTCTCTTTAAAACGATTATGAAAAAAAATGAATATGTATTTAAGGGAATGGAAGCTGATTTTTTTAACAAACGAGACCTTTTATTGAAAGATGTTCAAACGGTTCGTACAATGCCTTATTCTAGCTTTCCTCTTATGCCAAAAGACGTAAACGCAACATAGCTCTTGAGACCTCGTAAACGCAAAATAGCTCCTCTTATGCCATAAAAAGAGCCTTCGAGACCTCGTACCTCTCAGTGCGAGACTAAGAAACATAGAGCTCCTTTAGGTGCCAATGATGGTGTAAGCATCCAAAGACTCGTGTTGTTTCTGAAATTCTGGTGTCATAGAAGCAAGAATGATGCAAGTAGCCTCAACACTATCAGAACAGTGCTTCTTATGCTTCTCAACCGATTCCTCATTGGCAGCATCCTCAGTTAAGGGTGTTCCCAAAACATATCCAATGTTTTCATGTCTCAAAACGATTTTGAGATTTCTTTCCCAATTGAGAAAGTTTGTTTCATCAAACTTGTTATCAATGATAAAACGTAAGTTCGATTTCTTCGACATTTCTACAATAATAAAGTAAAGATAGAATAAGCACTAGTTCATGCATACAAAACCAAAAATTGCACTTAAAAATTTTATAAGGTTTTGCTCCCACTAGCCAACTACTCCCGATTAACGAATTTTATTAATTCCTTAGTGGCTGGGACCCAATCTAGTCACCCTAATCCCTGACGAGGGCCGATCAACCGAGATAATTTCGAAAGGTAGGTACTCCTACCAGTCGCATCTTATGTGGCTCCCAGTGGTTGACTAGTCAACGCTTTGACAATCCACATCTTTATTTAGTAGTCAACCTATTGTCTCTAACATCAGATGGTCTTGACGAGGGTCAATCACCGCAAGAATCTAGTCAAGCCAAAACCCAATATTCACGAGATCTCAAACGATCATATCTCAATAACGACGATATACCCGAGGTAGGTCAACTCCTGACGAGGGCCAATCAGTTGGATCCAAACAAAAACTCTTCACCGTCGGTACAATATTGCAATATAAAATATCGACTTGATTTTTGTTGTGGGAGTATTTTAAATTAATTCACTTAATTAAATTTAATTAATTGCGGTCTCACTACAACGTGCATATTCTACGTTATCAACATAAAGTAAAACATACACCATTCTACGCACGAAAATAACCGGTATGATCATTGATTTTTCCTAAGTGCGGTTTCGAATACAACTGACGAAACCGCCGGTCACAATGTAAGAGTAGCCGCAACTGCCAACAGGATCTCTGTGTATCTTTCTTTTGGCCTTCATATTTTTCTCCATTCTTGTAACATAAAATATATCTAATAAAATTTTACACCAGCCGTACACGGAAGGGGGGTGGGGGAAGCTAACGGGAATAGGATAAATGGAGAAAATAAATTAAGCTCGTTCTTCATAACGGCCTAGGACAATTTTAAACCAATGGAAAAATTAAATCACACACATCTATCCTATTGGTCGAGTCCAGGATCAATCGGGGTCCATATAATCATATTATATCTACAACATCTAATCCATACAATAAAATCTTGTGAAAAAGATACATTCTAATATTACCAACTTGTGTCTTATTTTATCAAACCAATTAACTAATTAACATTTAATTAATTAAATAATTTTAATCGAAATAAAATTAACGATTAATTTTAAAACGATTTCTATTTTAATTTTATTAATTAGAACTATTTCAAAATAAAATAGGTCTCTTTTGTTTCATTAACCAAAAGGATGACTTTGATTTCCATGACTAAAAGGCATCAACCTAGGCCTTTTTCAAAAATTTAAAAAAAGCGTTAGCCTATTTCAAAATTTTGGAATGGCCTAAGTTTACCTTAGGTCTACAACTGTAAACCATAGACCAACCCTTTTACTCAACAATTTGAATGGTGCCACATGACATCCCAATGGTTCAAACTATTTGAACCATTGGTAGCCACATGGCATCAACTAAACAAAGAGATTTCAATGTACCATCTAGAATCACAACAAAAAAATATATATATATATTCGAGGTCCACCATGTCACCATGGGGCGCCGCTCGCCGAGCCGCCTAACCGATTATATATATATATATATATATATATATATATATATATATATATATATATATATATATATATATATATATTTATTTTTTTTTTGTTTTCCTTTTCGCGAATCTAGATCATGCATCTAATATAATTACTACTCAAATTAACTAATGCTTATTGCTTGCGATCGAAGACCGCTCTGATACCACTGTTAGGAAATTAATCAGTTTACGCAGCGGAATATAAAAGGTTGATTTCCAGATCCAGGATCGACTTCGTTTAAACAACAAACATACAAGTAGTAGACGGTGTATATACCTTGGACGATCTAAAATATCAAAGCTTTTACCATCTATAAAGAGTAGTAGTGCGCGAGCCGTCCACGTGTCCGGCCTTTATCAATATCCACACGGCCACCCCGCCGGAATCCCACCTAGGATTGCTACTTGAAAAACTCAGTTGCTAGACTGACCTTTTCTATCTCTCAAAACTCTCTCTAAGAAGCTCTCTTATTTTTTCTCAAGAATACTAGACTCTTGCAATTGTGATACAAAAAAGCTCGGCAACCCCTTTCTTATATAGGAGAGCTTGTGCCCCATATTCTCCCATTCCCAATGTGAAAAGCTTCTAAGTGGATTAAGGAGAAAGAAAATATTTTACTAGTAAAATAAGGAAAATAGATATTCAAGATTTATCTCATTTAATACTCAATATCTTATATTAAATATTTCTAAGACATATATTATCGATATCTAATATTGAATACATCTTTATTATATTATCATATATATATATATATATATATATATATATATATATATATATATATATATATATATATATATATATATCTCACATTATAATATAATACTATGATTAATTTGAAAATCCATGTGTATCATAATACACATAATTCGACCCATATATATAAATTTATATATATTTAATTAATCAACATAATTAATATCTTGTATTATATTTATTCATAATAAATAAATACAACCATATTAAGTTATCACTATAACACTTTGTAGTTGAGATAAACTTTCCTTGTTTGATTATCACTCTAACCGCATTTTAATCCAGCTAGATGTTCTTATGTGTGTGACCCGATAGGCTTCCGAATATGTTGGCCGTAGGCGTAAAGTGCATTTACTAAAATACCCTTCAAACCTAACGATCATGAATAGCGTCAAACAACACGTCATGACCCTCAACCATTGGAAGAGTCAAAAGCGATTACTACTACCTCTCATGTGAAACAGTTATCGTGCAAATAGAATCTTATCGCTATTGTAATATCCATACAATCGTATCTCAAATATCAATACATTAACGATCGTATCTTATAATATGGATATCATGCTTTCTCGAAGTAATTCAATTACTCCCACTTTGCAAAGATTCATGAGAGCTAGACATTCCTTATAAGAAGGCTCTTTCGGATATTTACTACTACTATTAGGATACGCGATTTCCAGACGAGCAACATGTATCCTACGTATGCTTCAATATCATACCCGAGCACTACCGCATTATCACCCCGTGAATAGGGGAAACCTCAATAGTGTTAGAGCATGACAATCCACACCGTGATGCCATGAAGATTCCGGTCTTAAGATAATTACACAACTGCACATACTGCGACACTTAATGTAAGTGGGTCAGTCTAACGTACTCATTCTCTAATACACGTCCACGTACAGTCCAAGTGTCTCTACACTTCGATAGACGAGATTTATCCCTATCTTCAAAAGATAGAAGACATCGAATACGTACTAGTCTAATCGTACTATTAATGTCCTATTTAATAGTACATACGACTAGAGACATTTAAGTATCACACTTATTAAAGCGATTCGAGATCTCATCAACTATAATCACTATCTTGGTATCTCTATCACAGTTTAATACTAAGGACGTTATCATATGTATACTATCACAAATTGGTTCATCAAGATAAACAAAATATATAATAACAAAAGTGATTTTATTACTCATAATAAAGTTATTACACGAACTAAATAGACTGTAAATGATCCGATCTGGTCGGATCCGGTCTGACCCGATTGGGGTTAGGACACTATTTCAACACCACCAAAGTATTAATGGCATTGCAGTGACACGGGGGATCACAAGAACATACAAGAATGGGCCTAATGGTTTTAATTTCTTCTCGAAAAACCATCAATCTTATGAAATATTGATTGATAGAATATGTGTCTTGTTTCAGCAGATGCATTTCTTCAAGAAGATCAGAAAGCCTTAATGCATCCATATTGGAAAATCTAGTAGCAAGATTCTTCCAGACTGCAAGTGCATTTTAAAATGCATCAAACTTCATGCAATGGTGTTCTCAACAGAATTCAAAATCGAAGACCTCACTATTGTATGACACTGTCTCCATACATAAAAATCTGCATAATCTTCTTATGGCCATTTGGTTGTGCCGTCTACAAAGCCAATCTTATTCTTGATAATCTGCACCATCTTCATAGGCATCTTTCATGGATTAAAATTGTTGTCATTCATCAGTGGTTGAATGAGCACCAATGACGGATCCTCGTTAGGTTGAATATATAATGGATAGGAGGGGCTCAATTGTTGCCTTTTAGCTTCCATGGCTATCAAGAACTCAAGAAATATACCAGTTTACAATATCAAAGTGAAAATATGATCATGAAATCATGAAAACCCAAAGAATAACCGCAGATTTCTCTCAAGAAACTGTGGAAAAACTCAAAAGATTAAGAACACTCTGAATATTCTTCAAAATCAGAAGTAATCACAAAAAAAAGTCAGAAACTCTCATGTTTCTGCTCTGATACCATGTTGAAGTTTGTAGAAAGCATGCGATAATGTAAAGAAAATGTGGAAGTTTATTAATCATAGAATATTTAATGAGTTAAGTTACATTGCTACAAATCATGAGTATTTATAACTTCATACACCTTATTAATCAGTTAAAAGGAAGTTACAAATGGTTACAACAAAAATCTAACCAAATAACCGTTTTCTGCCTAGCTATTATACTGACTATCTCTGCAGCCCATTGAGGCTTCACGCGGTCTGCTGAGTTATATAGTAGTCTGCTGAGTCTTGCACTCAGCATTCCCTTTAGCATATATACTGTACACTTTATTCCCACAACACACTATCTATTATTTGTCCAACTCGCGCTCGGACCATGAACATATTCTACTTTCATGAGAAAAATTGTTTGCACGAGGTGATGTTAGATAGGTTCGTATACCGCATTTTGAAACCCTTCTGGATTACTAATGAGAAGTTTGAGGGTTGCTTTAGTGATACATGGCAGAAAGGAGCTATCTCGAAGGTGGGGCTCTGCCCTTGTTAATCAGCTTGTCCATGTTCGTAGGGATATGAGGTTGTGGAGTTCACAAAGGCATGAGTAAACAGGTGGTGAAAAAGGGGAGGAGTTGCGGCTCATTTGGGAGTCATCTAATTTTACTATTCAACGAGAAAAAGTATTGCTTCAGTAGATTGACCACTAGCAGACAATGGATGAAGAGTATTGATGTCATCAGGGTAAGGCCATGTGGGTTGCGTCAATAGACGGGAATATGAAGTATGTTCATCACAAGGCCACGTCTAGGAGGTCTAAAAATACTATTCACCTTCTGCATGATCATCAAGGGGTGCCTTGTGTGTTGTCAACAGGCATGGAACGGGTAGCAGTTAATTATTTTTGGGATATTTATACTTCTGATGAGGCAGATATTGATTTGGGAGAGCTATTTTTTTCGGAGCTTGTTGTTAGCCAGCAGCAGTCTTTTACCGAGGCCTTTACGCGATAGGAGGTCATGGTTACTTTGAAGTAGTTGCCTTAGGGCAAGTCATCGGGGCCTGATGGTATGCATGTCATTTTCTTACAGAAGTGCTGGAGTGTTGTGGGAGAGGATATTCTGAGGGTAGTCTTGGGAGTTTTGAACGATGGGCAGATTTGGGGCGGGTGAATGAAACATACATTTTTATTATTCCGAAAGTGGCCATGCCGACAATCATCACGGAGTTACGGCCGATTTCCTTGTGTAACTCGATTTGTAAGCTATCCTCTAGTGTTGTGGTGGACAGGTTGAAATGGGTTATTAATGATGTTATTTTCGAGAATCAGAGCGCATTTGTCTCGGGGATATTGATCATGTATAACACTATTATTGCTTTTGAGGCCTTTCATTCATTGAAACCGGGTGTGAGTGAATGTCATAACCATGCGGCCCTGAAGCTAGAAATGGTGAAAGCTTTTGATTGAGTTGAGTGGTGTTATTTATTGAGTGTGATGAAGCGTATGAGGTTTCCTCAATCGTTTTTTAGTTTGGTTCACCGATCTATTTCTACAGCTTCTTTTAGGGTGCTTATTAATGTGAGGCCAAGCAGACAAATTATACCAACCCGGGGGATTCGGCAAAGGATCCTTTGTCGCCTTTCTTTTTCATTATATGTGATGAAGGGTTCACAACTTTTCTGAATGATTATGTTATTCGGGGTGTGCTTTGTGGCTTTAGATATGGAAGGGAGTCAGAGATCTCTATTTCACATCTATTTTTTGTGGACGATTGCATGCTTTTTTTGAGTTTCTGGAAGAGGTAGTTGAGACCCTACAGGAGTTGTTCGATCGATATAGCTCAGTTTTTGGTCAGGCAATTAATTTCCTTAAGTCGATCTTATACTTTATGGAGGCAATTTCTATGGAGGAGTGCGTTTCAGATTTGTTGCAGATTGCCCGAGGGGATGGCTCGGGGAAATACTTGGGAATTTCATGTATCACAGGCCGAAACAAGCGTCAAGTGTTTGGATATGTTAAAGCTAAAATTTGGAAGAAGTTGTCGGACAGGAAAGATAAGTTGTTATCTCCGGCAGGGAAAGAGGTCTTCATTAAGTCGGTGATGCATGCTATACCCACCTTTATTATGCAATGTTATAAGATTCCTACCATGTTCATCCGGGAGTTAGAAACGGAAATCATAGGGTTCTTTTGAGGAGATATGGATAATAAGAAAAAAGTGCATTGGAAAAGTTGAGAGAGCTTCTGCCTTCCCAAGAATCTCGGGGGATTGGATTTTTAGGATCTGGAATGTTTCAATCTAGCTATGTTGGCTAAACATGCATGGAGGCTACTGGTCCTGCCAGCCTCCCTTGAAATACTATTAATACAACACCTTGTTAAGGGCTCGATTGGGTGCTAGGACCTCTTTCCTCTGGCTTAGCATTATGGATGGGAGAGACTTGATGATACGAGGTATACGGTGGCGTGTGGGGGATGGTGATTCAGTGTTTACTTTCCTTGATGCTTGGACTAAAAGGCAACCATTGTTTCGAATACCATTTGCTGAGCATGGGTTGGCTACTAATGCTAAGGTTCCGGAGATATTCCTTCCCAACACTGTTCATCGCATTAAGGGTTTGTTTCAGCTGTGGGACAGTGATGCGATTTTGGCTACTACTATTACACCGGGTACCCATTTGGACAGACGGATTGGCACTATGATCGGAAGAGGGTTTATACGATGAAGTCTGGGTATTTTCTAGCTCTTTCTCTGTATCGGCCTTATCTCTCTTCATTGCAACCATCCTCATCTGTGGGGGGGCATAGGGTGTGGCAGTTGTGTTGGCAGTCACCTGTGCAGCCTCGCACTCAGCACTTCTTGAGGCAGTGCATGCATGAATGCCTAACTATTGGTCATGCTTACTGTGAAGGCAGATAGGGGATGGCCTTTGCCTAGTGTGTGGGGGTCGGTGGAGACCTTTAAGCATACTTTGTTTCAATGCGAATTGGCACGCCGGGTCTGGCTGGCATCCTCTTCTAGTCAGGTGTTGGGATTCCTTGACTATTCATCCTTTGGTGACCACTTCCTTCGGTTGGTGGAGGAGGTGGGAGTGACGCAGGTTGCCCAATCTATTTGGTTTTTGTGGGGGTATATGGAAGGCTAGTTGCTCTCGGTTTTTTAGGGTCAAGTGGTGTGCGTTTCAACGGTTTGTGAGCAGTTTTTGGCAGCATCTAGGGAGTTTGTGGAGGCTTTGGCTCTTCTCATAGTGCTTCAGCCTTGGAAGTTCTTTGCGGATAAGTGGGTACAGCCGGCTGAGGGGGTAATCAAATGCAATGTGGATGCTTCGGTTACGGATCAACGGCGCCACTTTTGTTGAGAGGATTTTGCATCATTTAAACAAAAGAAAATTTATAAACCCTAACTTAGATGCAAAACTAACTCCTAACCGCCAAACACCGGGTAGTTGATAGTATAGCGAGATAAGTAAGGGGTCGATCCACAGGGAATTGGGCTGTTGAAATCTAATTTCATTAACTCTCTCAATTGTTACTACTAATTATTACTAAACCTAAACTAAAGCGGAAAATAAACTGGACAGAGGATTTTTAGTCCAAAGCCAGGAAACACATAATTAAGAACAAACAAATAAGAACAACACGGAAGATAAAAAACAGTCCTAAAGCTAAGGAAAACATAAAAACGACCTAAACTAAGGAAACATGAAATCAAACAACGTACAAACCATGTAATTTCAATCCTACCTCATCTCATGATTTTAACTCGAATTGTGGTTTCACCTTACGAAGGTATGAATCCTACTTTCGTAGTAATTCGCCTATCAATCTCATCATCTTTCGATCTATAGAGATTAACGCATATAAAACAAGGTGTAAGATCTTTCAATCTAATAACCTAGATAATCAACCTATCAACTTTCGTTATGTCAAGGTTAAAAATCACATCTTTTCTATGGTGATCTAGCCTAAAAATGATTCTCATCACGTTAGACAACAGTTAGCAACCAATCTTTCGATCTAGTCACACAATAGCATGATAATTGCATAGAAAAGATACAAAACGAATCATAAATCATGAAGATAAAACAGGGACTGAATTAATTGCAGAACAAACTCACAGGGTTTGATACAATAGTTTGAGCTCCATGAATCAACAAGCAAAACAAAGGAAAGAAGCCTAATCTAACCCCGGATCACCCGAGCATAAGGCTCGGGTGACCGGCCTTGAAAGCTCCCAGAAAAGACTGCGGCTGCTCTGAGTGTTTTCTAATGTAAAATGTCGAATCCCCGATGGGTTTGGGATCTGCTGGTATTTATAGGAAATCAGTGGCAGAGATCTTGAACGCCAGTTTCAGAGTTTGAACTCCAGTTCAGGCATGTAGAACGCCAGTTCTGGCTGTGGAACGCCAGTTCCAGCTGTCTTCTGAGCTCTCAGTACTGCTTTCAGCCCCTGGAACGCCAGTTCTATATTGGAACGCCAATTCCATGCTTGAACGCTGGTTCTGCCTATTCCTGAGCTGAACGGATTTGATCTTTGTCCTTATCTCTTAACAACCCATCCTTATCCTTTTGTAACAAACCTTATCCCTTGGATATTCTAGATGATTCATGACTTGCTCTCCTTGATCTTATCCCTTGCCACTTGTCAATTCCAAACTTCAACACTTGTGAGCTCCTAATTAATCAATGAATAACACCAAAATGTAATACAATTCCAAATTAATAATAAATCATCAATTAAGCACAAAATTCATTACATTTTGAAATTAACTCATTAAAAATATCATTTGCTCAATATTTAAATATAAGGCTCGATTTCTATGAAAATAATACGAATATGGGGGAGTTTTATATAAAATATATCGTTATAAATCATACAATTTGACCCTTAACAACACCCCCACACTTAAACTTTTGTTCGTCCCGAACAAAACAATACATAAGCATCGCTCGAGACAAATAAACATCTTAGCAAATATAAAACATATTCAATACTTTAGAGGTTCACCCAAGTGTGTGTGTGCATAGCCATAATAAATTTCCACCCAATCCACACTTGAAATTGATTCAAGCAAAACTAGCTAATACCCCCTCGTAGACTAGCAATAAATGACACTCATAAGATGCACCCTACAAACGTGACATATCCCGAAAAGAATGATAGATTGAATCTAGGACCTTTCTGAAATACTCAGAGGATAGTCCCTACAACATATCTATCAGTTTATACTGGGGATAAGATATACGCAAACTGAGTCTTATATTCAATTCATACCAATATCTTAGTTGATTTAACTTATTCACTTAAACACACATTAGAATGAGTTGTTGCCCTCATAGCAGAATAGGACATTTCGAGATAATACCCTACCTTACTCCAATCATAAGGCAGCTCTTTCTAGCTGTCGTGAGCTTTTAGTCATCATGGTGGAATAGGACATTTCGAGATAATCCCCTATCGCACTCAAATCATCGACTAGCTTTCGACACACACAAATAATTCAATTAAATCAACTTCTTATTCGACATTAGCTACGCTTACTTATCACATTCAAACTTAATATATTCACAGTATGACATACTTTGGATCTAGATACAAACTATCATAATTATCACGATATATACGTAGCACTAAGCACATGACTTATAAGAAAATCAAAAATCACTAATCCAAGCGGGGTATAACTTTATAAAAAGCTCATCATCTACTATGGCACGTGAAAAATAGGTTGGGTGAAACATCTAAATTACTAAATATACAGTATAAAGCATCAATGATATAAACTCAAACAAAGACATGCATTTGTTCACTCGGGACAAAAACAAAAATTTTGAAAAATTTAGCATTTTTCATAGAAATATGACTAATATGGCAAAAGAGTGTAGATACTAATCCCTTCCCCCACACTTAGATTGCAACTTGTCCTCAAGTTGTACAGAAATAAAAAGTTTAGGAACTTAGCTGATTGTATTTCCAAGCTGGCAATTCTGGAAAGAACCCCTGAAGAACCAAAATTGCTTGACTATCCTTGGAAATGTGGAGCATCACAGATCCAAGTAAGCTTGAATAGATCAGTAGACTTGTGGAGCATCACAGGAATACTGACATCGACGTGAAAACGCACAACAGCTATCAAAAGTGTCCTGCATACTTGATCAGTGCAAAAAGAGTCTACGGGGAAAAAGAATTATACATTGAAAACACAAGGAGAATAAATCATAGAGATGTTTCAGATTAAGCTCAGATAAGGATGGAACATATACATGGACATTGCAAAATAGTAGGCTAGGTGCAACTACATTACAATGCAAACTACATGATATGTAATCCTAATAAAAGAAAACGCAAACAGGCTCAGGCTGAGCAGGTTGTGAAGACAACCCTACAGTGACTACGGCCCTTAAAGAAAAGAAAACAATGCAACTAGATGACATGCAACTAAATGAGATGCACAAATAAAAGAAAATAAAAGAAAGAGAACTAGCCCACTCATTTGCAACATGACATGTATAAAATAAACGTCTACCAAATAATGACAGGTTACGATAAACGACAGTGCTGTCCATTACAATGCAGTGTAGACGCGCCTTAAGACTCATCAAAAGTAATAGCATTATGGAAAACCAACATTTAGCTATACTAAACAGATATAACTCATAAGACGCGATGGTAGCATACGGAAAACCGACAGTAGCTACCCATATGAGTTACAAAATAACAAGAAAGCACATAAGTCTCAAAGCTTAAAAGATTCATCACAGCGGTATGTAGCATACGGAAACCGACATTAGCTACTAAATAACAATAAGACCAGTTATAGCTTACGAGAACCGACAGTCACTATAACTTGCATAGATGAATCAAGTATATTAAAGTAAATCAATTATTTAACATGGATTCGTAGATGGAAAGATATGAATATGCAAGTTCAGAACATCTACGTAAAAATAAAAAGCCACCGAAGCTAGTATAAAATTATCCATGTCAAACAAAAGCATTAAAAATCAGATCAAGGAAAATTCAGAACCTGAACTGCATTTCTCAGACCAAACGGACGTTCATGCAGCTGGACGAGCGTTCATCTGAAAATTTAGCACTGAACGGGCGTTTCATCACTCAAACGGGCGTTCCCCTGCATATTATAAACTTGGACGGGCGTTCGAATGCCTTGAACGCTCGTCCATTTCCAAAAATGCACAGATAGGCAGGAAAAATAACAACAACCCAAAACTAATCATAAACTCAACACACATATAGCACAGACAACAGCCACAGATAAATTTTTAGCACAGGGGTCAGATTAGAAATCACCTAAACACATAATTCACGTTGAACAAATTGAGTAAAAAAACTTTTTGCACATTCTTAACCAAACGGTCATCGAAACACGGCAAAAATAAAAACTCTCAATTTAGTTAACGCTACGAAACGTAACAAAATCGAGAAATTAACTCAACTAGATTCAACAAAACACCGATTCCCCGGCAACGGCGCCACTTTTGTTGAGAGGATTTTGCATCATTTAAACAAAAGAAAATTTATAAACCCTAACTTAGATGCAAAACTAACTCCTAACCGCCAAATACCGGGTAGTTGCTAGTATAGCGAGATAAGTAAGGGGTCGATCCACAGGGAATTGGGCTGTTGAAATCTAATTTCATTAACTCTCTCAATTGTTACTACTAATTATTACTAAACCTAAACTAAAGCGGAAAATAAACCGGACAGAGGATTTTAGTCCAAAGCCATGAAACACATAATTAAGAACAAACAAATAAGAACAACACGGAAGATAAAAACAGTCCTAAAGCTAAGGAAAACATAAAAACGACCTAAACTAAGGAAACATGAAATCAAACAACGTACAAACCATGTAATTTCAATCCTACCTCATCTCATGATTTTAACTCGAATTGTGGTTTCACCTTACGAAGGTATGAATCTTACTTTCGTAGTAATTCGCCTATCAATCTCATCATCTTTCGATCTATAGAGATTAACGCATATAAAACAAGGTGTAAGATCTTTCAATCTAATAACCTAGATAATCAACCTATCAACTTTCGTTATGTCAAGGTTAAAAATCACATCTTTTCTATGGTGATCTAGCCTAACAATGATTCTCATCACGTTAGACAACGATTAGCAACCAATCTTTCGATCTAGTCACACATAGCATGATAATTGCATAGAAAAGATACAAAACGAATCATAAATCATGAAGATAAAACAGGGACTGAATTAATTGCAGAACAAACTCACAGGGTTTGATACAATAGATGAGATCCATGAATCAACAAGCAAAACAGAAAGAAGCCTAATCTAACCCGGATCACCCGAGCATAAGGCTCGGGTGACCGCCTTGAAGCTCCCAAAGAAGTGCTGCGGCTGCTGCTCTGTTTTAGAACTAATGTAAATGTCGAATCCCGATGGGTTTGGGGTCATCTGGTATTTATAGGAAATTCGATGCAGAGTTCTTGAACGCTGGTTCTATGTTGTGGAACGCCAGTTCTATTTCTGAACGCCAGTTCTACAAGCTTTTTGAGCTCTCAGTATTGCTTTCAGCCCCTGGAACGCCAGTTCCATGCTTGAACGCTGGTTCTGCCTATTCTTGAGCTGAACGGATTTGATCTTTGTCCTTATCTCTTAACAACCCATCCTTATCCTTTTGTAACAAACCTTATCTCTTGGATATTCTAGATGATTCATGACTTGCTCTCCTTGATCTTATCCCTTGCCACTTGTCAATTCCAAACTTCAACACTTGTGAGCTCGATAACGGAAAAATTCACAGTTATTTTTATAACTTTTCACCCCGTTTCGATATCATTTTGAGCACTTTTGTATCATTTCGAGTCTTTAATTCCTAAGTTTCATAAAAATATATAAGTAGTAACTATTATGTAAAATATCGTGTTTTTAGAAGTTTTTATTAGTTTTTGTACCGGTTTAGTAACCGGAGTGTCGTGTCGGATTTACGTTTGGTATTTTGGTGGTTTATTGCAGAATTATAGGTTGACCAAAATCCCGAGTAACGACACGTTTTGAGGCCTAAAAGAGGTGTTTTTAGAGATATAAGAGTGTGCCACAAGCTTAAAAGGTCAAGTGGATCGGTGGTTCGTAGTACCACTATCGAATTATATCTTCGACGAACAAATGGCCCATCAAAAACGCATTTTCTGAAGAAGTGTCCTTCATGAAAGTTGTAGATCTTTGAAAGAGCTTTCCAACGCACTTTGAATCACGTCAATCGGATATCTACAACTCAAGTTATGGCCATTTTACTGAACTGCGATACTGTGTAGACGAATTTTGACAATTCGGATCAAGTGAACAGTACCCGGATCGATCCGGGACTTTTCAGGATCGATCCGGACCGTATTTTGCAGCAGATCTTCATCAGATTTCTCATAGATACGGGGAGATATCCATATATATATATATATATATATATATATATATATATATACATATAATTCTCCTATATATACCCCCTCAATTGCATCAAAGAGAGCTTGAGTTGGGAGAGGGAATAGCTCTCTTCTCTTCTCCATCTTCTCTTCTTCTCCATCTTCATCTTCTCCAATTTTTTTTCTTCAACGTTGATGATCATCATCATCATTTTCTTTGTTTTGTTTTTATTTTAGACATCAAAGAGAGTTGAGAGCTTTCTTCTCTTCTTCTCCATTTTTCTATTTCTTTTTCTCTTCACCATTTTTTTTACCTTCATCGTCTTCATCTCCTTCATCGTGATCATCATCATCATCATCATCATCTTGTTTTTGTTTTGTTGATATATATATATACATAGATCTCCCATCTTTCATCATCTTCTTTTCCTTCATCGTCCATCAGCAGCATCATTTTTTTCTCTTTTTATTTTCATCTTTTGGGTTATATATAAGTAGATCTATATGTATATATATATATATATATATATGTATATGTTTTTATATAAATTAGCTAAAATACCGTTGTAATGGGATAATTATCAATAGTTTGTTGTTTTCGAGCTTTTATTTACTTAACACATTTACTTTTACGCATTTATTTTTTTTTCGCATTTACTTTTACGCATTTACTTACGCATTTACTTTTACGCACTTATATATATATTATATTTACTTTTACGCACTTATGTATATATATATGTAAATTATCTAGTACTTATATATATATAAATATTAATTACGATAGTATATACTATATATATGTATATGTATATATATATGCTTTAATTTCCATTTCAGTATCATCATGAGTAGCTAAATCTACGTATAGTCGAATTATGTAAAAACGAGTAAAAACGCCCTAAAGGGGATTAAACGGGAGTTGTGTAGCACGTAAAATAATGTTTTAATGAGTAATCCACGTCCTAAAACTTAATCTGAACATCTTTGAATTAAACTGATCATTTAGTTCACTGTCACACATATCGAACCTATAAATGTATTTTGCGGTGAGATGGGGTTTTGGGATCGTTGCGTAGATTCGGCCTAGTTGTTAGGACCGTTTCCAATACAGAGGTTTCTCATCGTTGTTCGAGCGACTCTAAGAGCGTAATCATGTTAGGTTAATCGGTTTTCTAAAGGGAAAATTAATTAACTTCACATAGGGTGTTGAGTGAGAGTTGTTCAGATCTTAACACCAGAATTAGGAGTTGGCACCCGTGGATGTCGTTAAAATACTGTGGAAAGGTAGGTTGGTTAAAACACGCTCCATGTCAAGTCTTCCCTTAGGGGTAAAAATAACTCGTTGGATCATAATTCGGCTATACCTTTTAATCACTAGAACTACAATCGTTAGTTAAACTTTACTTTTTGCATTAGTATAAAACACTCCACCTAAACTTTGATCGCCTAGACTAAGTTCGACGTTCATGTTGGTACTCACAACCACATTTCTCTTGGGACGACCTCGTACTCCTGTAGCTATCCTAGCAATCGACCTGGTACTCTGCCAGTTAGAGAGTTAGTTTACCCACAGTTGCGAGTCTTTATAAATGTATTTTTTAGTGGGTGAATTTTTCGCTCATCAAAAAAATTGGCGCCGTTGCCGGGGACATGTGTGATATTGTTGTGATATCTTGTAAGTGAACCGAAGGCTTGGGCCTAGGTTTTTATTTTTATTTTATTTTCGATAAGAGTCTTGGGATGCTGAAGTGATATTGTCCTGAACTCGGTTTGAATACGACTTTGGTACTTAGCCTCTTCGGAGGGTGATATCTTGTAAGTCTGGCTAAAACTGGGGATTAGGGCCTTCGGCTACCATAACTTTTTGAGGGGTCTAAATATCGTGTGTTTAAAAAAAAACGAAAAAAAAAAAGAAAAAATTTTATTGTTTTCGTGTTGTTTTGTGAAATCTTGCAGTTTGAGCTTAAATGGATGGATTTTTCAATCAATATTACTCACCTGAACAACAATACCCCTACCAACCTTATCAACAACAGTTCGTGTCTGAGCCTCAATATCAACAGCAAAATAACCAAGGTTCATGGGATTATAAGTGCTCTAATGCATATCAGGATCAGAATTTTGGTTATTCGAGTAATGAGCCACCATATTACGAGGGTTGTCCTAACCCTGGTGCTTATCAGGATTACGGTGTTCATGCTCAATGTGTTGATAGCTTCAACCAGATTCAGCCACCTGATAAGTGTCTGGAATGGCAAGAAAACTGCTACTCACCTCCAATATATCAAAGTCAATACGATCAGTTTTCCCCCATGCCACAAGAAGAATTCACCGACAGTCAAATAGAGCAATTAGAACGATTGAACCAGGTCTTGGAAGAGCGACTGTTGGACATGCAGGAGTTCAAGGTAAGTACTGACTCCGCCATAAGAAATCTTCAAGACAAGGTGGGGGAATTGATTGAATTAGTGAGGTATGTGAAAGAGGTTGAGACATGTGAGGTGGTTAAGGATGATGATGTTATCACTGAAGAAGTTCAGGTTGAGAATAAAGTTGAGGATTCAGTTTGCTATGCTAAGATTTCAGAGCCAGATACAGAGCTAGAGGAGCGGGAGATTGATTGGCCATCTTTAGTAAAGCCACTGGGAGAGTTGGTAATAGTAGATATGTTGGTCCCGGATTACTACATTCGTCCACTCTGTGAGGATGAATTTTCTGCGGTCCAGTTTGTATACTCCCCAATGGATGAGCTTTATGGTAATTTTCAAAAGAAGATGGTTCGACAGTCTGATAAAAGAAGATTCTCTGGCTGGGAGGAGGTAGCATCGAGAGCCAAACGAGGTACGTTTCTAGACAATTTAATTTCTTTGGTTCTCGCATTGTTAATTTTTCTTAAGCTATTGATCTTCTTAAGTTCTGATTTTGGTTGATAACTTGTAAATACTACTTTTGTCGAGCCAACGACGTTAAACAAAAGCGCTACCGGGAGGCAGCCCGATAATAATAATAATTTGAATAAGACTAGTCTTAATGAAATGTAGAATCAGTATGAAAGATGAACACAAATCACAACCAAGTCTCGTGATGAATGTTTGAATGTCATTTAAAGGGAACGATTAGGTGGTTATCCGAAAATCCCGAGGTAGAATACAAAGAAAACATTCAAATGCATCATTTCTTGGACTTAGGTTGTTGAACCCTTGAGGATCTGGGTATAAAAGACTCAATACTCTTTCACACATTTCATTTTATGATCTAGTCTGTTTCAAATTTCTGGTCGTTGTAGTATAGTGGTAAGTATTCCCGCTTTAATAAAACTGTGTGTAATAAAAATGAATCTAGGAATAATTTACTTGACTATGATATATGTGATACGTATATGCTTAGATGTTTTGTGCTTTACCAGGATGGTTATTTTTCCATCTAAAGCTATTATATAGCCTATCGAATTTTCTGACGTGACAGTGCCATTATCTTATTATTCCCATATCTCTATTGCATACTTTGGCACGAGGACCATGTCCCGTGTTTGCTTTGTTTTGGTTGTTTTTGTATAGGGATTCGGGATGTGCTTTCTCATGGCTGTTACGGGATTTGATAGCATCTTTCTGCCAGGTTTATAAGCTAAGTCTTCCTCTCTATCTCATTTACACTCTGAGAATAATGCAAAATCGTAAGTGGGGGGTAGAGTCGTGGTTGGTCTAGAAATGGCAGTAAGTGTTTAAACCCTTAGTTTTTGATCTTTTTCAAACATTATTTAGTTGATTAAAATAATTTGTATAAGGTATATATTTCATGGATTTAAAGATGTAATGATCAATTTGATATGTATAACTAATTTGAACCGTAAGTGCATTTTAACCCCAAATTTATTTGTGTAACATGAATTCCTTCACGTAAGCCTTTGATATTGAAGCGAAAATTTTAAACTGTACCCATTCAGTATTCTAGTGATTTATCCTAGAAATTGCAGTAACTTAGTACCTAACTTCTGAACATGTACTGTGAATATCTGAAGGTTTGAATGTGATAGAAAGAATGTCAAAATAAGATAAATTATATATATGTCGGTTGTAGCTACCAATGATTTGAGTGCGGTAGGGTGTTATCACGATACGTCCTATACCACTATGAGGATTAAAAGCTCCCGACTGCCTGATGATAGTAGTCCAGCTAGGGTGTTATCACGAAACATCCTATTGCTGGGAATGAGGGCATAAGCTACACATGTGAAAAAAAAAAAAGGTTAGATACGTATTAATGTATTCGATCTCACCTCATGACGCTTGAAAGATAGTCGATTTTGGCAATGAGTTCGGATATGTTAGTGTCCTATGGAAAAAAAAAAAAAAAAAAAAAACAACAACAACAACTTAGTTATCTTCGGACTATCCCCAGTATAAACTGAATGATATGCTTTAGGGATTATCCTAATAAGTACACGGGAAGACTTTGTGTGGAGCTGTTACTGCCTATACCTAGGAAAATCATTAGGACTGTCTGAATGGATATTTGTGCGTTTGCTTGAATTATTCAAGAGAGGATAGTGGAAATTGAAAAGGCTTGTCACACACTCACTCTGTTATACATTTATATTGCGGTTAACGTGTAGTTATGATTCGAATGGTTGCATCATCTGATTGTCATTCATATCTTATCTTCATGAATTTTTCCTCATTCATTTTATTTTATCGCTTATTTTGTTCGAGGACGACCAAAAGCTAAGTGGGGGGTTGTGATAACGGAAAAATTCACAGTTATTTTTATAACTTTTCACCCCGTTTCTGATATCATTTTGAGCACTTTTGTATCATTTCGAGTCTTTAATTCCTAAGTTTCATAAAAATATATAAGTAGTAACTATTATGTAAAATATCGTGTTTTTAGAAGTTTTTATTAGTTTTTGTACCGGTTTAGTAACCGGAGTGTCGTGTCGGATTTACGTTTGGTATTTTGGTGGTTTATTGCAGAATTATAGGTTGACCAAAATCCCGAGTAACGACACGTTTTGAGGCCTAAAAGAGGTGTTTTTAGAGATATAAGAGTGTGCCACAAGCTTAAAAGGTCAAGTGGATCAGTGGTTCGTAGTACCACTATCGAATTATATCTTCGACGAACAAATGGCCCATCAAAAACGCATTTTCTGAAGAAGTGTCCTTCATGAAAGTTGTAGATCTTTGAAAGAGCTTTCCAACGCACTTTGAATCACGTCAATCGGATATCTACAACTCAAGTTATGGTCATTTTACTGAACTGCGATACTGTGTAGACGAATTTTGACAATTCGGATCAAGTGAACAGTACCCGGATCGATCCGGGACTTTTCAGGATCGATCCGGACCGTATTTTGCAGCAGATCTTCATCAGATTTCTCATAGATACGGGGAGATATCCATAGATATGCATATATACATATATATATATATATATATATACATATAATTCTCCTATATATACCCCCTCAATTGCATCAAAGAGAGCTTGAGTTGGGAGAGGGAATAGCTCTCTTCTCTTCTCCATCTTCTCTTCTTCTCCATCTTCATCTTCTCCAATTTTTTTTCTTCAACGTTGATGATCATCATCATCATTTTCTTTGTTTTGTTTTTATTTTAGACATCAAAGAGAGTTGAGAGCTTTCTTCTCTTCTTCTCCATTTTTCTATTTCTTTTTCTCTTCACCATTTTTTTTTACCTTCATCGTCTTCATCTCCTTCATCGTGATCATCATCATCATCATCATCATCTTGTTTTTGTTTTGTTGATATATATATATACATAGATCTCCCATCTTTCATCATCTTCTTTTCCTTCATCGTCCATCAGCAGCATCATTTTTTTCTCTTTTTATTTTCATCTTTTGGGTTATATATATATATATATATATATATATATGTATGTATATGTTTTTATATAAATTAGCTAAAATACCGTTGTAATGGGATAATTATCAATAGTTTGTTGTTTTCGAGCTTTTATTTACTTAACACATTTACTTTTACGCATTTATTTTTTTTCGCATTTACTTTTACGCATTTACTTACGCATTTACTTTTACGCACTTATATATATATTATATTTACTTTATATTTACTTTTACGCACTTATGTATATATATATGTAAATTATCTAGTACTTATATATATATAAATATTAATTACGATAGTATATACTATATATATGTATATGTATATATATATGCTTTAATTTCCATTTCAGTATCATCATGAGTAGCTAAATCTACGTATAGTCGAATTATGTAAAAACGAGTAAAAACGCCTAAAGGGGATTAAACGGGAGTTGTGTAGCACGTAAAATAATGTTTTAATGAGTAATCCACGTCCTAAAATTTAATCAACATCTTTGAATTAAACTGATCATTTAGTTCACTGTCACACATATCGAACCTATAAATGTATTTTGCGGTGAGATGTGGGAAAAGGGGTTTTGGGATCGTTGCGTAGATTCGGCCTAGTTGTTAGGACCGTTTCCAATACCGAGGTTTCTCATCGTTGTTCGAGCGACTCTAAGAGCGTAATCATGTTAGGTTAATCGGTTTTCTAAAGGGAAAATTAATTAACTTCACATAGGGTGTTGAGTGAGAGTTGTTCAGATCTTAACACCAGAATTAGGAGTTGGCACCCGTGGATGTCGTTAAAATACTGTGGAAAGGTAGGTTGGTTAAAACACGCTCCATGTCAAGTCTTCCCTTAGGGGTAAAAATAACTCGTTGGATCATAATTCGGCTATACCTTTTAATCACTAGAACTACAATCGTTAGTTAAACTTTACTTTTTGCATTAGTATAAAACACTCCACCTAAACTTTGATCGCCTAGACTAAGTTCGACGTTCATGTTGGTACTCACAACCACATTTCTCTTGGGACGACCTCGTACTCCTGTAGCTATCCTAGCAATCGACCTGGTACTCTGCCAGTTAGAGAGTTAGTTTACCCACAGTTGCGAGTCTTTATAAATGTATTTTTGAGGGGTAAATTTTAGCTCATCAAGCTCCTAATTAATCAATGAATAACACCAAAATATAATACAATTCCAAATTAATAATAAATCATCAATTAAGCACAAAATTCATTACATTTTGAAATTAACTCATTAAAAATATCATTTACTCAATATTTGAATATAAGGCTCGATTTCTATGAAAATAATACGAATATGGGGGAATTTTATATAAAATATATCGTTATAAATCATACAATTTGACCCTTAACAGGTACTGAAGCACGGTCTCGTCCCTCTTCTGATTGAGGGTGAGAAGATGAGTTGCATTCCTCTAGAATGGCTTAACAGTGATGAAGGCATTGGCAAACGCCTTCCCCAGTGCCAGAAAGTTAAAAATCAACTTACTGGTAGTTTCCAGAACCATTCACGGGTCCTGCCCGTAAGTAGTGCAGGGAAGACCTTGCACTTCATTTTGTTTGGCGTGTTGTACATATTCATCTTTGTTATGTACTGGAAGAGATGATCTGAGGGATCCTTGGATCCGTCATATGGATCCGTCTTTAGAACCTTGAACCCCACAGGTCAGGGATACTCATCAATCTGCGTCGTGAAGGGTGACGCGAATGCAAACTCACTGGTTTTTCTCCCAAGTATAACATCGAGCTCTGCTAGGGCTGCTTCTAATGCTCGGGGATCTAGTGGTTTCTTCCCCAGATTTGAGGTGGATACCTCATCATCTTTCTTACCCTGCTTTGGGTTTGGAGGCATTTTTCTGGAGCCTCTTTCTCTTGCTCATCATCTATCGCAGCTGCTTGGAGGACAGCTTGTCGAGTCTCAGCATCTATATCCATAAGTTGGTCCACCAACGCTTGTTGTGTGGGATCCAAAGCAACTTCACCAGATTCGTGTGTCTGGCTTTCAGTATTGGTGGCTGTTGTTTCTCCACCGTCATTGTTTTGCCCATTCTGGGTGTTTTCTACTGCTGTTTGCTTATGCGTCTTTGGTGGCATAATGATGATAATGAATCTGAGATAGAATTTTCAGTAGGGGCCCTCATTCTAGCACCAATTAATGATGCTGGAAATCGTCTAATATTAATCCGGGCCGTATTATCCAGTGACAAATAACTTAAGATCCAAAGATTACAGAAAAATATAAACGAAGGGGGTTATTTGAGTGTGTTTAGACCGAGCCTAGAATAATGCTATCCCAAGTTGCTTACGTATCCTGTATATTGACAGGAATAAAGTCTCTTCGTAGTTCTTGGGATCGTTTATATAGAGGGCCTTGTGCCTTAGGCATGCTTGTGCCATGTCCATGCTGGACTCTATTTCGTATCCCTTAAGTATAGGATTTAACCGTGTTTATTTATTGATTTTAGGAGATAATCGAGGGATTTGAACAATGGTTTTGTCGATAGGATCAGAGTCTTTATGGCTTAGGATTCATTCCATAATTATCCTTTATTACCAGCACATGTGCTAAACAACTAGGAGGACTATCGCCGACCTGCGTCGAGCTCCCGAGGCCATTATGGCCGAACAGCGCCGACCCAGCTTCGTTGTGCCTTGACCGACCTACGTTGGACTGTGGAGTGAGCCAGACCGATCTCCCACCTGGGGTGCTGATCTACTCATAGGCTAAAAGTGGGGCTCCTGGCCCTTAATGTCATATCTTATCTATCTAATTTAATGCAGAGTTTATTGTTGGGATGACTCATGGCTAAGGGCAGTCTGACCTCCGTAAAGGTTCAAGTCCAACTCTTTTTCTTCTTCTTCTACATCATCATCTGGTTTTGAACACATTACTTCATTATTAGGTTGTGAATGACTCATAGCGCCGCAAGCCTTGTCTTGGGGCGGACAAGCTTAAGCTGTAAATCAACGAATGCCACTAGTAGAGAAATATAAAAGTGGTTGTATTGCATTGATTGATTAATAATGACCACAATTACAATATTATACACTGAGTAATGATAAATTGATCTCAATCTAAACCAAAGAATATATCCTAACAACTCTATCATTATTCAAATTCAAACGTAATTATCTAAACAATATTGTTATTATCTCTAACACGCCTCCACAATCTCATGGTAATGAAATTGACATGAAGATTGACTCGTTGGTGCCTGCAACATGCTTCTCCAGATCAATCGGCAACAAGGGATAGAGATGAGGCATAGAATAAGTAACAGAGAGTAGAAAATAGTCGGAGGGATATACCCTAAAAAATATGATAGCTGGATGACTCAAAAAATTTGAATAGTCATAAAAAAAAAGTGATAGAAAATAAGGAATACTTGGAAGGAAGTTGATTACTTAAAGAAAAAGAAAAAAGAAAAATTCGGATGTGTGGTCATCTGTGCGACCAACACATGGTGGGGACAAAACGTAAGAATAAGAATAGAGGGTTATACCTTAATAAAAAAGTTGCAATGGAGGGTTGTAAAAACCCTTAATAAAATTTAAAATAGAGGGTTGTAAAAGAGTAGAGAAGAGGTAGAATAAAGGGAAACAAGGAAATTTGGATTGAAACATCGAGGATTCCTAGGTTGCACTTTACCATTGAACTGAAAAGAAATTGACAGGGCTTGTAGAAGTGTTTGGGGTTTGAAAGATGATAATGACATTAGAGTAATTTATTTGGTTAAAAATAAAAATCATTAATAGCCAACATAAAAGTGGAAATCAAGCGCTTACCATTATAGTAAAACCAATTCGTGTTAGTAAAGACGCTACTATATTTCGTTATACATGTACTAAGATCAATTGGTATTAGTAAATGCGCTACTATATTTCTTTATACTTTCAAGAGTGTGGGAATTTCTCTCAACACCCCCCTCAAGTGTGGTCAATCTCTCCCAGCACTTGCACAATTTTTAAATAATGTTCACACCAGAGTTCGATTTCATGACCTATGGCTCCGATACCATTTAGGATCAAGCGCTTACCATTGTACTAAAACCAATTGATGTTAGTAAATGCGCTACTGTATTTCTTTATAGGTTCAAGGGCAAAATTAGGATTTTAGTCCTCTAACTTGGCCTAGTTTGGATTTTAGTCCTGCTCCTGCTCCGGTGAGGAAAATGGTCCTCTAACTTGCTTTTTTGAAAAATAGTCCTATCTGCCGGAAATAGCTGACTGGGCACCGGAATCTTTAAAAAACGCTTATGTGGCAACCACTAGGCTGCCACATTGAATCCTATGTGGCCGTGGATCCCATTTTCCTTTAAGAAAATGATTTCTCCTTCCAATTTCCCCCAATTTCTTTTATACCCTTAACGATAATAGGTGATTTGACAATTATCAACTATTGTCATTGGCATGTTAGGATGAGCTTGCAAATTAACAAACCTCATATGGATCCAGTTATGGTACAAAAGACATGAAGGGAAAAAGGGAAAAGGAATGTCGTTAGGTTGTGAGGTTATCAACTTGAGAACAAAGCAACAATCAACCACAGATCTAATATCAAACATGGACCAGTATATATGGCCTTTGTCAGTCATGCAACTAGCCTGGAATGGTCAATTTCAATCATACCTTCCATGAACCATCAAATTAAAGGGCTACTACAACCCTTAAGTACCCTCATGTTTAATTCCACAAGTTTCCACGCTCCAAAATTTTGCATCCCACTACCCTGAAAATATTCATCAAATCTAGAACCAGAAATGGAAAACAACCATTTTGATCATAGAGAAACGCATGATTTCATGAATGTGGAGTCATTCTCTCAATTACCCTTTATCCGCCCGGCAACAACCCTTAAAGAAAAGGGCTTTGGGCTATTTGGCAAGGAATTTGGAGGTGGAGAAACTCAGGCTTAGACGAGTCTTATGCGACTCCAGCTGAAAGTGAGGATGCTAAGGAAATATGTAATGATAACAATGGTGGAGAAAACACGAGGAAATTTGAATGCCAATATTGTTGTAGAAGCTTCCCAACTTCTCAAGCCCTCGGAGGCGATCAAAATGCTCATAAGAGGGAACGTCAGCAAGCCAAAATAAATTGGTAAAATTGGAAGGAGAAATCTTTTTTTTAAAAGTAAAATGGGGTCCACAGCCACGTAGGATTTAATGTGGCAGCCTAGTGTATGCCACGTAAGCGTTTTTTTTTAAAGATTCCGGTGCCCAGTAAGCTATTTCCGGCAGATAGGACTATTTTTCCAAAAAAACAACAAGTTAGAGGACCATTTTCCTCACCGGAGCAGGACTAAAATCCAAAGTAGGCCAAGTTAGAGGACTAAAATCCTATTTTTGCCTACGTTCAAGAGTGTGGGTATCTCTCCCAACACAAATATTTAACATCAGATGCATCGATTCGCCGATTGGACGGGAAGGGAAATAATAACCTTGGTACAGAGATTAGTAGTGGGGGCTTTGTACAGCACCCTAGAAAACCCCTGCTCCCATGCATGCAAAGAATTGGGAGATCCAATTGAAGTCACCAATAAGCAAATTTGCATTCAACATACGGGAAAGCCTAAAAAAGCTTCTACTTGAGAAAATGATGTTTACGGGAGCCAACTCCCAGACCCCATCGCTACAAGATGGAGTAAATCTCTTCCTTCCAAAATAAATATATTTTTTTGGAAGGCTTCGTTTTGCAGGTTACCAACCAAATTCAATATTGCTAAAAGAGGAATTAATCTCCTTAGCGTCAAGTGCTCTTTTTGCAATACCCGGGACGGAAACGAATCGCACCTACTCTTACATTGCGTTTTCTCTAAAATGGTTTGGGACAATCTTCTCTCTTGGTGAAAACTTCACATATCTCTTCCATCTAGTTGGACTTCATTTTGCAATTACACTCCTTCTTCTGTTCATGTTGGTCACTTGTTTTGGATTTGGGAAGCTATCAAACGAACCACACCCTATGGTGCATTTGGATCAAAAGAAACGGTTTAGTCTTCAATCATAAACCTTTGGATGTAAATGCGTTGTTTAAGGAAATCCAAACTGCCAGTTTCACTTGGATTAACGGGAGAAACACTAGATACGTTGGAGACTGGAATGTGTGGCTTGAAGACCCCATTTTAGCACGTTCACACGGATCCAATGACCATGTCCGATAGTTTGCCGGTGCATTGGTGCTAGTTGCTTGTGCTCTTATGATGATTGTGTCTGTTTGTTTTGTTAAAAAATTGTGTTGAGATATCTTTGATGTATTGTTTTTGTTGACCTCTTGTATTTTCTATCATCTTGATAGATTAGTCTTTTAATAAAATTTTAATTTTGCTGTTCATAAAAAAAAAAAAAAGAAAGAAAAAGGAAAGCCACCGCCGGCTCGATCTTTTGGAGAACTAGATCAAAGAACGGATCTTTCGGCTATCTTACTATCTAGTAAAAGGAATTGATGTTATATATATATATATATATATATATATATATATATATATATATATATATATATATATATATATATATAAAAGAAGACGGGTGAGGGGTGGGGGTGAGGGTTCGTGTAGTTTACAAGTAACGAACCCCCACCCAAACGAATAGGATCTGAACGACGTTAGTCGAAAAACTCGATACCATTCTAGAGAAATATAAAAGAGATTGTATTGCATTGATTGATTAATAATGAACACAATTACAATATTTATAAGCTAAGTAATAATAAATAAATCTCTATGTAAACCAAAGAATATATCCTAACAACTATATCATTATTCAAATTCAAACATAATTATCTAAACAATATTGTCATTATCTCTAACAGCCACAATAATCAAAAAATTCTTGTGGTTCTACAAGTTCAAGAATCACTGTTCTGAGTGTTTGCACGACTCGAGCAAATGCTTGATTCGGCTCAGATTGTTTAGTTACATATAAACAAATACATTTTTATAAGTTTATTAAGAATTTTTCACACTAATTCGGAACGTATGAGAGCAGCTGGAAACCCTACTGATCTGCAGCTTAGCTTGTCCGCCGCCCCAAAGACAAGGCTCGTAGATTACGGTGCCCCAGACGAATTCGGTTGACGAAGCGTAACATAAATATGGCACCACTTGCTGATAATACACAGATTGCTTTATTGGCTTCTTGTGAAAATGATATGATTTTCATTGCTGTTTTATTTAATGTTTAATTAGGCTGTAGCAATGAAAATCATATCATTTTCACAAGAAGCCAATAAAGCAATATGTGTATTATCAGCAAGTGGGGTCATTTCTAATGTTACGCTTCGTCAACCGAATTCGTCTGGGGCACCGTAACCTATGAGCCTTGTCTTTGGGGCGGCGGACAAGCTAAGATGCAATCATGCAAATCAATAGGGTTTCCAGCTGCTCTCATACGTTCCGAATCAGAGCGCCGCGAGCCTTGTTCCGGGACCGACAAGCTAAGCTGCAAATCAATATATGTTCCGACATGGCTCTCAAACGGGAAGGATGATTATAGTACAAGCCCTGTTGAATCATAGAATGCGGCTGAACCCCAAGGTGGTCTCCATGTGAGCCATTGGGAATCACAGGAGAATCGATGAGGGACACCTATGTTTGGCTCGGATAGAGGAGAATCCGGTGCAGTCGACTCTTGGTTATTTTTGTTTTGAGTAAGATCATCTGTGTTTCTCTCCTTTGCTGCCATTGAAGAGGTATGAAAGAAGAAGAAGTAAGTGATTTGTGGAGATGAACAAATTCAGAGGAATTATGAATCCAAATTGAGCACTATTTCACAGCAAAGGAGGACATATATAATTACTAAATAGTCAAATTTTTGTTAATCAAATTTGGAATGTATTCATGTGGACCTGGCAAATAAGGAAATGCTGTAATTTCATTCATGTACTGGAAAAAAAGGAAACTAATCACACTGTGGTCAAATTATTCTTTTAATAACATTTATATAAATGGGTTGTTTTTTCTTCTTTAAATTAGAATATGTTGGGAAGTGTATCGTGTGTTGATTGATTTACGGAACAAATCTGTAATCAACGGAAATAATTACAGAAAATAAAATCAGTAAATGAAGAATACGAAAATTAAATCCGTATTATTAAACAAATCTAACAAAATAAAGCTATTACAGTACAATGCATAAAATAAAGGATTAGAGATCAAACCGAGTCGATTATGTTACTTTTTCCTTAAGACAAATTGTTCCGGTATGGTGCCCACGGTAGTAGCAACTGTCTCCCAAGATACAATTGCTTCACCCCTCGGATTTAAGGGCACTTCAAAAATCCAAGCTCCGGCGAAGTTTCAGTGTGTTCCGACTTTTGTTCAACTCAAGAACTAGATTTATATGATAAATTATTTGTGGTGGAAAGGCAAGAGAAAAAATTGATGCTTAAACCTTCATCCATGAGATTCTTTATATAGTGGAGATGATGAGCTAATGCTCGAAATTGAGTGGCCGAAACATGTGATCAAGGTCGGCTGACTTTTCCCTTAGGAAAAGTCACACGCTTGACTGTCTTGGTCGACCTACTTCCTTTAATTTGATTTGTCGGATGATGCATCCTTGAAATCTGATTGGTCGGATGACTCAATTACACGAATTTTTGAATTCTGATTGGTCGGATGACACAATCACATGAAATTTTTTTTGGTTATTTTCATAAAGAAATTTTGTCCAGAAAATTAATAGCAATATCAGATCTGATCCAAACCGAGCTTAACTCGAGCACAAGCCGGCCGGACAGCGTTGGCGGCACGCGTATGGAATTATCTAAGTCATCCCTCTTGCACAAAAGTGCTTTGCCTCTTGGAGCACATCCATAAGAGTCTCACAAACTCTTAAATATGGAGCTCAAGTCTCCCATGTTTCCAATGTGGGAGAGTTTGAGTTGATCACACCTTCAACTCCTCCCCCACACATATTTTACACTAACTTTAGGCGATAATTTCTTATTCACCCGATATCCGAATCGAGTGATTTCAAAGCCAAACATCATCTACTCCGTGAGAAGTATTTTTAGATGTAATAAGCTCCCGATGAATCTTACCGGAACGTATCCGAATTTTGCATTAAAGTTAACCGTTTCAACACGTATTCTAAGCACTCATTCCATAGATTTGACTTATATCTCCAACGGAATAGAAGGGATTCATGATTTTATTCCTATATTTTATTGATAGTTTATCACAATGTGGTTTCTCAAAAAAATTTATCACAATGTGATGCTTTCATGTATCGCTATCCTAAAGTTTATGATTTTATGGTTAGAAAGGAACTAAAAAAAAGGAAAACGATTTAATCATAATTTGTAGCAAGAACAAATGAATTATAATTTTCCATCTTCACATAAACGCTGAATTTGTTTATGGATTTCGAACATAATTTGTATTTAACAGGCTAAAATGGCATAAAATATTGCATTTTTTTAAGAACAAAACCGTTTTCTTGAACCACATTTGCCAAATATGCGGCAATAACATCCGCCGGGAGAATAGCACCCCAAGAGACCGTACTCTGAACGTGTAAAGCATGTCGTGCTAAAAGATGCATGGGGACATTTCCTACGCGTTGTACAAAAGAGAAAGAAACAGAATGAAAATTTCTACGCTTAGACAATCCTGAGCGAGACAACCAAGAGCAGCAACATCCACCACAGGTCGAATAAGCCTCTGTACGCAAGCCAAACAGTCGCTTTCCCTTCTTTGGACACCCAAGAGCTCTGCTTCCGTCAACGCCAAATCTATCACCCTTAGCTCCATGTAGTTCACTGCCGTACCTGGGTCAAAGTGGTATGCGAAGGATGCCTAAACCTCACCGCGACGATCTCGAAATAATACGCCGACCCCAGCTGTTAAGGGTCAAATTGTATGATTTATAACGATATATTTTATATAAAATTCCCCCATATTCGTATTATTTTCATAGAAATCGAGCCTTATATTCAAATATTGAGTAAATGATATTTTTAATGAGTTAATTTCAAAATGTAATGAATTTTGTGCTTAATTGATGATTTATTATTAATTTGGAATTGTATTACATTTTGGTGTTATTCATTGATTAATTAGGAGCTCACAAGTGTTGAAGTTTGGAATTGACAAGTGGCAAGGGATAAGATCAAGGAGAGCAAGTCATGAATCATCTAGAATATCCAAGAGATAAGGTTTGTTACAAAAGGATAAGGATGGGTTGTTAAGAGATAAGGACAAAGATCAAATCCGTTCAGCTCAGGAATAGGCAGAACCAGCGTTCAAGCATGGAACTGGCGTTCAATATAGAACTGGCGTTCAGGAGCTGAAAGCAGTATCGAGAGCTCAGAAGACAGCTGGAACTGGCGTTCCACAGCCAGAACTGGCGTTCTACATGCCTGAACTGGAGTTCAAACTCTGAAACTGGCGTTCAAGATCTCTGCCACTGATTTCCTATAAATACCAGCAGATCCCAAACCCATCGGGGATTCGACATTTTACATTAGAAAACACTCAGAGCAGCCGCAGTCTTTTCTGGGAGCTTTCAAGGCCGGTCACCCGAGCCTTATGCTCGGGTGATCCGGGGTTAGATTAGGCTTCTTTCCTTTGTTTTGCTTGTTGATTCATGGAGCTCAAACTATTGTATCAAACCCTGTGAGTTTGTTCTGCAATTAATTCAGTCCCTGTTTTATCTTCATGATTTATGATTCGTTTTGTATCTTTTCTATGCAATTATCATGCTATTGTGTGACTAGATCGAAAGATTGGTTGCTAACTGTTGTCTAACGTGATGAGAATCATTGTTAGGCTAGATCACCATAGAAAAGATGTGATTTTTAACCTTGACATAACGAAAGTTGATAGGTTGATTATCTAGGTTATTAGATTGAAAGATCTTACACCTTGTTTTATATGCGTTAATCTCTATAGATCGAAAGATGATGAGATTGATAGGTGAATTACTACGAAAGTAGGATTCATACCTTCGTAAGGTGAAACCACAATTCGAGTTAAAATCATGAGATGAGGTAGGATTGAAATTACATGGTTTGTACGTTGTTTGATTTCATGTTTCCTTAGTTTAGGTCGTTTTTATGTTTTCCTTAGCTTTAGGACTGTTTTTATCTTCTGTGTTGTTCTTATTTGTTTGTTCTTAATTATGTGTTTCCTGGCTTTGGACTAAAAATCCTCTGTCTAGTTTATTTTCCGCTTTAGTTTAGGTTTAGTAATAATTAGTAGTAACAATTGAGAGAGTTAATGAAATTAGATTTCATCAGCCCAATTCCCTGTGGATCGACCCCTTACTTATCTCGCTATACTATCAACTACCCGGTGTTTGGCCGGTTAGGATTTAGTTTTGCATCTAAGTTAGGGTTTATAAATTTTCTTTTGTTTAAATGATGCAAAATCCTCTCAACAGTACCTCAAAAGTTTCAATGAGAAATCTACACAAGTCAAAGACGAGGATGAACACATCTTGATCACTTTCTTCGTAGCAGGGCTGCAAGAGGGAAGACTATATACTAAGCTGAATAGCAAGCTGCCTAGATCCATGGAGGAATGCATGGAGATGACGTACAAGCATTGCCAAGGAGAAGAGGCAAACCGGTTGAAAAGAGAATCGGAAAAAGGAGAAATCAAGAAAGAAAAGTGTAAAGAGAAAATGGACAAGAAGAGGAAGCCGGTATGGGACCGGATGACTGCCCCAGTCACTGATCGGATGTGAAATAAATGAGCTTTGCAGGAGGGGGACTTCATCCCTCTGAACAAGTCGTGCGAGTAAGTTCTCACAATAATGGAAAGGAAGGGCTTGGCCCGAATTCCACCACCGATGAGAGGCCCTCCAGAGAGGAGGGGTCAGAACAAGTTTTGTGCCTATCATAAAGATGTTGGGCATGACTCGGAAAACTGTAGGGAACTACAACGAGATATCGATGCATCAAATATGGGAGGGAAGTTAGAAGAGGTGGTTGACCAGTCTCAGAGCTCCGAGCCACGAGGTCACAGAGACTTTAAACGGCATACTCATAATTAAAATCGGGGTATGCAGGTTGAGCCCCAGCAAAGAAGAAACCGATCTCCGGACTGAAATCAACAGATCAACAACCACCCAATCAACACCATCAACACTATTGTGGGCGGCCCTGCAATGAACTGGGAGGAATGAATGGGTAGATCGGGTGATCTAAAATTTCTTCTGCATTCAACAGGAGTCAGAGGCTAACCGGTTAAGTAATTGATGGTCCAATGGACCCACTTTCTTTGGTATAAACAATGAGGGCCTAGTCATTGAGGCCGCAGTGCACAAAAACTTGGTGAAAAGGGTCTGGATCGACACCCGAAGCACTGTCGGCATCCTCTATTACTCAGTCTTTCAATCCATGAAGTTGAAGGACACAGATCTGATACCAGTCTCTGCACCGCTATTTGGATTCACTGGACCCCCAATTCATCCTTTGGGGATGATAAGACTTGAAACAACATTTCTCATGGAACCCAGAAGGAAGACACTCATGGTGAAATACATCGTTGTCAAAGCTCTATCGGCATACAAAATTATCATGGGAAGACCCGCATTGATTGAACTTCGAGCCATAATTTCACCGGCTCATATCAGCTAGAAATTCCTTACCATAGAAGGCTCGGTGGAGATCAAAGGAGATGTGGAAGCATCTAAGAGCTTCTATGCTGATACAATTAAAAGGAAATGTGTGGATCTTAACTGAGAAAGTCAAGCAATAAGGCAGACCTCGAATAAAGCTAAGTCATTTCATCTAGAAAAGGTTCCAGACGCTTATGATTTATTTTAACTTTTGTTCTCTTTTATTCCCTGGAATTTTGATACAATCTTTTTGCACTCAGAGAGTGTCCATTATTATTTCAATTATATGTTAATTTTCCATTTTACGCAATGTGAATGGCTTTAATTAAGTTTGCAGGATGGACGTGTATGCATAAAAGTCTACAAAGATGATCGTTAAGTCTGCAGAACAGACAAGCTGAGCACCGCAGATCAGACTCAGTCTAAAATCATCCTCTACAGGACAAGAAAACTGAGATTCACAGGACAAACTCAGCCACACAGTTAAGCGTTGAGCTTTGCAGGTCGGACTCAACCCTGAGTTCTGCAGGTCAGACTAAGTTTGTGAATGACAAACTGCCCGTCTGTAGGATAGACTAACTAAGCTCCATAGGTCAGACTTAGTCTAAATTCATTAATTCTGCATGACAGACTAACTGAGCTCCGCAGGTCGAACTCAGTCTAAAATTAATTAAGTCTGAAGCCCTACTAACTGAGCTCCGTAGTTCGGACTCAGTCTAAATTCGTTAAGTCTGCTGGAAAGACTAATTGAGATCTATAGGTCAGACTCAGTCTAAATTCATTAAGTCTGCAGAACAGACTAACTGAGCTCTGCAGGTCAGACTCATTTTAAAGTCGTTAAGTCAGCATGACAAACTAACTGAGATCCGCAGGTCATACTTAGTATGAAGTCAACTCCTGAGCTATGCGGGAACTCAGCAAATTTTGCAAAAGTCAAACTTATCAACTCCGCACATGGATCCAAAATGAGCTTCGCAGGCTAAACGCAACAACAGGAAAAATAAATGACAAAAAACATATAAGCATGCCATCCAAGAAACAAAAAGTTCAAGCGTGACATACTGGGGGGCAAGATACCCCTACAGTAGACAAAGGTAAAATACTAAAAATAGCTTAGAAAAAGTTATGTAAATAGGGCAAACCCTAAAAAGTGTATGAGCTACATTTGAGTTTTTCAAAAACAAAAATTCAAATAGAAAAATAACAAAAAAAAAAGGTACATAAGTTCCCAAGCTAAGCATTAGGAGCAGGGTCTATTTGTTGCTCTGAAGAAGCAGTTGAAGCAGAAAGCTTTGACCCAGTAGCTTCCTGAAGAGGAGCCGCAACTCGGCGAGGGCATTTGAACGTAATATCCACCCCCTCCTTGAACTCCTTAAGACATTGGTCGTAGACCGCACTCATTCCAGGCTTATAATAAGCCCTACTAGCCAGCCCATCTATGGAAAGACCTGGGACTGGTTCCTGGCCTCATCAACACCTAAAGTATAGCCATGATTAAGCACCGGGGTACTAAGTAGCAGCGTCAAGGCCTGAACAAACTCAGGTGAGGCCTTATACTACTGGATGGCCTTAGCAATCTGACCTGGAACAATAGCCTCCAGATTGTTCTTCTCAGTGTAGAGCTTGGCTATGGCCTACTACAGCTCGGTGTTCTCTCTTGTATACATGCCTTCGGCATCTTAAGGACTGGCCGCATACTTGTCGGCCCTTGTCTTTAGCTCTGCTTCCTGGCACTAGAGTTGCTCTTTGAGAGCTTTATTCTCCTTCTCTGTGGACTCAACAGAGCCCTTGAGCCTTTCCCAATTTACATGCAGATCAATGATATTCTTTACCATACTCAGCTGGATGACGGAAGACTTAGCTAATCTTCCAAAAGCTTCCTAGCCAATCTAGGTCCCCTGCATGGCAAAGTGGCAAACATAAGAAATATTATCAAATTATATTTCAAAACTCAGAAGGAAAATATGAACTTACATATTCCATGGCTTCATAGCTAGTTGCGGCGGCCAGTCATCTCAGCAATCCTCTATTGCTCGATAGTAGCATCTTCTCTTTCATGAGACTGATCTTGAGTCTCATCAGAAAAGGTGGAAGATTTGCTTATTTGCTCATGTCTTGTCTCCTAACGGGTCACAGTGACCCAGCTGGCCCCCTATACTGAAGACAGTAGCCGTCTTCTTCTTTCCGATCAGATTCTTCCAATTCGATCGGGTCAGTTTCCCATCTCGGATCAGAAGTGGGTGGGACTACTACGTCCTCAGGGTGACCAAATAGTATCTGGATCCCAGCAGCATCTATGGTAGAGCCCGCAGATCGGGCTGGATGAGGCTCAACACTTACAGTTCTCTCCGTCTCTTGGTTTTGGTCAGGTTGAATATCCTCAACCTCATCATAACCAGCATTAACCAGCAAAGTTGCGAAATCCGCCACTGCAAAACAAAACACAAGCATGGTTAAACAAAACCAGTTATTAAGGCAAAATTAAAATATGCAAGAGAAAAGAGAGAAATACTACGGATATCCCCTTCCTCACCGTTAAGGGGTACATAAGGGCTAGGCCCAACGTCTTCTAACCGAGCAGCGATGATCAACTCGTTAGAAAAGTTCTCGACATCTATAGCGATGCCTGGCTCACGGATACCCTTTAGTAACTCCACGCTGACAGTAGGGCAAGCATCCTTTTGGATCTCGTCCGACCTCCAATGGCCCAACTCAAGTCGGTCTTCATGACGGATGAAGAAGATTTTCTCTTTCCACTATTTATAGGAGGTTTTTCTCTCAGTCATGATCGGAATGCCTACCACTCAAGATGCTCCATCACCCTGTTATGTGTTAGGAAATCTACGCGGGAACGCAACGGAATTCAAAAATTTATTTCCTATCGACCCAAGATCGACTTCGTTTAAGCAATAAACAAACGAGTTAGTAGACAGTGGTTACCTTGGTTGATCTAAAAGATCAATGCTTTGACCGTCTAAGGAGAGTAGTTCTGCATAGAGCCGCCCATGTGTTCGGCCTCTACCGCTAGTCCACACGAACAGCCCGCCGGAATCCTATCATGGATTGCTATAGGAAAACTCCGGTTGCTAGACCGGCCCTTTTCCCCTCTCTCCAACTCTCTATAGGATACTCTCTAATTTTACACAAGAACTATTAGTTCTTGGAATTGTGTTGTGCAAAAGAGCTTGACACCCACACTATATTTATAGTGTATGGGGCGCCCCCTAGTAGTTGTGGAGGAGAAAAAAACATTTTCCCAATAAAATAAGGAAAATATAATTGATTGATTTATCTCATTTATTATAATATCTCATATTGAAATAAACCTAGGATATTGTCAATATCTTATATTGAATATTCCCAAGATATTGTCAATATCTAATATTGACTATCTTTATTTTATTACCATAAATCAATTTACACATGTGTATATATCACATATATATTACACATATATAAATCTATTAATATATATTCCACAAAATATATATATATATATATATATATATATATATATATATATATATATATATATATATATATATATATATATATATATATATATATATTAATATCTTATATTAATATTTGGTAATACTATTAATTAAATTGCACAATCCAAGTGTATCTTATACACTTAAATGTTGCGCCACCATAGTCAAAAGATTGACTTCCGGAATATTCTTTAATTAATATAATATTATTAATATCTTGTATTTAATTTATTCATAATAAATAAATACCACCATATTAATTTACCACTATAACATTTATAGTCTCGAGATAAACTTTCCTTATTTGGTTATCATCTATAACCACATTTTAATCCGACTAGATGTTCATATGTGTGTGACCCAATAGGCTTCCGAATATGTTGGCCGTAGACACAAAGTGCAAATTACGAAAATGCCCTTCATGCCTAACGATTACGGGATAGCGTCTAGCAACACACCGTGACCCCCAATCATCGGAAGAGTCAAATGCAATGACTACTACCTTTCATGTGAAACAGTTGCCGTGCAACTTACAATCCTATTGCTGTAATAATATCCATACGGTCGTTCGTCGAGTGTCAAACAATAACGACCGTATCTTATAATCTGGATATCATGTTCTCTCAAAGTAACTCGTTTACTCCCACTTTGCAAAGATTCACGAGAGCTAGACATTCCTTATAAGAAGGCCATTCCCGGACGACCAATCATGTATACTCCGCATGCTTCAATATCATACCCAATCACTACCGCATGATCGCCCGTGGCTAGGGGAAACCTCAATAGTGTCAAAGCATGACAATCCACACCGTGATGCCATGAAGACTCGGTCAAAAGGATAATTACGCAATCGTCACATAGTGTGACACTTATCCGTGTAAGTGGGTCAGTCTAACGTACGCATTCTCTAATACACGTCCACGTACAGTCCAAGTGTCTCTACACTTCGATAGACGAGATCTATCCCTACCCTAAAGACAGAAGACATCTAATACGTGCTAGCCTGTTCATACTATCAATGCCCTGTTTGATAGTATATCAGCCTAGAGACATTTAAGTATCAAACTTATTAAAGTGATTAGAGATCTCATCAACCATAATCGCCTATCATAGTTTCTCTATCACAGTTTAACACTAAGGTCGTCATCATATAACAATTCATAATTGGTTCTTTAAAAGAACATATATATGACAACTGAAAAGCCATTTTATATATGTATAAACATAAAGAAACAGTAGAAATGATCCGACCCGGTAGGATCCGGTCCAACCCGATTGGGTTTAGGACACTATTTCAACAATCTCCCACTTGGCCTAAAACCAATCACTCGCACACACAAGACCAAGTTGAAACACAAGAATCTCATGCAATACTCGCAACTAGCCCTAGCCATAAACGGATCGCTGTCCGTGGGGACTCAGACTATCTTCATATCACGTTCCAAATGACCAAGTCTAAGGAACCACCTCAAGACACACATAAATCTCTGACGAGACCCTGGTCCTTGCTTCAAGCAATGAATCCACTTACTATATCAGCTATATAGAAAAGGTGGAAGAACCGTATAAGGTTCAGGAATGAACCTTCTAGATCCATGTACTGCTCCCGCTGCGCCTCCAAGGCACTACTGTGTTTTGGCCTCATTGTAGAATTTACAGTGACCCATATGCTAGAACATTTCCAGCTCACTGTATCACTTAATCAAAGTGACTGCAAACCCAAACCGTAGCTCCCACTCGCCTTCATAAGACTCAGGATATACGTCTATATATCTATGTTTATTTAATTCCAAGTTTCAATAAACTAGGAAACTTTCCTTAACTTGTTTAAGGATATTCTCGACATTCACCAGATTTACTTTCATACTTGCTCATGACTATTCATGGACTATGAACATCCGGCATTACCTTTATGATGGTTTCTATCGCAGTAGCGAAGGAAACCTTCCATAAGCATCATCTTTTACCTTATCTTTAGGACTAACGTCCTAACATAGATAGATCTTGAGAACACCGGCTAGCAGTATCTCCTTTCGCGATCTATGCTAAACTCTTTTAGCATCACATCTATATAGGTAAACTATAATCTAACAGCAGTTAAATCTATCGCTATAGTTTTTTATTTCTAAAATAAGAACTGCTAATCCAAGTGCTTTCGTAAAGACCTTGAATTACCAAACATTAATTGACTGTGACATGGGGTGATAATTCTCGAGACAGATATCTAATACCTTACTCAAAAATCGTAACACACTCCCACTAACCATCTTGCACATTGGGCATATCCTTCTTTTGACTAAATCAAACTCCTTTGACTGTCAAACAAAGAAATCATCTAGAGAATCTTCTTTGAGTCCATAAATGAATCTCGTGGGCTTACATATCATGTTATCGTCTATGAACATCGAGCTTTCTGCCCAACGTCTTCAACACTATCATATAGCCATGATACGAAGTTATAACAAGCATTATCTGAATAGAACTGGGCACAGCTGGCAGCATAAAGATAATTACAAGGTTTACACCTCATACCCTTCAGCCGTCACTATAGCCTTTTGGTAATCATATTAGTATCCATGTCAGCCTTCCAGGGACACTCCCCTTAGGTAAGACAGACTAGGTTCATAACATGGTTGTCACTGATGGAATCTAATTCAGATATTATGGCTCCTGGCCATATCTCTCAATCTTGCCTTTCAAACATTCCTTCATAAGTCGTGAGATATTCATTCTTCAAGATGAACGTACCTGCAGCCCTTTCAGGCTTGAGGTTATCTACAGACTTACAGAACTTTTGTCTGTACTGAGCAATATTCTACACCTCATCGCTATGTGGCGTCTGCTCACATTCCTATGGTTGAATATATATTTGCGGTTCTCAAACTCTTTTGAGATCTGATTCAGTCCCACTGTTTCTCTTGGAAGAAACACTTCCTTTAGAAGACAGCATGTTAGGAGACAAACATTTTGCTCCACAGACAAGTAAATAATATCCAGCGTGCTAGCTAAGACATTCCACAAAGTTGCATATGTTGTACTAGGCTCCAAGCCTTTCTGACTCAGCCTAAGACAACTTCAAATCATCGGTTACGATAGATTCGACATTATCTTCTTCCATATCTAATATGGAATTTATTCAACCTTTATTCTTTGGAACTAGGTTAAGTATAAGGGCACTATCCCGAAACGGGTAAGGGATACATCGCATGGCTTGCGTCACACCTTTATCATATATAGTGTTATTTCCATTTTGGGAACACAATCTAATTGTGTATCCCAAAGATGGTATCCTTCAAGGGAGAATCTTATTCCTTTTCAGACGACTTCTGAAACACCCTTCAGGTATTAATTACTTCAATCCAATTGAAGATTAATTCCTAAGTAGCTCATCAATCTCATATTCGTACTAGCTCAAACTTTTTGGGATTTCTGAATTATGCACTTCATTGAGTACACTTGACTATTTCTAAAAATAGACGTAGAGACTAATAAACAATTATTTGTGGCGTTAATTGTCACAAGCCAACAAACATCGGTATGTTCAGGCTTTAGACAATTTTTCTAGATTTTACAACCTTTTCTTAAAAGGGTATACTGGTCATCTTTAGATAAGATGCGTATCACCCGCATGATTCATAATCATATGGTTCAACATCATCAGAATGACGTTTAATTACAAGCTTCCCTTCCAGAGAGACTATGTCTAGAACAACCTCAAATATTAAGGATAACAGCCACACAAATATTTAGTTGAGATCTCATCACATATATCAACTATATAGTGACAACAATCTAGTATGTTAGATTCAGTGACCTTCCAACTTTATCGGAATAACATTTATTCTTTACAATTGAATATGTCTACTAAATCCTAACAAATAACTGAAAGTATGTTCTTCATAAGAACCGGAACACAATAACATTTATTAAGTTCCCTTATCAGTTTACTAGATCCAGAATATGGTAAGTGTTATAATGTTTGTTTCACCTTCCATATCTGTATTCAATCTTTCTAATTTAATCACACTCGTGTTAGTAATACCATCCGCAACGGAAGCGATTTATGGATCTAGATTTATAAATTACACGTAATAAAATAGCTAGATCTATATCTACAAGGGGGTTGTAGAACATACCTCTTGGATCTCAAAATCCAAGTTGAAGAACCTCAAAGAAAAGAACGAACGAAGATGTGAAGAGCACCACGATCTTCCGTACGTGTGATCCAAGCAACTCCCGGTGGAAGGAATTCTCGACTCGAACCCTTCCGATATGCTACCCGGAAAAACCTCCAAGATTCTTCCCTTATACCCCTTGGCCGAATTTTATCACTTCTTCTCTCTAAGAGGAGAAGTCGAAAATATCATTGTGTGTTAAGGCTTGGGAGAACTCTCTTTATATAGGAGAGTAAAACTTAGCCTCCAAGGATTTTATTTTGCTAAGAAAATAAATCCAATAAATAAAAGATAATTCCATAACATTCTAGAACAAATCTAGAATAATATTTATCTTTATTTCTTTCCATAAATATTTATCCAATAAAAATTTTATGCACATGTCTTATTAATACACAAGAAAATAATTTCTTGTTCCATAAAATAAGAGGGGGCGAATTATCAAATATTGACCTAGTCAATATTAATTTTGCCATCACACAATAATTGGGCCAAGATTATGGAAAATGTCTTTTCCACATATTTAATTATTTAGCCCAACTAATTTAATAGTCCACTAAACAATTAATTCACATATCGTTTTAATAAAGTCCAACAAGAACTAAATTAATATTATTAGGATTCGACGTCCGAGAATAGCTATGCTATATTAGGAGGCACGTCGGGGACCATGGACTAATAATCGCGGCTCCGATAAATCAAATAAATAATTATCTTACGAACAGAATAATTATATTCGATAAATCAATCACAGGAATATGCCACCATAATCCCGTGATCGCACTCCTTCGATTATGAGATTATATTTATCTCCTCACGAGAATAATAATAAGCGTCCATTGATATAATCATTACATATGGATTAATCCTCCATAGACTGTTCATTCTAAATCGGAAGTTACCGTTAACCCTTTTTAGAACCTCTTATCCTTATTTACCATTAACCCCTAGTGATCAATTAATTCATACAACTCACCGGTAGCTAATCGGTGCAATATGAACTCGCGCGATCGATCGGTTTCTAGGATTAACAAATAAGGGAACTGTCTTTCTACTTCCATAAATGGAAGGAATGGATTCCGTATCCGTGATAACACGGACTACTCACTCAATCCAGTACAATGCCAAGATGGGGTAATTCGGACCACAGACTCGGTGTAATCCTTAACCGTCAAGTCAAACTTCATACTGATTCGTGATTAAGATATATCCATAAATATGATCATCCATTGATTCGATAAGACTTCTCGATTACGGAATTATGTCGTGAACTCTAATCAAATCGGTCCAGCCCTATATAATATATCTATCATATATAAATGCCCCATTAGGTTCTCTTAACCGAAAGTCCGGATAAGACAATCACACCTATTGTGCTATAGGCGCATTAATAGCACGTTAAAGAAGAGACCCGATACTCTCGATTAACTTCACTACGGGCTAATTGTATTTTAAGTACATCTTCACTAACTCAATCCTCCTGTGTATATACCATACACTGAGTTAAGTGATTACATAAACGATATACTTAGGGTTTCCTGTAGTGTAAATACTATTGTCACATCGGTGAGTATGAGAATAATAATATGAATAATAATATCATTTCATTTATTAAATAAAACAATTACAAAATTGTCTTTCGGGCATCACACCTAACAATCTCCCACTTGCACGAAAGCATGTGATTAATTGTTTTAGAGCACACCCTATTATTTAAAATACAACAAACTACATCTCCCACTTGCTCTAAAGCAATGGAGACTTATCCCGTATTCTAGTACCCACTAAGCATGTCATAACCATTTCAGATTCCAAAGTACACTCCGAGTATGCCGTCATAGGATAGGTCAGTGACTCGGGGAGCACCTACATCTAAATGTCATGGGTCTTAATGATTAGTCAGGTTGTCGGCTCGAGACGATCCGTAGAATCGAAACGTTACCGGTCCATGTAATCATGTGGTACTGAGTAAACACTGAGCCCGAGATCGACTTAACGATCATCCTCAATCTGACTTAAAGTCAAAATAAGTGTATCACACATATCCAAGGTCAAACATGAATATGTCCGCATATTATTCCTCGTTCTCTCAAGATACTAAAGGACATACTAAACTTGCTTTGTTAACCGCCGAATCTAAGATTCGATCAAAACTGACGTTCAATAACTTGACCATCTCTTACTAGAAAGAGAATCTATCCCATTTCTCTTGATCCGAAGATTTAGAGAGTCATTCCTGAGGCATAAGGTAGAACTTCCTCGTTGAATGTTGCATACACAGATGCATCATCTTAACCAATAAGATGGATGGGAAACCAGTGACTGATTCTGATGAGTTCGACCGAGTCAAACTCTTAAGAATGTTGTCCAAATCTCTGTTGCAGAGAATTGTGGGATTGTCGATTCTGACTTCAGATAACACACCCATGTTGATTCCAACTGGTGCAGTGTTATCCTTCACAAACACTAATATATATTTATATATTCACTACTATACTAAAATTGATATCCAGTCTACAAGACTTATCAATATTCTGGTCAAATCCACATATTGTAGAAATATATGACTTCCAATGACCGAGAGGTTTGCTTTTTATCCACAAAGGACATAAGCCTTGACAGTCATCCTGTCATAAGTTCATAAGTCAATACCCTTCTGTTTCGGATGAATCCAGACTCCGTTTGTTTGGCAAGAAAGTCTCAGGGAATCACCCCTATTTTCTGCTTTTGAACGAAATCATGCCATACCGAACTCATTCTACTCTTTTCCGTGTAGATCCAATTACTCCCACTGGGCCTGAGACGCTCAGGTGGTTCTACAAGAGCATGAACAGAATTGGAGTACCGAACTCCATTCACAGGGTTATGGCCATTAAACCAACCTCTATTATCAGAATCCTATACTGCTCACAAAAGAGCCATAGGTCATCAATCGATTCTCAGACTACAAAGTCCACAGAACCCGTAATGGGTAATGGGTAAACCATACTCCCACTACAATCTGGGTGGATCGAAATTCTGATCTAGTTTAGTAGTATTTAGTGTTATCACCAACAACCGATGTTGGATGTGGTCTGATTTTAATCAGTTAGTAACTACCTTGAGTAACCGTACTCCAAGGTTCAAGGTTTGTTGTTCATAGACTCTATCAGAAAGGATGCAACAGCATAACCGTCCCTTCCCGATGTCAAGAATCTGATAACGAACATTTTTCTCAATGCTACAAGATATATAACGATTGGTCACTGACCGAACGTGTACGCGAAATTCCCAGTCAAACCATCAAGCATCATGTGCTAAATGCTTATATTGACGGAATTTGGGTGAACCGAATCCACTCATTATCCGTTGATTCCAAAGCATATTCTAGGTAGACTTCTCGGTTCTACACTTCAATGTAAACCGTTATTTCACTTCCAATATCTTTATTGAGTTAAGCAGTGTATTGTGGCACATCTATAACTATGTAAAGGCAATTCAATGGTTTCTTCCTTAGTGAAAACATTTCACTATGAGGCAGACCGAGCATCAGTCCCTAGGACTATGTGATGGCCCATTTATGAGTATAGAATACTCCATCTCTGTTGAAAACAGAGAAAACTCAAAATATTTTGGATAAACTTGCCGGAGTTTTTGAATAGTTATCAGACAAGAAGTCACTACTCAGAAGCTCCTACTAGCTTGTTTCTTTCATCAGACCCCGAAGGTCGTCATGAACAAGCAATATTACTTCTTTATAACCATTATCCTTTCCAAATTGAAAGGAAACTTAGTCATTGAACCTTTAAGACAATCTAACCAGACTGGGAGAAAAGGAATCACCCTGAGCCAGTCTTCAAGTCTTGTCTTTTAGGGACTATGCACTAACTATGGAATATGAAGAAGCGTTTATCTAAATATAGATACCAATTGCTTTTAATAGTTCTTAAGATATGTTTTATATACATATTTCAGCAGTTGTAAGTGGTTTTGACTTTATCAAACAAAAGTCCGAGTCTTGGATTCGTACTACAAATGGTATATTCACTTTCTATACGACAAACAAATTATCGAATAGAAGGTAAATCCATTCGTTCCAACGAATCTTAAACAGAAAAATAAATCTTCTGCGATATCCAAGGATTGAATCCGAGATTCATTTCCTCATATCACTCCCACTATTCAAGCTAAAATTAACTGCCCGTTGTTTACTCTTTTAATCGTTAAATGCACTGCTACCTTGTTCTTCCAAAGAACTTAGCTCAAGAAAATCGCCAAGGATTCATAGGTTGGTGATCCGAAATCACTATCCTTATCCTATGATTTTCAGTTTATTAATTTTCGGTTTAGCCTTAAAATCAACTCAGTTTTAGATGACTAACACTCTTAGACATACTCTCCCATTCTTGACTTTCCGTAAATGGAAACAGTTTTGAACTAGCAGTTCGTGTGAGTAGACACTACTCTTGAACCGTGGGATGTCTATTTCGAGTGTTACTTGTCGGGACTTCTCGGATTTTCTAATATACTAGAAAAATAACAAATCATAACATTAAAGCTCCCACTAGTTTATCGGTTCCAAATACCGTCTAACCAGCAATGCTTTATTTTATGATTTTCCAATTTTTCAATTTGAAAATCTCTCGTGTAAACACTTACACAGTTCTAATGTTTCCAGAAAAATACAAATCATAAAACTCCCACTAGTTCATTGATTCTAAATATCGTCTAACTAGCAACATTTCATGACTTTCCGGTTTTTTTCAATTAGAACGGTTACGTGTGTAGTCAGTTACACTTTTCTAATGTTCTAGAAAAACAACAAATCATAAAGCTCCCACTAGTTCATCGATTCCAAATATCGTCCAACTAGTAACACTTCATGATTTTCCGATTTTTCAATTAGAAAATTACTCGTGTAATCACTACACACTCAAAATTCACTAAGAATTTCAAAGTCCGAAATCACCTAAGTTTGTCTCCCGTTTGACACGAATGACACTAGTGACATACCTATATGTCACTCTGGTTTTTAAAAGGCTTAAGAGAAAATATCTCTTTCGAAAAATAAGTGCATTATCGATTAACTAGTTCAACGTCCTAGTTACTTTCCACTTTTTAACGAAGTCAATACTAGTCAATTATAAATTTTAAGCAATTTAGTAAGGGATATAATGCTGTAAATAAAATGACATAAATTAATTCAAGTTTAACACTACTATATTTTATTTTAGGAATTGTAAACTAAAATTAAGTCTACTCTACCATTCCAAGGTTTTAACCTCGCATCTCAGTGCCGCCGTAGGGTAGGTCAAAGAGATGACGGTTAAATCGAGACAATCTCATCAATGAATAACTTGTGAGAATCGAACATCCCACGAGAATCGAACATCCCTTTATTCATTGACTACCTTCCTTTTTTTAGCCTAGATATTATCAAGAATACCCATGATGAGTGTGACCTACTATATCGGATCTCTTAGGTACGCCCCGAGTGTGCCGTCTTAGGATAGGTCAGTGACCCGACGAGTACCCAGAAATCCTATCCTTTCGAAGACCAAGCCATGAATGTTGATAGGGGTGAACACCATCCTTAGGGGGACGAAATCAAAGCGCCTCGAGGCGTCACCCTTCTCTCACTTACTTGTATCTATAGTAGAGGCCGTGGGGTTGGTTGTCGCCTCCCCCGCTCCCACTCAATATTTTGGAAGTGGTGGTGGGTTAACTAACCACGTCTTTTTGATGTTAACATAAAAGCTCATCAAATCAAGGATTCCGAATGGTGTCGGTAACGTAGGCAAGCCTACCCGTCCTATTCGTTGGAACATATGTGACAGTCGGACGAAATCGGGTCAAGACTGCCTCATTGAGATAAGAAGGAATCACCCCTCTGCTCTCCGTTGTGGACTTAGTCTTGCCGGACCCCCGTGCATTCATCACACTAGGAGGGTAAGTCGGTCGAGCCTACCTCAGTTGACCACCCAACCTATAAGCGAACCGTTTTTATCCAAGATTTATTGTTCTTTTACCATCATTCAATCTCGTAGACACTACGAATCGAAAACGTGATCTCGTTTGAGCTTTTACGGCGGTTCACCGAGAACACACACCGAAAGGCTTAACGATTTCATAACCCGTCCTCGGATCTTTAATTAGTTACTAAATTAATTAATTACCACGTATTAATTAAATTTCAACTAATTACGCGAGTTTGTATACATGCCTATTTTAATTACCAAAATTAAAATTCTACATGTATGCATGGAGTGGATTTATGATATGATGCATCTCATGGCAATTCCGATTTTATATCTATTTTATGATCAAACACATAAAAAATAAATTGCGGAAAATTTAAACACCGAGATGGATCGTTGGTACCCCCGACTAACCTATTTTCTAAGGAAAACATAAATAAATTCTAAGTCTTCAAATCTTGATCTTCGAAAACTTCCGGATCTTCAAAGCTTCGATCTTTACACGAACCACGAACGACGAGGAGAGGAGGCCGTAATATACCAGTATATTAAAAAAATATATATCTATATTATCAATTGTTTTAAAGAAAAACTTTCCTTTTTTTTATTTTTTATTTTTTATAATACACGGCAGCTTAAAAATTTTTTTTTTTTTTAATCAAACAGGCCTTTCGGCCAAGAGTTGGAAAAAATAAATAAATAAAAAAATTGTGACAAAATCAAATTAGGGCTGCCGCATTTAATACAATCAATCAATGTGACCATTTTGCAAGCGGCAATATTGATTGATTTGCTGTGACAAAAAAAAAAAACAAACAAACAAACAAAACAGCCCCTCTCCTTTTACCTTATGTTCCACCAAATTTTGATGATCTTGAACATCATGATCTTCAACACCATGATCTTCGTCGTTTTTCCGGAACAAAATTAAATACAAAAAGGTACTACCTTTTACAATTTTGCGCATGACATAAAATAAATTACACGTCCTATGCTCAATTGATGCTAATCAAAAGAGCTACAAAATAGATCTACGGGTAAACAGTACCAACCCCAATCCATCTCTTCAACCAAGACATTCATAAGCATTCATCATAAAATTTTCGAAAATAATAAAATTAAAACGAAAATATTGCAATCTACACATGCATATTCCACTCCTTAGATCTAATATTTTATACGTATAAATATAGATCACCATGGCGACTGATACCACTGTTAGTAATACCATCCGCAACGGAAGCGATTTATGGATCTAGATTTATAAATTACACGTAATAAAATAGCTAGATCTATATCTACAAGGGGGTTGTAGAACATACCTCTTGGATCTCAAAATCCAAGTTGAAGAACCTCAAAGAAAAGAACGAACGAAGATGTGAAGAGCACCACGATCTTCCGTACGTGTGATCCAAGCAACTCCCGGTGGAAGGAATTCTCGACTCGAACCCTTCCGATATGCTACCTGGAAAAACCTCCAAGATTCTTCCCTTATACCCCTTGGCGAATTTTATCACTTCTTCTCTCTAAGAGGAGAAGTCGAAAATATCATTGTGTGTTAAGGCTTGGGAGAACTCTCTTTATATAGGAGAGTAAAACTTAGCCTCCAAGGATTTTATTTTGCTAAGAAAATAAATCCAATAAATAAAAGATAATTCCATAACATTCTAGAACAAATCTAGAATAATATTTATCTTTATTTCTTTCCATAAATATTTATCCAATAAATATTTTATGCACATGTCTTATTAATACACAAGAAAATAATTTCTTGTTCCATAAAATAAGAGGGGGGGCGAAATTATCAAATATTGACCTAGTCAATATTAATTTTGCCATCACACAATAATTGGGCCAAGATTATGGAAAATGTCTTTTCCACATATTTAATTATTTTGCCCAACTAATTTAATAATCCACTAAACAATTAATTCACATATCGTTTTAATAAAGTCCAACAAGAACTAAATTAATATTATTAGGATTCGACGTCCGAGAATAGCTATGCTATATTAGGAGGCACGTCGGGGACCATGGACTAATAATCAGCGGCTCCGATAAATCAAATAAATAATTATCTTACGAACAGAATAATTATATTCGATAAATCAATCACAGAATATGCCACCATAATCCCGTGATCGCACTCCTCCGATTATGAGATTATATTTATCTCCTCACGAGAATAATAATAAGCGTCCATTGATATAATCATTACATATGGATTAATCCTCCATAGACTGTTCATTCTAAATCGGGAAGTTACCGTTAACCCTTTTTAGAACCTCTTATCCTTATTTACCATTAACCCCTAGTGATCAATTAATTCATACAACTCACTGGTAGCTAATCAGTGCAATATGAACTCGTACGATCGATCGGTTTCTAGGATTAACAAATAAGGGAACTGTCTTTCTACTTCCATAAATGGAAGGAATGGATTCCGTATCTGTGATAACACGGACTACTCACTCAATCCAGTACAATGCCAAGATGGGGTAATTCAGACCACAGACTCAGTGTAATCCTTAACCGTCAAGTCAAACTTCATACTGATTCAGGATTAAGATATATCCATAAATATGATCATCCATTGATTCGATAAGACTTCTCGATTACGGAATTATGTCGTGAACTCTAATCAAATCGGTCCAGCCCTATATAATATATCTATCATATATAAATGCCCCATTAGGTTCTCTTAACCGAAAGTCCGGATAAGACAATCACACCTATTGTGTTATGGGCGCATTAATAGCACGTTAAAGAAGAGACCCGATACTCTCGATTAACTTCACTACGGGCTAATTGTATTTTAAGTACATCTTCACTAACTCAATCCTCCTGTGTATATACCATACACTGAGTTAAGTGATTACATAAACGATATACTTAGGGTTTTCTGTAGTGTAAATACTATTGTCACATCGGTGAGTATGAGAATAATAAATATGAATAATAATATCATTTCATTTATTAAATAAAACAATTACAAAATTGTCTTTCGGGCATCACACCTAACAATTCGTAAGGTATCATATATCTTAGAGTTGACTTTGAATTTAGATAGATTTATCTCAACTCACTTGCCCAGAATAGAGACTTCGATAAGCTCTCTATTTAAGCACATGTCCTAACTTTCCTTTTTAATCCTTTAAGCATTTGTAAATATTTCTTAGTGTAGTCTTCATAAGACTTAAGAAAGATCACAAGAGCTATGTCTTTGATTTTCTTTCATAAAGAAAATCTAAAGTTTATTAAATAGTTTATTTAACCTTTTGAATCGTATTCAAAACATTGACTATTTAATTAACATTTAAGCAATGATAGAATTAAATCGATATTTAAATCTTACAATTTTGAAAACAACCTTTCCAAAATTAGAGTGGTCATTTTTATCCAACGTTTGAATTAATTGTCATCATATGACTGAATGATCATATTGGATCTTATCCAATGTCATGAGCTTCCGTTTTTCATTAATAATTAAAGTCTTGGAGCATTGCATTAAATATGTAGTCTCCTTGTCTCTAACTACTATAACGGTATTGCTCGTGTCATTGCTTATTTTAAAAGGATTAAAATTACTTAACCATATTTGAGAACGTTTCTTAAAAGGTAACAGTCATAATTTGGTTTTACTAATCGAGAAAAACATAAATATAAAGTTTGCTAAAACTACAACATAAAAAATGAAAATAAAGAGTGTTGTTGTTTATACATGCAAAATCAAAAATGGTCTTTTGGTTTATGATTTTGTTCCCACTAGTCAACTACTTCCAATTGACTTTCAAGAATTATTAATTTCTTTAGTGGACAAGATCCCACTAAACTACCGCGACCCCCGCATTGGCTGGTGGGCCGAAAATAGCCTAATAGGTAGACAACCCTTTGTAAATCGTATCTTATACGACTCTTGTTGTTTGACTAGTCAACTCTTTGACAATTTTCATCTTATGAAGTAGTCAAACCCTTGCCTCTAAAATCCAAACGACCCCGCTTTGGTTGGTGGCCGAGAGAATTCTTAGTCAAGTCATAACCCCAATATTCGTGAGATCTCATACGATCATATCTCGATAATGACGATATACCCGAGGTAGGTCAACCCCCTGCTTTGGCTGATGAGTTGGATCTGAACAAGGGCTCTTCACCGTCATTATAATATGGGGAGGCAATTTCAACTTGATTCTTTTGAGGTGGAAGTATTTATGTAAATTAATTCACTTAATTAATTTTGATTATGGTCTCATCATAAATCTGTCTATCTCTATAAACATACATCCTACACATTTATCTAGATCGTGCCTAGTCATGCATCTATCATATCATATAAAATAAAAACAAGCACAAAATAAATAAATGCGTAAAGTAACCTGTATGATCATGGACTTTTCCTAGGTGCGGTTTCGAATACAAACTGACGAAACCGCGGGTCACAATCTAAGGGTAGCTGCAACCGCCAATAGGATCTTTAATGCTCCATTCTCCAATGGGATCTTTATTTTCGTCTTTCTTTGGTCTCCATCTTCCGCTCCATTCTTGTTACATTTAATTCTATCTAATAAAATAAATACACCCGCCGTACACGGGGGAAGCCAACGGAATGGGATAAATGCAGAAAATAAACTAGGTCACGTTTTCATAACGGCCTAGGACAATTTTAAACCAACGGAAAATTAAATCATTCACATCTATCCTATCGGTCGAGTCCATGATCAATCGGGGTCCATATAATCATATTATATCTACTATATCTAATCCATACAATAAAATCTTACGAAGGAGATAAAATTAAAATTTAACTACTTGCGTCTTAATTAATCAATTAACATTTAATCTATTAAATAATTTTATCCAATCAATTAACTAATTAACATTTAATTAATTAAATGATTTTAATCGAATAAAATTAACGATTAATTTTAAACCGATTTTAATTTTAATTTTAATTAATTAGAACTATTCCAAAATAAATCAAAATTAAAATTAATTCTCTTTTGTTTCTTTCCTTTTGATTCGTAATCAAAATGGATGCCTTTGGTTTCCTAAACCAAATTTGGCTTAGGCCTGGTCACTTTCCAAAATCAAAATTTTGGAAGTGGCCTAGGCCTAGGCCTTTTACAAATCAAATATTTGAAAAGGGCCTAGGCCTATTCCAAATCAAATATTTGGAAAGGCCAAATAATTTTAGTTTAGGCCTGGCCACTTTCCAAAATCAAAATTTTGGAAGTGGCCTAGGCCTAGGCCTTTTTCCAAATCAAATATTTGGAAAGGGCCTAGGCCTATTCCAAACAAAGGAAAGGCCATTATTATTTTAATGCCATGTGGCATCCCAATGGCCCAAACTATTTGAACCATTGGTTAGCCACATGACACAACTAAACAAAAGATGAATTACCAATCACAAATATGAACCATATTGAATCACAAAATACACAAAACAAAAAAGAGATCCGCCAGCATTGACCGGTCAACCGACTGCCGGCAGCAGGCTGCCGTGGTGCCACCGCCAATCGGCCGAGCACCACCCGATCCCTTTTTTTTTTTTATTCTTTTCGTGTATCGCTTTTGTGAATCTAAAATCTTTCATCTTTTAATTACGTGATTTAAACGATAAAATTAACTACGCAAATTAACATGCTTATTGCTTAAGCTCGAAGCTCGCTCGATACCACTGTTAGGAAATCTACGCAGAACGCAGCGGAATTCAAAATTTTATTTCCTATCGACCCAAGATCGATTTCGTTTAAGCAATAAACAAACGAGCTAGTAGATGGTGGTTATCTTGGTTGATCTAAAAGATCGACGCTTTGACCGTCTAAGGAGAGTAGTTCTACATAGAGCCGCCCAAGTGTTCGGCCTCTACCGCTAGTCCACATGAACAGCCCGCCGGAATCCCATCATGGATTGCTATTGGAAAACTCCGGTTGCTAGACCGGCCCTTTTCCCCTCTCTCCAACTCTCTATAGGATGCTCTCTAATTTTACACAAGAACTATTAGTTCTTGGAATTGTGTTGTGCAAAAGAGCTTGACACCCACACTATATTTATAGTGTATGGGGCGCCCCCTAGTAGTTGTGGAGGAGAAGAAAACATTTTCCCAATAAAATAAGGAAAATATAATTGATTGATTTATCTCATTTATTATAATATCTCATATTAAATAAATTTAGGATATTGTCAATATCTTATATTGAATACTCCCAAGATATTGTCAATATCTAATATTGACTATCTTTATTTTATTACCATAAATCAATTTACACATGTGTATATATCACATATATATTACACATATAAAAATCTATTAATATATATTCCACAAATATGCATGCATCACCAACATGCACACACGCACACAAATTGGATATATATATATATATATATTATATATCTTATATTAATATTTGGTAATACTATTAATTAAATTACACAATCCAAGTGTATCTTATACACTACAAAGTTGCGCCCCAATAGTCAAAAGATTGACTTCCGGAATATTCTTTAATTAATATAATATTATTAATATATTGTATTTAATTTATTCATAATAAATAAATACCACCATATTAATTTACCAATTTATAGTCTCGAGATAAACTTTCCTTATTTGGTTATCATCTATAACCACATTTTAATCCGGCTAGATGTTCATATGTGTGTGACCCGATAGGCTTCCGAATATGTTGGCCGTAGACACAAAGTGCAAATTACAAAAATGCCCTTCATGCCTAACGATCACGGGATAGCGTCTAGCAACACACCGTGACCCCCAATCATCGGAAGAGTCAAATGCAATGGCTACTACCTTTCATGTGAAACAGTTACCGTGCAACTTACAATCCTATCGCTGTAATAATATCTATACGGTCGTACGTCGAGTGTCAAACATTAACGACCGTATCTTATAATCTGGATATCATGTTCCCTCGAAGTAACTCGTTTACTCCCACTTTGCAAAGATTCACGAGAGCTAGACATTCCTTATAAGAAGGCCATTTCAGATATTCGATCCCAATCATAGGATACGCGATTCCCGGACGACCAATCATGTATACTCCGCATGCTTCAATATCATACCCAATCACTACCGCATGATCGCCCCGTGGCTAGGGGAAACCTCAATAGTGTCAAAGCATGACAATCCACACCGTGATGCCATGAAGACTTCGGTCAAAAGGATAATTACACAACTGTCACATAGTGTGACACTTATCCGTGTAAGTGGGTCAGTCTAACGTACGTATTCTCTAATACACGTCCACTTACAGTCCAAGTGTCTTCACACTTCGATAGACGAGATCTATCCCTGCCCTAAAGACAGAAGACATCTAATACGTGCTAGCCTGTTCATACTAGCAATGCCCTGTTTGATAGTATATCAGCCTAGAGACATTTAAGTATCAAACTTATTAAAGTGATTAGAGATCTCATCAACCATAATCGCCTGTCATGGTTTCTCTATCACAGTTTAACACTAAGGACGTCATCATATAACAATTCATAATTGGTTCTTTAAAAGAACATATATATGACAACTGAAAAGCCATTTTATATATGTATAAACATAAAGAAACAGTAGAAATGATCCGACCCGGTAGGATCCGGTCCAACCCGATTGGGTTTAGGACACTATTTCAACATTATGTTGATAAAAAGATCTGAATAACCGCACTGAAAATTTGATGCCAAGCAACCGGCACCAAATTGCAAACCCCACCACACACATAACCCCGTTAGAGGCTATCTGGGCAGTCACTAACCCATAAAAATGAAGCACAGCCAAATAGGCCGGACAAAAAGGAGTCTATGGCCAACTTTGAAGTGTTCCTTGTAAACAGTGCAGTACCCATCTGGCGATTGATGTGCGAAGTTATAGGGGTCGGAAGGGAGCCTAGGGGCATACCTCTCTAATTTTATCTCGTACATATCACAAATATCGTCTAAATCTTCCGGAGAAATGACAAATTTGATACCCTGACACCTATGTCGGACCTACTAGCCATTCGAGTTTGTAAAGTTACGGTGAAGTTTAGGAAATCCGTTTACAAAAGAAACGAGCCTAGCAAAGTAAAATATACAATAGAGAAGAAAAGCGACTTACTTGTAAGAAAGTCAGGAAGGGCGATAAAGAGAAGCAATCGGCAAGACGACTTCGGTTTTCTGATTTAATGGCAACCATAAGAAGGAACGTTTGAGGTGACAGGGTTATAAACCCCAAGCACATTCTCAAAAAACCGTCCCACTTCAAACAAGTGGGTAACAATGTTAGGTGTAGTGTCTGAAAGACAATTTGTGTAATTGTTTTTAATAATGAATGACAGAACTTATCTCACCTTATTACTTGCTTTGTGCTTGTAAAGTAATACACTGCTGCAAACCCTAAGTATATCTGTATGTAACCACTTAACTCAGTGTATGGATTACACGTGAGGATTGAGTTAGTGGTGGTATACTTAAATTGTTAGTCCGTGGTGAACTTAATCGAGTTTAGGGTCTCTTGATTAAAACACCAATAATGCGCCCAGAACACCTTAGGGTGTGATAGTCTTATCCGGACTGTCGGTAGAGGGTACCTACGTGGGCCATTTATATATGATGGCATTCATATAGGACTGGACCGATTTAATCTGTATTTCTCGATATAATTCCGTAATCGAGGAATCTTATTAAATCATTAGATGATCATATATGGATCAACCTTAATCCTGAGGTGATCATAGGGTGCTGCTTGTCCCGGGGTAGTGTTTGATGTGTTAGTTACGGTTCACTTAAATATGTGTTCCAAGCCACTTCTCATTGGCACTATCTCCGGATGAGTGAGTAGTTATGATTTTCACAGACATGGAATCCATTCCTTCCTGCAGGAAGTAAAGAGACAGTCCCCTTATTTGTTAGCCCTAAGAAAGTGATCGATCCCGGGAGTTCATATTAGACTAATTGATCACTAGTCAGATATGTGAACTAATTGATCATCGGGGGTTGATGGTAAATAAGGATAAGATATTCGAGTCGGGTTCACGGAGACTTCCCACTCATAATGGACAGTCTATGAAAGGTTAATCCGTATGTAGTGATTATATCAATGGACGCTTATTCACTCTATGGGTTGAGTATAAGTATACATCTATAATCGGTAGAGTTCAATTTCGGGTTTATGGTGGCGTAATCCCGGAATTAATAATTAATGTACTTATTCTGTTCGATGAATAATTAATTATTGAGCTACTGGTTATAGGTCCATGGTCCCCGATGTGGCTTCTGTAATTCGGACTAATAATCTTGTTATTTGGGCCTCAGTGATAATTAATTGGTGGGCTAATTAATTGATATGCATGAATATTATTTAGTTGGGCTAAATAATATAATACACAGAAAAGACATTTTCTGTGGGCCTGGTGGGTTTAGTGTGGCGTCAATATGTCTTGGATTTTCCAAAAAATTAGTTTTCTTGGATAATGACATATTGTGTAATTAGTTATTTATTTGTTAAATAATTAATTAGATAAATAAAAGAAAATAATTTATTTATTATTTATCTCTTAACTATAAGGATAATTGTATTTTCTTATTATAACATTATAATTATCTCTTATTTTTATTGGATAATAATAATTAGAATTATCTCTTTATTTTGTTAAACCGATTGGGTATAGGTTTTCTCTCTTGGAATTTGCCTATAAAAAGAGAGTTCTCCCCGAGCCCTATGAGAGGTGAAAGCCACGAAATTCATAAAGAAAAAAAGGCTAAGGAGTTCAATCCTTAGCTCCACCCGGTTGGAGAAAAACTTAGGGTTTTTCTCGGTTGCATATCAAGGAGGTTCCAATTCCAAGAATCGGTGTCCACCAACCACCGTTTGGAGAACACATTGGAAGATCAAAGCTTCTCATCCTAAGATCTTGTCTTCTCTTCTTTCTATTGGTATGATTTTCTTAACCCCTTGTAGTTGTTAAATCCTTTATTTATGTGTTGTAATATATAAATCGTGATCCATCCGCTGCGCATAGATCGAATTCGTTTAGATCTAAGAACCGGCATCCTTCATGTGGTATTAGAGACAGGTTCCATGATTTATATAGTCATAATCATAATTAAACGATTTAAAGGAGTGAAATTGCATGTAGGTAAATTTTTATTTATTGTTTTATGCATTGATAATGATTAATTGCTATGGTTGAAGAGATGGATTGGAGGTTGACACTGTTTACCCGTTAGATTTATTGTAAGCTCATATAAACGATGAAAATTCGTTCATATGAGTATAGGAAATTATGTAATTTATTTTTTATTGCAATTTTAATTTTCAGAAAATAGATCTGTTTAGTAGCTGTTTAGTTATTTTGTTTTTCCCGTTGATCGAACCGTTGAAACGATGATCCCTCCGGTCAGAATCAAGATTTGAAGATGATGAACAATTCCACAAAATTTGGCATCGATCGGAGTCCGTTCAGATATCCGTTCGTTGCTGCAAAGAAGCTGCTGTAACAGAAAAACGCAGGATTCACAGAAACCCTACCTGTGACTTCCTCGAATTTCTGGGAGAGTTTTGACCGTTGAAACGCAAATCCAACCGGTCAGATCGAAAAATATGGAGTTCTAGACGTGGGATAAAAATTTCAGGTCAATCGGGATTCATCTCGATTCCCAATCTCTCTCGGGAAGTCATTGATGCGCTGCTGTAAAAGTCAGATTCAGCAGCAAGTTGGGCGGCTCACTGGAGAAAATTGACAAGTCAAAGCTCCGATCTAACCGTCCATCCTGAAGCCCAAAGAGTGAAGAACAGATATGGAAAGTTTCGTCGCGATCCGAGTTCGTTTGGTTTGCCGATCGTCGAAGATTTTAAACAGCTGCAGATTATGTTAGAAATAAGTAAACCCTAGTTAGGGTTTTGGTTATTTATTTTTAATAGATTAGATACGGGGGTGCCAACGGTCCATCTCGGTGTTTATTTTTCGCACTAGTATACATGTTTAGATTGTATGTGTAAAACTAGAAAATTCCCATGACATGCATCATATCATGAATTCCACTCCATATGCATACATGTAGAAATTAATTCGAGGAATTAGTTAGGCATGTATAAAACACGCAATTAGTTTTAATTAATTGTTTGATATTAATTAGAAACTAATTAGGGTAAAAACCGAGGAACATGGGTTTTTTCAATCGTCGAGGTTGGGTGATGGATTCTCGGTGAATCCCACTCTGCGAAAGCATAATGAGTAAAATCTCGAAACCTCGTGGTTAAGGTGTTGGATTCTCGGTGAATTCCACCTTACCTAGACGAGATTACGTTTTTGTTCCGTAGTGTCTACGTGAAATTTTGATGTTTAAGGATTGGATAATCACGGGCAAACATGGTTCGAAAGTGGTTTAACAACGGTTGGGTGGTCAACAGTAGCTACGGCTTGATCGACTTCACCCTCCACGTGTGGCGTTTGCACGGGGGTCCGGCAAGGCTGAGCCATCCGAAGAGCCACTACGGCTCAACGGAGCTCCCCTGGTCTTGACCCGTCCGACGGTCACATATGTTCCAACAAATAGGTCGGGTGGGCTAGCCCACATAACCGACAACATTTGGGCCTATGATTTATTGTTCCTTAATGTAACATCAAGTCCAAAAACGTGATCAGTAAACCCACCACTTTTTTCAAAATATTGAGTGGGAGCGGGAGAGGCGACAGCCGACCCCACGGCCTCTACTGTTGACACAAGCAACGTGAGAGAATGGTGACGCCTCGTGCCGGCTTTGATTTCGGCCCCCTAAGGAAGGCCTTCACCGCTATCAAAATTCAAGGCTTGGTCTCCGAAAGGATAGGATTTTGGGTACTCGTCGGGTCACTGACCGACCCTAAGGCGGCATACTCGGGGTCTACCTAAAAATCAAACAGTAGGTCACGCTCATAAAGGGTATTTTGGTAATACCTTGGCTGAAAAAGGAAAGGTGATTGACGATCACAAATGAGATGTTCGATTCTCAATCGATCTTCAATATTAATCGAAACCTCTTTGACCTACCCTAAGGCGGCACTGAGACATTAGATTAAATCCTTGGAACGGTAGGATAGACTATAAGTACTTAGTTTATGTTCCTAAAATTTATTAGTAGTGTATGATTTGGATTTATTCTGTCAATTTTATTTACAACTGTTATACATATCTCTCTAGGATACTAGACTGCTAGTGTATGTTTTATATTGACTGTTAACGACTTCGTTAAAAAGTGGTAAGTAACTAGAACGTTGTGCTTATTAATCTTACATGCAATTAATTTTTCGGAAGAGATATTTCTCTTGAGCCTTCAAGACTTAAGTGACGTAAATAAGTATGTCACTGCTGTCACTCGTGTTGAATGAGAGACAACCATAGTTAGTTTGAAAGATGATTGGGACGATAAAATTCTTCTAGTGAATTTTAATTGTGTAGTGTCTACACGAGAAATTTTCTAATAGAAAAATTGGAGAATCATCAATTAAAGTGTCGCTAGTTAGACGGTATTTGGAACCGATAAACTAGTGGGAGCTTTTATCTAATGTTTTTCTGATTTATTAAAAAATAAGTCCCACAGGGTAACGCTTTCATTAGACATCCCACAGTTCACGAGTAGTGTCTACTCAAACGAACTGCTAGTTCAAGACTATTTCCTTTTAAGGAAAGTTAAGAATGGGAAAGAATGTCTATAAGTGTTAATCATCTTAACTAAAGTTTTGAGGCTAAACCGAAACATTAAGAAAGTATAGGATAAGGAAAGTGATTTCGGATCACTAACCAATGAATCCTTAGCAACTTCTTAACCGAGTAACTCGACTCGGGAGCTAAGTTCTTTGGAAGAACAAGAGAGCTTTGCATTAACGATTAATAGAGTAACAATGGGCAGTAATTTCAGCTAGAATAGTGGGAGTAATATAAGGAGATGAATTTCGGATTCTGTCTTTGAATATCACAGAAAAATTTATTTTTCTGTTTACAGATTCGTTGAAACAAATGGATTCACTTTCAAATCGATATATTGTTGCCTCATAGAAAGTGAATATGACATTTGTAGTACGAATCTGAGACTCGGACTTTTGTTTGATAAAGTCAGAACCACTAAGAAATGCTGAAAAGGCATGTGTATCACATCTAAAACTATTAAAGGTAAAAGGTTTCCGTATTAAGATAAACGACCCTTCAATATCTATTAATTAGTGCATATATCCTAGAGATAAGACCTGACGACTGGCTAAGGGTGATTCCTATCTCCCAGTCTAGGAACACTATCTCAAAAGAACAATGACTAAGTTGCCTTTCAATCAGGAGAGGGTAATAGATTTGAAGGGGTAACATAGCTTGTTCATCATGACCTTCAGGGTCTAGTGAGAGATACAAGCTAGTGGGAGTTTTTGAGTGGTGACATTTTGTCTCATAACTACTCGAAACGTGATTAAGTTTATCAAAAGAATACGAGGAGGAGTCTCTGATTTTAGCAGAGAATAGAGTATTCCATGCTCATAAATAGGCTATAGCATAGTCTTGGGACTGATGCTCAGCCTGCCTCCTAGTGGAATGTTTCTCACTGAGAAAGAAACCATAGACTTGCCCTATATAGTTATTGATGTACTACAATACACTGCTAAACTCGATTAAGATAATTGGTTGCAAAATAACGGTTAACATTATTATGTAAACCGAGAAGTCTACCTAGAATATGCTAGTGAATTTATGGATAAGGAGTGAATTCGGTTCACACCACTTCCGTTAATGTAGGCATTTAGCATTTAATGCTTGAAGGTAGGACTGGAGATTTTGCGCATACGTTCAGATTTTGACTATTCGTGAAATGCCTTAATGAGACGAGTGAAGGTTGGTTGTAAGATTCTTGAGATCAGAAAGTGACAGTTGGACTGTCACAAGGCTTCCGATAGAATCTATAAGTAACAGCCTTAGACCTTGGAGTACGGTTACCCAAAGGAAGTTACTATCTGATTTAATCAGACCACGTCCAACATCGGTTGTTGGTGATTACACTGATAAATACTACTAGACCAGAATGTCAATCCACCAAGAACGCAGTGGGAGTATGGTTTAACCATTGACCCAGTATGGTTGTGTGGACTTTATAGTCTGCTGGGGTGATTGATAACCTGTGGCTCTTTGTGGGCTGTATAGGATTCTAATTAGAGAGGTTGGTTCGAAAACCTTATCCCTGTGAATGGAGTTTTGGTACTCCAGTTCTGTTCAGCCTCTTGTAGAACCACCTGAGTGTCTCAGGACCAGTGGGAGTAATTGGTTCTATGCTGAAAAGAGTTGAATGAATAGGAAAGTTTAACTTTCAGCACAAAGCTGGGTGGTCTAGGGGTGATTCCCTAAAAAGTAGAGAGTTAACCAGACCTTGAACTCTCTCACCACTCAGTCTTGCTAGATTTCGTTAGAAAGCGGAAAATAGGGGTGATACCTTGAGACTTTCTTTCCGTAAAACGGAGTCTGGATTCATTCGGAACAGAAGGGTCTTGGTTATAACAAATGGCAGGTTGACTGCCGGGACTTATGTCCTTTGTGGATGTAAGAGAACCTCTCGGTCATTAAAAGTCGCATGTTTTAAAATATGTGGACTTGACCATAATAATGATAAGTCTTTTGTAGACTGGGTATCAGTATTGGTGAAATAGTAGTATTACTGTTCGCGAAAGGTAACACTGAGACTGTTGAAAACAGCATGAGTGTGTTATCTGAAGTCAGAAACTGACACGCCAAGATTCTCTGGATGAGAGAATTGGACTATATTCTAAAAATTTGATTCGGTCAAATTCACAAGAGTGAGTCATTGACTATCCCATCCGTCTTATTGGTTAAGATGATCTTGCATATACGTATGCAACATTCATCGAGAGTAGTCCTACCCTACCTCTCAGGAATGATTCTCCAAATCTTCGGATAAAGAGAAAATGGGATAGAGTCTCTCTTGGATAACGGCAAGTCAGGTTATAACAAGTCAATAGTAATCGAATCTTGGATTCGAGCAATAAGTAGCGGTTTAGTACGTCCTCCAGTATCTTTAGAGAACGAGGAATCATATGCTTGCATATTCAGGTGAAAACTTGAATATGGTTGACTACACTGATTCTGACTTGTAGTCAGATTAAGGATGATCATTAAGTTGATCTCGGCTCAGTGTTTACTCATAGTGCTTAAAATTTCCTTCCTGATCTGGGAGTAATTCCTGGTCTAGTGAGCCGATATCACTTTATTGTGAAAATAGTGAAGAGATATCTTAGAAGGATCTTCTCAGTCACTAGAGGTCAAAAGCATAGAGAGTACCACCTGATTAGATGGACCGACAACGTTTCAATCCTAAAGATCGTCTCGAGTCGACAACCTAACTAATCAGTGTACCAAGTCGAGTGCTTAGAGGGTACGGAATTGATGGATATGTCTCATATGCTTTTAGAGCAAGTGGGAGAGTGTTGTGAATAAGATGGGAAAGGGTGTGCTCTAAAAACAATCGTTTCTTGTCATTTCGTGCAAGTGGGAGATTGTTAGGTGTAGTGTCCGAAAGACAATTTGTGTAATTGTTTTTAATAATGAATGACAGAACTTATCTCACCTTATTACTTGCTTTGTGCTTGTAAAGTAATTCATTGCTGCAAACCCTAAGTATATCTGTATGTAACCACTTAACTCAGTGTATGGATTACACGTGAGGATTGAGTTAGTGGTGGTATACTTAAACTGTTAGTCCGTGGTGAACTTAATCAGAGTTTAGGGTCTCTTGATTAAAACACCAATAATGCGCCCAGAACACCTTAGGGTGTGATAGTTTTATCCGGACTGTCGGTAGAGGGTACCTACGTGGGCCATTTATATATGATGGCATTCATATAGGACTGGACCGATTTAATCTGTATTTCTCGATATAATTCCGTAATCGAGGAATCTTATTAAATCATTAGATGATCATATATGGATCAACCTTAATCCTGAGGTGATCACAGGGTGCTGCTTGTCCTAGGGTAGTGTTTGATGTGTTAGTTACGGTTCACTTAAATATGTGTTCCAAGCCACTTCTCATTGGCACTATCTCCAGATGAGTGAGTAGTTATGATTTTCACAGACATGGAATCCATTCCTTCCCGCGGGAAGTAGAGAGACAGTCCCCTTATTTGTTAGCCCTAAGAAAGTGATCGATCCCGGGAGTTCATATTAGACTAATTGATCACTAGTCAGATATGTGAACTAATTGATCATCAGGGGGTTGATGGTAAATAAGGATAAGATATTCTGAGTCGGGTTCACGGAGACTTCCACTCGGAATGGACAGTCTATGGAGGGTTAATCCGTATGTAGTGATTATATCAATGGACGCTTATTCACTCTATGGGTTGAGTATAAGTATACATCTATAATCGGTAGAGTTCAGTTTCGGGTTTATGGTGGCGTAATCCCGGAATTAATAATTAATGTACTTATTCTGTTCGATGAATAATTAATTATTGGAGCTATTGGTTATAGGTCCATGGTCCCCGATGTGGCTTCTGTAATTCGGACTAATAATCTTGTTATTTGGGCCTCAGTGATAATTAATTGGCTGGGCTAATTAATTGATATGCATGAATATTATTTAGTTGGGCTAAATAATATAATACACAGAAAAGACATTTTCTGTGGGCCTGGTGGGCTTAGTGTGGCGTCAATATGTCTTGGATTTTCCAAAAAAATTAGTTTTTTTGGATAATGACATATTGTGTAATTAGTTATTTATTTGTTAAATAATTAATTAGATAAATAAAAGAAAATAATTTATTTATTATTTATCTCTTAACTATAAGGATAATTGTATTTTCTTATTATAAGATTATAATTATCTCTTATTTTTATTGGATAATAATAATTAGAATTATCTCTTTTATTTTGTTAAACCGATTGGGTATAGGTTTTCTCTCTTGGAATTTGCCTATAAAAAGAGAGTTCTCCCCGAGCCCTATGAGAGGTGAAAGCCACGAAATTCATAAAGAAAAAAAGGCTAAGGAGTTCAATCCTTAGCTCCACCCGGTTGGAGAAAAACTTAGGGTTTTCCTCGGTTGCATATCAAGGAGGTTCCAATTCCAAGAATCGGTGTCCACCAACCACCGTTTGGAGAACACATTGGAAGATCAAGGCTTCTCATCCTAAGATCTTGTCTTCTCTTCTTTCTATTGGTATGATTTTCTTAACCCCCTTGTAGTTGTTAAATCCTTTATTTATGTATTGTAATATATAAATCGTGATCCATCCGCTGCGCATAAATCTAATTCGTTTAGATCTAAGAACCTGCATCCTTCAAACAATGCCTCGAATCAAGGGATGGTTATGATAGTGTCATAATGGACCTCTACCACCTAGTAGAAAACTGTTCTGAATTCTTCAAGTCTAAAGGACCGTGGCCGAGCAGTACCTTTGAACAAATCTGACCTTACCTCAAGAGCTCAGCTAGATTTGGGAGGGCTTGTGACGGAGGTCAGACTAGCCCTCAGCCACGTGTCATCCCAAAAATAAACTCTACATTAAATGAGACAGATAAGATACGACATTAAGGGTCAAGAGCCCCACTTTTAGCTTAAGGGCAGATCTGCACCCTAGGTGGGAGATCGTTCCGGCTCACTCTTCAGTCCACCGCAGGTTTGTCAGGGCGCAACGGAGCTAAGTCAGCGCTGTTCATCCATAAAGGCCTCGGGAGCTCGACGCAGGTCGGAAAAAGTCCTCCTAGTTGTTTGGCACATGTGCTTATAATAGCTGATAATTTTGGAAAGAATCCTAGGTCATAAAGGCTCTGATCCTATCGTCAAAACCATCGTTCAAATCCCTTGATAATCTCCTAAAATCAAGGAATAAACACGGTTAAATCCTATACTTGAGGGATACGAAATAAAGTCCAACAATGGACACGGCACAGGCTTGCCTAGGGCACAAGGCCCTATTTATAAACGATCCCAAGAACTACGAAGAGATTTCATTTCTGGCAATATATAGGATACGTAGACAACTTGTGATATCATTATTCTAGGCTCGGTCTAAACACACTCAAATCACCCCCCTCGCTTCATATTTTCTGTAATATTTGGATCTTGAGTTATTTTTCACTAGGATAATACGGCCCAAATTAATATAAGACGATTTCCAGCATCGTCAAACCTTAAGCCAAAAGTGTTGATGGCTTGGAATTTAATTTTATTGTTTTTCTTTTCAACGGTGGATGCAAATTTTTTTTAAGGGAATAGTGGACGCGTATCTAATTTCATTTTTGTCTTTTAAATTCAATGGAGATACTTGCACAACCACAACAAATAATAATCCCGAAATTTCGAAGGAGAAAAAAAAGGAAAGAAAAAAAAAAAAAAAAAAAAAAAATACACGTGTTTGACCCAATAAAGATTTAGTGAGAGTTCGAGCTCCTCCCAAATAGATCGAGCTTAACACACCAATAGTGATCCTACTTGTGCATGGAATCAGAGTTCGAATAGAATTAGGATTTTGTCCCACTTACAATTTTAAGCAACGGTTTATTCCCAGCCCTTTAAATATATACTCTCTAATTCTAATTAAATACTTCATCATTATATTCACAAATCTACATTACTTAATTGCTAGAAATTTTCATATTCGTTATTTTTTTTTTCTTCTGTTCTTGTGTTCAATAAAATACCGGATTTTCCTTCTGAAGGGATGGCGGCGAAAGACTTCAAAGAAAATCACGAAGTATCAAAGATGGTTGACGAAAAAGAAACAAAGATAAAAGAAGAAGAAACAATGATAAAAGAAGAGCTCCTCCGAGAAAAAACCAATACCTTTAAAATTGCTTTATTTGTGTACAGTTGTGTGAGTTTGATTCCGCTCGGAAGCATCTATATGTGCTCGGTTTTGCAAAGAATTCCGAAGACCGATGATTCTCCATTTATCGTGGAAGATGGGCTATTAACTTTGTGTGTTAACATCGCCACCACTACCATCTTGTTGCTTCTGATTTTGGTGGTAATGGAAGCCATATGTTATTGCCTTTGTAGAAAGAAATCCTGCAGGAACACAATTGAAAACCGAGTTCGAGATTTATAACTCGATGATTTTAATATATCGTATTTGAATGATCGGGTGGATTAAAGTAAGATCACTTGCATATTGTACTCAAATTGTACTCCGTTAAACCACAAATTTGTTTTAGTGCTTTTGGGAATTCATGTGCTGCAGTTCCTTTTTCTTTCTCTTTATTTATTTATTTATTTTTTTTTTTTCCTCGCACGGTAGACTTTGCTTTGATTTTTTCTTTTTTTTTAATCATGAATAAAAACGGATTATCCTAACTACTTATGAAAAAGATGAAGAGATATTACCTTATAATATATTCTTTTTTTTAAACCTATCTTATAATATATTCTTAAAGTGCGTGTATGATAATTGTATTAATTTAAAATAAATAATTTTTTTTTTATTTTGAACAACTAATATTATTAACTAAAACCAAGTGCAACAATTGTTTCCTTACAGGCCAGCAATTAAAAACAAAAGGCCTAACTAATAACCTCCGAGCCAAATTAAAAGAAAAGGAAACCCTGTAAAGGCCTGGGGATTTTTTTTCAGTTCTTTGTTGTAATAGCAAACATATGAATCTAAACGACTAGGTTATCTGATTAGCATCTCAACTCATCTCGTAGAACATGGGGAGTGGAGACCCTTGTTGTTAGGGTCTAACCATTTTAAGAAAAGGAACCCGAATGGGTAGCTCAATTGCTACCTGAGTGGTAGATTTCACCAAAGAACGTATAATCAAGTCTATGCAGCAGCAGTGTGAGAAATAACTCTGAATTCAGAATGACTCTTTATGGGCACTGGGTCATGGTTCTCCCACCCAAGGGGCCTTTGAGTCAAAATGATTAATCTCCTCACCATTTTTTCGAGTCGGGATGGAGGAGTCTTATAGGCGAGGGATATCGGCTTTAAAGAAAAGCAACTACAACTAATCCCAAAACATATATTTCATAACAACGGTTCTCCTTCCAAAGATTCTAATCAAACTTCACTTTCGTAACTCTTCTCACTAATACAAACCTAAGAAAGCATTTTAATATTTTCAAGAGTCGCCTTTGATAAATAAAACAATAATCAGAGTACCCGAATAAACGAAAGCGGAAGAGATCATCAAAACTGTTTCCTTACATACATTGTTATTCGACTTCTGCTTTGTTTTTCCACTATGTTGTTGCCGCCTGTTGAGGATATTATAAATAAGGCATAAATAATTATATTTAGTTGTCTTTTATTATTATTATTAATGTTGTCTTGGTGGCTAAGTTAGATGATGTCTATATAAGAACAATTGTACTCTCAATATTATTCAATGAAATACTATTATTCTAAAGTTATGATATGGTATCAGAGCAACTCGATTTTCTCTCTCTGGTTATGTCAATTCTCCTTAAACCCTAATAATTTTCTTTCAAAAATCAAAAATCAAAAATTAAAAATACCCCACAACTACACCGCAGCTTCTTCTTCTCCGGCCACTCTATTCGCATCTCCGGTGAGGTTCCGTTCATCCAATTAAACCCAGCTTCCTTATCTCCAAAGCTCCAACCTTTTCGACTCATCTCCCATCTGGTTCCTCTCCAACCATTCCCCAAAAGTTTGAATTAAAAAAATAAAAATAAAAAAAAAAACTATACAGCAGATCGCTGCCGCAAAAAAAAAAATCTCGTTTCTGCGCCTCAACCCATCAGCTTAATCATCTCGAAAGCTTGATTCCTCCAACGTTCCCCCATAATTTTGTCTCTCCAAAATATAAAAAATAAAAAATTTAGCAGATCGTCTTCTTCGCCATTCCGGCGACCATGTCTGACAACCGTGATGTGTTGGTTTATTTCTTATGTTTTATGATGGTATAAAGCATTGCTTTTATAAGATGAGAGAGAGCCGAAATCCGATGTGTTGGTTTGATCTCGGCCGTCCATCAAGGCCTAGTTTTAATCGGATTAAAAATTCTTTTAAGTAACCTATTAAATTTTTTTTTTTTTTTTTTTTTTGATTCCAGTAACCTATTAAATTGAATTAGCATATTTCCTTGGGAAACTAATATCTTATAATACCACTATTACGGGGAAGGAAATTATTTGGGCACAAGTAATGGGCCGACATAATTTTTTGGGAGAATTGGCTATATAGCCTTTTTTCAACAAATTCTTGGCTGTGTTTTTTTCCGTTTTTTTGACCGCGATTTTCTCCATTTTTTTTCACAAATGTGCACGATCTTAAGGTCCTCAAATCCCCTATAGGGTTCCCCTTCCCAATTAGGGTTTAGTTTGGTTCAAAAAACACCTAAAACGCGAAGATTTAGAGGCTTCAAAAAGACTGTTTACACCATTTCTGAACAAAAAAAACTATATCCCCAAGATTTGTGGTCAAACACCCTTTTTAACCTTAAGCCCCTAATTTTTTTACATACTAGCTCCCACTTGGTCAATTGGAATATTCATTAGTGCTTTCCTTTTAAGGATCATAAGACGCGCGTTATATGCAAAACTAATTGGCGATAGCCTTTAACGACGGTAACACAAAATAATTAACAAAATGAAAAAGACAAAACGCCAACATTATGTGGTTCGGGCGAAAAAGAATATCTTACTATAATGGAGACGAAAGATACAAAGACAATAACCAAAATAGCTAAGACAATTAGAATTTATGTTAACTTGATACATCTAAAATTAATAGGCTAAACCTATTAAATAACATACTAAGTCGGCTGCTTCACTAATCTCGCTGATGTGAGAACAAACAAAATAAACAATTGTGGCTTTGGACCATTAACTAACAAAAAGAGTAATTTATGGCTTAGCACCATAAGAGCATTTGCATCAGTGTCTCCTAGCATATTGTTGGAAATAAAATTTATGTTTTGATGATGATTCATCACGCACTTAGAAAGATCGTTTATAACCCATTATGATGAAGTCATAACTAACTGTTATAGTGCATAATGAAAGAAGAAGCAAGAAATGGTCTAGAGAAAAATGTATAGGATCTATCTAGAGTCTGAGCTTTGTATAGGTTGTTTCAGACAAGAATTGTAATAGATAGGAACTAGGCAAACAGCTGAGTCATAGCAAGCAAACTGAGGTGACAGACTCAGTTGGTGAAAAACTGAAGAACTGAGGGTTCAACTCAGTTATTGAAGATTGAAGAACTGAGGGTTCAAACTCAGTTTATGAAGACTAAGTCGAGACTGTAAAGTTAGACTTCAGGCAAGATTGTGATGACCTGAACTGACTTTATGGATCTTGTATGAAGTCCTAAGTATCATAAGGACAATGATATCTTAGATGATTAATTTGGATGGTGTACTTTAAATTAAATCAATTATAATCAGATGTAGAATAAGAGTACTGAGATCTTGAAGAAGAGTAAAAACTCAGTTAATGCTCTTAAAACTGACAACTGACTAAGTTGTATTGAATCGGTTTTTTAAACTGGAATTAAACAAAACTGATGAAGGATCAGACCGTTATGGATGTCAGAAAGGACACTGACATACATAGAGGAAAGCAGGACCACTAACGGCTATAAAGATACAAATTCAAATAATCCAACCGTTAGAAAGACCCCTATAAATAGACTACTTCTACAACAAGAAGAAGTAGGGGGAATTCTAAGAATCTATCTAGTCATGAAAGATCAAACTAAGGGGGAAAGCAAATCAAAGAATTCATGCAACGATTTTCATAGAAAGATCAGGATTTCTTCAAGTGTTCATACGATTTCAAAGAAAGATCAAGATCAAATCATTTGAAGAAAACAGAGCCGTGAATAACTTACATATCTATAGAAGAAAGCTCATATCACAATTGAATCTTAGTTATTGATTCAAGTCTCAACTTTGATTTAATCAAAGGTTCAGACTATGAAACATCAAGAAGGTGTGAAGGACAGTTGAGTGCAGTCAGGGAGACTGTGTTTGTGATGAGCTGGTGAAGAGGCAAGACAACCCTCCAAGGACCAGTGTCTCAAACAATTGAAGAACAGCCATCCTACCTGTTCGACAAGTATTTAGATAGTGAAGCTAGGGATTAGTCAAGGACTATCAGTTTAGTACTTTTTGTAACCGGGCCATCTCAAAGAAGTTCTAGTGGAATTTTCCTCCGCATCACAAGGGAAGAGAGGGTTGACAGAATTACACCTCTATAACTTTTGTTTCATTTACCTTACGCTTTTACATTCTGTTATTCATTCATTTACTGCATTATAGTTACACTCATCTAGTTCACAACACTCAGCAAACACAGAAACTGAGTCAGCACCTAAACTGATAACTCTTATTTTAAAAGGCTTAACTAATCTGCTGCCGGTTAACTCGACTAAGGATAACTCGGTATCGATTTATACTCAGTTAAGTTGACTTAACTCCGCACAAGTTTCAGTTGAACTCAATCTGGAATAAGATTCAGTTTGTGGGTTAGTTTTTGAGTGACAAGTTTATTCACCCCCCCCTCTCTAAACTTGTGTTAGCTTTTCCAAGGGACCAACACATATTCTCTATTTGACATATTCTTTTACCACTTTTTTCATTTTACAGATTCTCTATCGAGAGTCAACTGCATCAGAATCTCTACTATAATATATACAACATTTAAATAACTATAAACTATAATTAAAAAAACACATATTAACACACACAATCTAAATATGTTTACATATTAACAATCTATACAGGCTAAAAAAAATCTATACAATAATACTATTTTTTTTTATTGAACATTGCTAATTTGGGTGAAACATCACATTCATTTAATAATGAGATAGAACTAAATTGTTAACTCGAGTTAAATTTGTTAGGTCAAGCGAGAACAACAGTCTAAGTAGTTACCGGATTCATTAGCGCTACTAGAGAATCGCAGTCATTTTCACTCCAGCAACATCATAAAAAAAACATAAATTTACCTCTAATATTAATTCGAAACAAACGAAAGAAGAGATGAGAAATAAAAAATAAGTACAACATTATATTAATAAAAGAATACAAAACAAAAAAATCTAATAAAACTCAATAACTTATAACATATGTGGAACATAAAAGACATTTAGAAAGACAAAGAAAAAGAAAATAGTCCCCCTCAAAACAAAACAAAACAAAACAAAAAAAAGAAAATATTAAAGTTTAGATGCCGGAAACAAGCGTTCAGATGCTGGAGAAGTGGCGCAACTTCAATAAAATCTGAATTGCAAAGTTTAGCAAACAAATTCTAATGCATTCCCTTTTTTTTACAAATCTGGTGAGTTAAATCTGTATAATACAGATTTAACACCTACGGCCAATGATTTTAGGGTGGTTCAGCCACACCAAGTTATCACCTTCTCCATCAATCAAAATTCTTAAGAAGAATAATTTTTTACCAAACATGTGAGACCAAGCAAAAATAGTAAAATATGATTGATTACGGACCACCAAATCATACTTGTGTCCGGACCACTATAAAATTTAGCCATGACTATTAGGAGTTAACATTTTCAGTCATTCCAAACTAAGGAATTTTATCATAGCTAATCCAAGAGAAACTAAGAGTTCGAATTTCTTTAAAAACATGCCTGTCCGAAACTGACTTGGAACTTTATCATGTCACCGGGTCTTGTTAGTTGGGGTGCGACACCTCCTTTGAATGTTGTAAATGCTTGTTTGGGTGATATGATTTAATAAAATTGTGGTTGGCTTCCTAAAAAAAAATTGTGGTTGCCTTAAAAAAAAATTAATGTCCAAATTAAAGATTAATGTCCAAATTACTTGATAATTACTAGGTAAGTCAATAATTCACGAGTGTTTTTATTCTAAAAAAAAAAAACAAAGGATTTTCGTCAGTAATCCACAATACTGATAAATAACAAATAGTTATTACAAACTATCGACGAAAAAAATTGAATATAGAAAACAAAAACAAAAAATTCACAAAACAAAAAAAAAATTGTTTATCTCAATAGCCATTAGCTATTATTACATGAATAGCAAATAGGTAGAATTAGAAACTCTTAAAGATAGATTAAAACCGGACCAAGATCCTCTCAAGTAACTTAAGGGTAAAGTTAGTGTTTTTACATATAATGAACAAAACTACGTAGTTTTGGAAAAAAAAATTAATCAATGGCTAGATGTTTTACACTTTTGAAATGTGTGGTTGGATCATGCATACTTGAGAGAATATTTCCTCAAGTTACTTGAGAGGATCCTATCCCGATTAAAACCCATCTATATTAATCTTTCATGGAATCAGAGTTCAACTCTAATTAGAATAATAATTATGCCCTTTAATTATATATACTCTTCAATGCGTATTACTTCATTAACAAATCTACAATTAATACAAGCATTAATTATTATTCTTTTTCTTTTCTCTTCCAATTTTTTTTCCTCTGTACGTCTGCTGGTATGGCGGCTGAAAATCGCAAAGATGTAACCGCGGCTAAAAATCGCGAAGAAGTAAGCATCACAATTACGGAGGAGGATGAAACAATATTTAAGACAGCAACAGAGATGAAAAACGAGCTCCAGCAAAAATCCGAAACATTAGGAAGCAGAATTGTGACCTGCTTTCTCCTCATTCTGTCTCAAATCGTAGTAATCTTAACATGCGTGACTTTACGGAGAATCCCCGAGAGCGAAGAAAAAACTCCACGTATTCTACAACATTGGTTGTTACTTACGTTTGCAATTATGGCCGCCATTGTCATACTATTGCTTATAGCATTGATGGTAATAAATGTCAAAGATTATCGCGTTGTTAGAAAGAAATTGGCACTTCTGAGCATAATGAACAAAGCGAATGTAGCAGACGCCCACATTATCAAAAGCGATCCGATCCGTGTTGCCGAGCTGATCCTAGTCGTGATTATATATGGTCTGTTATCTCTTGGGTTTTCCATGGTTGCTGTATCTGTATTGATTGACTTTTTCAATTTTCCAATTCCAAAGGAGATTTGGAGGTTTTATGGGAAAGGGTTAGTAATTTTTATTTTTTATTTTTTATTTTTTATTTTTTATTTTTTTATTTTATTTTTTTTATCCGAGAGAGGAAGTAGTACTTAGGAAGAAAAGGATCGTGTTCTTTTTTTCTTTTTTTTTTTTTTTTGTTAGAAAAATTGTCTTCTTTTTTCCTTTTTTAAAAATATTTTTTATATTTCAATGGTTGGTGTGATAAGAAAAAGTGTACTCATGCAAACATGAGATTTTTTTTTTTTTAATTTCTTTAAAACGTGGTATCCGGCACTAACTGCGTGGTTAGTAATTCAGCCCAGGTCGTACCTGCAGAGTGTGAGTGTGAATTTTACATAGTTCAGTATATGTCGTGCCTGCAGATCGAGTGTGACTCTAACTCCGAAGTTAGGCGCCTAGCCACTTTTAACATTCGACTTTCTTAGGTATTCTCAACCCTCCAATTACCACTTTAGTTAAACTATTTGGTTGCCTAAATTATTTTAAGGGTTTATTGTCAAAAAAGATAATTTGAACATAAAAATATGCAAAGAGGACAGTGGAATATTTTTCTGGGTAAAAAGAACATATCCTTATTACACTGTTATTTATATTCTTTCGTATTCAACTATAAAAACGAATATATCTTTTGATTTGATTGTCGAAAGATGATAATTCTTTCATCATATTTTTCTTCTTCACGTCCTCTTTATTTAGACATCTCATTTGATATTTTTTCAACATTATTTTCGAGGCCTTTTTTGTAAAAGTCACATAAACAGTGGAACAATGAAACATTGGATTTGAGGTCAGTTCCACTGTAGCAAACAGTGAATTTGGGGTTATAAACACTAAATTTGTCTTTATCACCCAATTTACATTTTCATTGTCTTCATTCCTATTTTCCCCCCCTTTTTTTTTTGGTCCTTTTAAACCACTCCCTCTTATTTTAATTTATAAATTTTATGATTAGTGTTTTGTCTATATTGGCAAAAGAAAAAAAACAGCATGCATGTCCTATTATTGCTGCTAAATTGTCTTTTTTTTATTTTGTAATAATATATTTTGGATTGTCTATTGATATTGATTGATTATGGTAGATCTTTTATAATATGACGATTCTATTTATTGATTGTATCCACACCCTAAAATGTTCTATAAATACCCATTATATCATTGAAATAATAGACAAGCATTATTCGCCTTCTTCTCCATTTTTGTTATTCCTCTTGTTCTTTCTTTTTTATTTTCTTTGTTTTACAACACGTTATCAGCACGAGTCTGTACTACAATATTTTTCCTTATACCATTATTTCCACGGAAATACAGATCCAAAATCCTTCAAAGCTCATGACAATCGTGTTCATCATCACCATACACCCCTTTTAATCAAGGGTGTGTGATATATAAAATATAAGAGACGAGGAGGCCCATTTTCAACAGCCTTTAGCATATATAGAGAGTTATATATATTCTTAATTTGTGTTAGTACTTGACAAAAGAAGCGAAGGATATACAATGTCCGCGACAAAAATCGGAGTACGCGTTAGAGTGTTTCAACCAACAACATGAACGGCGCCCGAGTTGTCGAGAAAGTTAAAAGGTTTTTTTTTAGGGTTTATTGTTAAAAAAGACAATTTCATTGTGATGATTTAAATTATTTCGTATTCGACTACAAAAACGAATATATCTTTAGATCTGATTGTCGAAAAATTAACCGTGGCCTTACTGTCAACAAATTTTATGATCAATTGGTTTGAGATAGAAGACACCGGAGGAGAAAAGATCTATTTTCAACAAATCGGCATAAACTGTATTGGTGAGATAATTTTTTTATTGTTCATTTTATGTTATATATTATTGCTAGTTACAATACATGTATATGATAATGATATAATATTGATGTTAATGGTCTTCTTGATCACAATGATCATGTCATGATTATGTGATCGTGTGAAAATGATGATCATTATATTAAACGTGCATATGATGGACTTGAAGTCTACCATTAAATTTTAAGAGCTCGTTAAAGTGATAAAAAAAAATTTACATATATGGACATGTCATTCACATAAATAAACGAGGACATGAAGTCCATTGAAAAAAACATGTCCGTACAAGTGATCTAATATTCAGAGATAAGAAACTATTGAATATAATATATATAATGAGATTTTCATGATCACATTGAGAAAAATAATATCACTTTTATCGTAATGATATGCTCCTGAAGTAGCAGTACCGATTAAAGTGATTTATTAAGATAGTTATATCATAAATGAAAAAAAAAAAAACCCCAAATGCGGAATCATGAAAACAAAATAATGAGTTACTATTGATATAACTCATTAGTTGACAGTCTATTCCTCGTAGTGAATGTGACTCAATTTTTAATATTTGATTATGGTCGTGGACATGGACATGCTGGATACACTCCTAACAAAAATATTTTGTATGAGTAAGATAATAATCGTGAGAAGAAACAAAGTGATCTATAGAAGATCATGCCACGTACCGGAATCAGTGGCAATTTTTAGGAATAATTTTATACGGTGCATTTGAAATTTAAACATCGTTTGTGGGTAAATAAATTGGTATCTTGTCTTGGTATTATTTTGACAAGGCGTGAATTATTGTTTATATGTTGCTTTATATTTTAACAATATATTTCTCACTATAAAGTTGGTATGGTATGAAAATTAAGAACATGATTTTGTCATATCATTTAGTTAATTTGATTGATTGTAGTAATCAATGCATTCATTGTATTTTTGGCAATTGTATTTGCATTAATTATAATAAATAAAATAGTATTTATTCATTCAATCTAAAGAATTTATTTTGCATGAATAATGGTAAAATTAAATATGGCAACAAATTATAGTACTTAATTAGTGAGTGAAATTTATACCCGTCATAGCTAGCATATGATGATTGATTCACTTATTGTAATATGAAGTAATTGTCTCTTGGATCCCTTAGCACATATAATTCCAATTCATAATCGATTGCTTTGAATGATTATAAAGTTATTATTGTACGAATCTATTTTTGTGATATACATTCGTGAACATTATTATTTGTTTAGAAGTTGTTGTTTCTCTTTCATGTGTTATGATTTTATTCTTTTTAATGAAGAAAGTTGAACCGATTAATGGTGATGACGAAGTTTGTCTCATCAATAATGCGACAACGCACGTTATATTGGACAATAAAGTGAATTTCTCGAAATAAAATATAGGAGAAACGAATGTCAAATGCATAATATGCAAGTTCTATATGAGGTTTCGAAAGAGCCATTGAAACAAATTGTTTGAAATAAATCAATAATTTCTCCCAAATCTCGAAAATATATTTTTGAGTAATATGGATATAATATCAAAACTGAGACAAATAAAGAGCAATATGCTTAAAAATGATGAGACATGTCTATTCATGGAAGAGAATGGAACTAGTACTATATGTATCATTTAAAAGTAATGATATATGTATTATATGAGATACATCACAATCAATTCGTCAAATGAATGCGACAAAATTAATATTTAAGATGCATATTGTGACTCTGAATATTTTGGTTATTGTGGTTATGACTATTATTTATGTGAGAATTATGATGCAAAATCCACCATAATTGGGTTGGTGATTCAAGAACATTGGCATAACCCGAAATATTGTATCTATAATTGTGAGAAAGTGTTGTCCGAGAATTAATAAGAGGAGAAAAATTCATTGAATTATATCCCGTGACAAACATTGACATATATGAACCATGAGTTCATATATTATTCATTGACATAAAACCCACGAAAGGTATATTTTATTCACATTTTGCATACATCGAATATATTCTGAGAAAATGGAGAAATGAACCAAAAGTTCAAAGTCTCATTCTAGTGATTTCTCTACATATGATGTGAAAATTAATTTAAACGATTCTTGAAGAATTTGAAATCACATAGTAGTATATTAAACGCATGAAGCGCAAGAGAGATATTGTTCTCAAAAATCTCATAGAATTAAATATTTAACAAAACCTCTATGTTTTAAATGTGTAAATCGCTTGAAACGATTAAAAGAGCATCAAGGTATAGCTCGGTGCAACATGTTTGATGAAAATCGATTCTCAACATTAGGCGAAGATAAAGAAAACCTCATGTTAGAATAAATGAATATCGAGAAATTTTAACAACAAAAACGATCTTCCACGCGTCAGTTTAACTGAATTGCCAAAATAATCTTACTTAGTATTTAGCAAGTAATTTGTCAGATGCCTTAATTGAATAAAAAGAGTGACCATGTATAAATGCACCAAAAGTATAAAAGATAAATATCCGTGGAAAATGAATTCATATTCAGTCACTCGTGAAATCTCTTAAAGAAATTTGCCTTGAAGACGAATACTCCAAAATAAAATTGCACGTGCATCAAATGATTAAACATTGGGGCTGCGGGACAACCAATCCATACATTGATAAGGAATTGATTTATGCTAATATCGAATTAACAATGAATTTTATGGGATAAATTTATATAAAAAAAAGTCATAGTCATCGACGACGTATTTGCCACTTTAATTACTAATATTATATCTGGATCCAGTACCTAAGTCATTAGCGGAGTGTCGAAAACACTCAGACTAGGTAAAATGAAATAAGCAATTGAGGTTGAGTTTGAATTGGAAATTTTTGTTTATTAATGCTCAAATATGTTATAAATAATGTTATGTTCCGCTAATTAATATCTCTGACAGTAACTTTGAGTTTTCATATGTCATGACCGCATATTTATAGGTTGTTGGACATGAATATTGTTGATATGAAATCCTTGGTGAATTTCAGAAATGAAATAATATGATAAACGCAACATGCATATTGTTAAGTTGTAAAGGTCGTTAATATTAATGGTGAATGCAATATAACTAGTTGAGTATATTTTTATTGATGAAGGAATATATATGTAACTCATTCTTTATGTCATGAATGTATAGTACTACGACATGTGATAATGAAAACATATGCATACAAACTGCGATTGTTTTACCCCTATTGTTTTTATGATTATAGTGTTGATTGTGTTGCATGTGTTGCACGAATGAGTAGTGGGTATGATAATTTATAGACCCTACATTTAAGTATCTACATACACTCTAGAAGAGAATGATATACGAAAGTACACTCTAGTGACAACCTTACAGATTTGTTCACTAACATCCTTCCTATATCTATTTTGGAACAAAATTGTTCATGGTACTGGAATGCGTACATAAGGAAGATTGTTGTCGTCAGGGGAAGCGACAACTTAAGAACTATTTTGAGCATTTGGTCTTAAAGATTGATGATTGTACTATTTTTCCCTTTAACTAAGTTTTTTTCCCGTATGGTTTTCTTAGTTAAGATTTTAACGATGCAGTTAGTGCAACACGTAATGCGTATATGGAATGAATTATTTACCTTGTCTAGTTTTTTTTCCACTGGGTTTTTCTAGCAAAGTTAATAGTACATGACAAATACGTTATGCAACTAAAATCGAGAAAATCGATTTAGTCACTTATTCATTGAGATATTGTCTACATGAGAACGAAAATGATCCAACTGTATTATATGAAGACAATGCATCTTACTTATCTCAATTGAAGTGAATTTATATTAATGGGGATTGACAAAACATATTTCAGCTAAGTTAGTCTTTACTCATTACTCGTAAAAGAGTCGAGAGAATAATGTACAAAAGGTTCAGTCAACCGACAATCTGATAGATTCATTACCAAGACATTACCGGCATCAACATTTGAAAGACTGGTGAATAGCATTGGGATGCAGCGCTAGAAATATCTAAATTGATGCTTGGTTCAGGAGGGAGTGAATCAAACACAAATAAATATGTACTATTTTTCCTTAACTGAGATTTTTTCCCACTGGGTTTTTCATAGTAAGGTTTTAATGAGGCATATCATAACTGCTGTTTAACAATAGACATCCAAGGGGAGTATTATGTAATAACATATTTTTGATTGTCTATTGATATTGATTGATTCTGATTGATCTTTTATAATATTACAATTCTATTCATTTATTGTATTCACAGCCTAGAATACTATAGATACTCCTTATACCAATGAAATTATAGACAAGCATTATTCGCATTCTTCTCCGTCTTTGTTTTTCCTCTTGTTCTTTCTCTTTTATTTTCTTAGTTTTACAACATTTTCTTAACATTTATTTATTTTTTAATTAAAAAAATTTAATCTGAAAAAGAGATTTTTCATTATATTGGGGATTTTATTTGATAGATTTGTACTATTTTTTTCATTAAAAAATTGTGAATTGATAAGAGATTTTTATTATATTTAGGGTGGAAATGAAAATCGAACTCTTATTTTATATTCACAAAAAAATATAAATAAATAAAAAATCAATCATAAGGAAGACTTGCTATGGCAAGTCATAATAGGTCAGATTCAATTCTCATGTTTTCGAACTACTTTTTGTTTATATATAATGGTTATGCAATCCAAAGTTCAGGTCACAATGATACTTGTAGCAAACTTAAGTTATTAAACTTGAAATACTACAGCAAAAAAAATATAATGTCTAGCAGGCTGCAAGAACTAAGTTATTACACAAAAGTTCAGCAACAAACTATTAATCAAATTGCACGGTGCAGCAATTCAGCTAATTTATTACAGCAAATTATTAAAGGGGAAATTCGTTTTTTACCCTTTTTTTTGAAAATAAAAACGAAATTTACACCCTTCTAAATTAAAAAATCACTCTTATCCTCCACCTAAAAGTGGGTGAAATCGCCCAAAAATAGGAGAAACCTCCTATTTATCGCCCATGTTTCGCCCGTGGTGAGAGATCCCGCCCTTCCCCGCCTTTGACACCTCCCGAATTTCTCCCAAGTTTCTCCCATGGTGGGAGGCCCCGCCCGAGAAGATGGGAGACCCCGCCCGGTTTATTTCCAGAAAATGTGGACGCTTTTAAACTGATTTTTCATCTCTTTTCATCTCATTTCTTCTTCATCAACGAAGAAACGATTATTAACAAACACTACAAAAAAAGGGTCTTTTCGTGACAAAAATATTCGTCGCTAAAAGTGCTTATTTCCGTCAGTAAAAGTTTTCGTGACCAATTTTTTTTGTCACGGCGTTTGTTGTGTATGCAGCGACGCTAAAGGTGCCTATTGCAACGATCAGAGTATTAGTCATTAAAATAGTTCAGTCGCGACGAATCTCATATTTTTGTCACCAAAGCTTTTCATCACAAACCTCTGGCTTTCTCACCAGAAGGTTTTTCAAGCGACAAAATTTTTGTCACAAAATAATAAACATTTTATCACTAATTCAGTGTTTTTGTCACCAAAGGGTATAAACACATTTTTACATTAATGGTTAATATTGACAAAGGCTTTGTCACTAGAAGTCATATTTTAATAGTAATAATAATAAAAATAAATATTCGAATAATAGAAAAATAGAAAAATAATAATAAAAATATACTAATAATAATAATAATAATAATATTATTATTATTATTATTATTATTATTATTATTATTATTATTGAAAATTTTGATTAAATAATAACATTAAATTTAATAATAATATTAATAATTACAGATGACATATAAAAATATACACAAATCCTAAACAAGACTAAACAATTAAATAACACAAACAATAAAACATTAAAAAAAATGATGTATACAAATCCACACTAAAAAATTAAATTACAAAATTTAAACAAGCAATCCAAACTGAATTAGGACCAAACAAAGACTATAAGATTCAGCCAACATACAAAAGACCTTGAAACAAAACTTAGTTTCAACCTACAGAGAACAAACTGAGACACAAACTGACACATAACAATTTCAGATTCAAGTTAATCGTGTTCATACCAAAGAGTTGCCCTCAAAGCTCGTTTCTTCAACTTGTTCATTGCTGAAACCTGTTTGGCATTTTGTAACCAAGGATTTTCTGAAAGATCAAGAAAAAGATGTCCATGTCAGTATGTTAATAATATATAGGTAGCCCTAAGAAAGACAGTAAGATTTATTATTTTATTATTTTCATTACCTAAACTTTTTTAGCAGTATGCCGATGCTTCAGGTCTGTATTTCAATCCTACGAGGCATGATGTTACGAATGAAGCATGGTTATGCAGGAAATAGAACAAAGGAACTAATAATAAACTAAAAGGGTTAGAGCTCATGTCGACCATTACCATTATGGCAACCAAATATCTTCCGGGGTGAAGGTGCAATCCCATCTGATGTCATTGCATGTTCGTGCGTCGACGACATTCTTCCAACTGAAACTTTTTTTGGTCCCATTTCTTTGATATAATCAACCTGTCGCAAGAGACCAGAGTTTAAAAGATTTATTTTTAAGGAAGTCTACAGGCTGAAACTATAGCATGTCAGAGAATGGGAGAAAAGAGGCCCTTAATAGAACTTATTCTAACTTATTCTACTTTAGGCCATTTTCATCTTTACAATCACCTGTAAATCATTACAAACAGCACCATCTATAATGAAATTTAACATGGTCAGTCCATGAACATAAACTCCCTATATCATCATTTGCTGGTAATAGATCCTTAACTGCATTTTATGATCTGATTAATGGCAAACGTTATCAGTTAAAGTGAGCATAAGTTCATACTTCATTTCATGATCCGAAGCCATTGATCAATCAATAGGCATTGCATCAGTAAGTCGTATCAAAGTGATCAATGACTCCAAACCATTTGAAGTGAACTTGGAGTTAGGTTCACATTATCATTTGCAAGCATTGAGCATACATAGCAATTACCTAAAATAAAAGTTTACCTCATCCCCTGTTTTGGCAAATCTCTTTTTTCTTACTTCTTGAGTTTAGACAGCTTTCAATCTAAAGATATCCATAGAAACAAAACCAGGAAATGACATGTAAGAAAAGTACAAGTCACTAAAAGTCATCAACCATACATTAAGAACTTTCAAAGATAAAAAAAAAAAATAATAAAGCAAAGAATAATGTAAGGAACCAACCTTTTTATTATAAAACTGCTCTCTGTACATGCAAAGCATAATCCAAACTTTGAAGGTTGAACCTAGAGACACTGTCGAGAAAAAAAGTATTAAAGGTTACGACTTTTGACACTTTTATCATACCAAAAACCAAGACTGAAAAAATCCTGGACTGACTTCTAAGACTTATTCCAGCTAAAGCACATACGCATCATCTTAATAAACAGACCAAGCACTACTTGAAATACAAGATGAAATGGGATAGAGAATATGATTGTGACTTGAATAATTAGAGCCTTTGTAGGAGTTAAAACACGTCTTTTCACTCGCTATATCTGACACAAGAACTAGTGATATTGATATTATAAAATATGCAATGAAATACAGCAATGGAAAGACAAGTTGAACCTAAATTAAAAACATAAGAATAGCAATGGAATTAATAATGATCTGCATCATCAGTCTCGTCTACATTACTATTCTAATTGTTGGAAGGTTGGTCATTACCTCTTGGGTTGTCCAGCGAGGTCCAGCAAAAGAAAGAAGCTTACCACTGATTTTCTCGTTACGCAATGCTATGAAGGTTAATCGAGCAATATCCTGGAATACAGAGAAGTTGTTCATGCAATGATGCAAAAAAAAAAGTTAAGTCCTTCCTATAAGCAAGAGAAAAAAGTTAATGAACAAAAGGCAAGAAGAATTAAAAGAAAGGTGAACATGTTATGGGGTGATTAAACTACTTCCATCTAGAGATCGCTTTTACATGCATAACTTGTGATTCGATTACCTATTCATATTACGGAATACTCTTCACAAGATAAGAGACTGAAAGCAAAAAGACATGGCAGGCAATGTAGCAGCATGTCAAATCATTATACTAAGATTTTCTCTCATGCCAAAAAATATATTTATTTGTATTCTCTTCTCTAGGGATGATATTAATCAAATTCCAGATGAGAGATTATACAAGTAAATGCATTGGAGCTGAATTTTAAGAAGAGCTTACCAATTGTAGACATAAGCTAGATCGCTTGATGTAGAACTCAGCCTGTAGCATATGAAAGAACTTCACAACTGTGAATATACTATAAAGATGCTACTTTCAGCATCAAAGTGATACCTCCTTGACAATTTCTACCTTAAATCACCTGAACAAGAGTAAAGTTGTTATAATATAGTTACGAAGCTATACATCTAGTTTGAAGGGAAATTAAATCTGAGTACATTCAGGGAGCAATATCAGCAGGAAACATCTTTAGCATTCATGTAAACTTACAAGATCTGCCAACTTTGTGGAATGAGTATCAAAAAGCAAAATGATAAACAACACTGTCGGCCTTATAATTCGTCATTCCAAACACTGAACACCTACACCGACGGTTGTTAGTGCACATGCAAATTTAGCTAATTAGAATGAACCAACTATCAACAAGAAATTACCCTTCATTTGTTCTGCCAATGGCAATATGGCTTGGATGTCTGTTTATTTGGAAAATTTGCAATGCCTCATGGACAACCGAGTCAACTTTGAGAAATTTATTTCCTTATTGTCTCGTTAAATCCAGAAGGAAAATCAGCTATTCCAAACAAGAAAGGAACAAATCTGAAGTAAATGCAAAACGACATGTAACAAATTCAATCTATGATAGACCAGAATAAGAGAGGAAATATGACAACAACAAATCCGATTGAAATGGAAAGGGAAAAGATACACCTCAGAATCAACTGTAGAAATTTCAATCATTTTCCATATAATCCTCCGTGTCAACAGGACATTGTGTCCACTTCAGCTATGTCACTGTCTCTGTAATAGGCCAGCATAATCTTAGTATCACTTCTGTCATTGCTACTGTCTTGGTGCTCTTCTCTTCCTCAAGCCGGCCCTAAGTATGGCTCGTCGCTGGTGATGAAATCAAGGTCATCTCATGACGATTTCACCAGAAATCGAAGATAATTCAATGAAATCAGAAATTGAAGTGAATAATACCTGCAGTCAGAATCGATTTCCGTTCTGATGTATTGCTCATCGCCGGCGATTTGAAGTCAGAATCGATTTCCGATCGCTCCACGATTTCACCTCATCCTCAAACGTTCGCGCAGCAGATGGAATGAAGTAAAGCGACAGAGCGACGATGACGTTTAGGGTTCGAATTTAGAGAAAATGAAACCTTCAGATTTTTCTTTTCAACTTTTATTTTTATTTTGAGGCTGGTAGTAGTATTTTATTTGCAGCTGGTAATATACTTATACCCTCAAAAAATATATATATTATGTTTTTTCAGGTATCGAGCCGAGCCGAATCAATATTTTCTAAGGCTCGAGTTTGACTCGATTATATAAACTAGAGCTCCAATCTTGTTTCAAGCTTGAACGAGCCATACAAAAGACAAGATTGAACTCGATTCGTTCAGCACATGGTATAACCCGATTCGGCTCAAGATAGTTGTCACCAAAGCCTAATCTTACACAATGTGAAGTTGAGATAATCCATTTTGTGACAATACATTAGACTTTTCGTGAGGACATATTTCTTTTTGTCACTAATTAATACAAATTTTTGTGAGAATAAAGTTATTGTCATTAGAAATTACTTTTGTGAGAAAAATATTGCTTGTCACCAAAAGTTTGTCACAAAAGATCTTTTTTTTTGTAGTGAAAAAGATGATATTAACACGAAATTTACAAGGATGGTGGTGAAAACTGAACCTTCAAATCCTTCGATTATGTTAAACTGAAATTCGAAATCTTGTGGAACTGAAATTTGACAAAACAATTTGATAAAGCTCGAAATTTAGTACAAAGAAATGGGTTTTGTGAGAATAAGATACAAAGAAATGAAGATTTCTGGAAATTCGTTGATGAATGTCGAGAATATTATAACCGAAGACAAATAGTGTAGAATATTTTATTTCTTTGTATTATTTACTTTACCTATTGTGCCTATAAATACCCATTGTAATACACTTTTACAATTTAATGACAATACAATTACTTTTCTAAAACCTAATATGGTATCAGAGCAGAAGATCCTGAGTTCGAACACCGCTTCTAGCACAATTAAAAACAAAAATAAAAAACCCAAGTGTTGGGCTTCTCTCTTCTAACAAACCCACACTTCTCAAACCAAAAAAAAATTCAAGTGTTGGGCCTCTCTCCCCTCCTATTTTTGGGCGATTTCATTTACTTTTAGGCGGGGGATATGAGTGGTTTTTGAATTTAGAAGGATGTAAATTTCGTTTTTATTTTCAAAAAAAGGGTAAAAAACGAATTTCCCCATTATTAAATGGCAGATTCAATTTGGATCGAAAATGTATATAGAATAAGTTCAGGTTATCAGAATCTTTAAACAAATATCACAAGTCACAATTGAACTTGTGAAATAAAATACACAGCACAAAACAAGTACAGCAGTGTGCACTAACAATAAAAACAGGCTGAACTTTTAGACCAAATTCAGGACTGATAAATTGATAATCAAAGGTGAAAATACCAAGAATATCAAGCCTGGATTTGTACACTCTGAATACAATGTTCAGCTCACTAAAAACTACTGCCAAAGAACTATAATTACAAGCCACAAGGTGTTTTCGGTTTATGCAGTTCAGAGCTTGGCAAGGCAGCAGGAAATGGTTAATGGTGCAAGCAAGATCAACAGGCTACCAAGAATGCAGCAGATATACAGTAAATCGTGAAGGCACAAATAACACAGCAACAGTGGATGTTTTGAGCTTGATTAAAAGTATCAGTGAGACTACCAATGATCAAACACAAAACCAACAAGATTATGGGGACAAAGCACAACGGCAAATCACACAAAACCTGAAAAATCACTTGGTGAAATCTCTTATAGTAAGTATAGACCTACTAACTTATCCACAAGGCAGGCAATATCAGCACTTCAAAATGATATGCACAGTAGTCAATACTTACAAGGACTTTGACTACAAGACTTCTCCGTAATGTGAAATTCACAACAGCAAACACAAGGACCAGAATCAGACTTAGACTTCTGTCCGAGTGCACAAACAGAAACTTAACGTATTGATTCCTATTAGACTCAAAGTACAGACAATCAACCTCACTAGGCAGTCTGACTTGGTACTTCAGGCCAACCAGACTGATGTCTACAACTTTGATCAGAAGGTATCAATCTCCAAAATGTCTCTTTACACACAAAACAGACCCAGACTACACAGCACAACTAGTATCACAAAAGACTACTAAAATGCAACTAACAAGAGAACACAATTACGCATTCACAAAAACAAGAATGAGTCAATGTGTTACCTTAAACAGAAGAACACCAAAGACCTCAGTCCACTGATTCTGTCTAAGTTGTTGATTGGTACCACTCTTCACAACAACAAGGACCAGAATCAAGCTTTGATTCAAACAGCAGGCAGACCAAAGCAACATACTCTACTTCAGAATTTCTTGACAAGAACCAGAACAGAGAAAAATATAAAAATGTTTATGGAATGTAGGATTGCTCAAAAAGGTTATTCTGAGTTGTTGCAATCCTAGTTCACTCTACTGGTCTATATATAGACTAAGGGTATTACGAACCCTTAAGTCACAAGATTGTAAATAAGTTAGCATTTTATTTGAATTTGAATTTCAAAATCACATACACTGAATGAAACCTAAGTGTACTGATTAACCCAAATTCGAAGACACTGAAATTGGTCTAGTTTATGTGTTTTTGTTAACAAAATCACTTATGCCACCTCGGTTTGCCACTTAAGGCCGGAAATAAAGGCTGTGAAATTGTTGAACCAGTTTTAATCTGAACTAACCAAGTATGACACTAACAAATGATAACCTGTAAACTGAATAAAGACCACTAGAACCAGATTAATCATCCTTGGTTTGATCAACAATAAACCAAAAGTTTATCAGGTAGAAGGCAAGGGTTCAGTATTGACCAAAAATTAAATTAATTTTTCACTCAGAGTTTGATTTTAAAACCGAGCATCAAACCCTGAGCTTGTCTAATCATGCTGTAATAAACCGATTAATCCACAAAGCATGATTTCGACCCATCACTGAACCATTTGGTTATCAGGTTTAGACTCTAACCAGACCAAACATTGACCTCCTAGAGTATTAAGCCCTCAATCAAACCGGGTATGAATCTAAAAAGCGGTTACAACCGATTTACCAGAGCCAATCCAGCATGGAATTCAGATTGTTGAAGCAACAAGATAGCAATGGACTATGAATTAGTCAAGGTTCTGATCTCTAAGCAACGTCTCTTTCAGAATCTAATGAATCTATACCAAAGGGCGGAGGCACATGTTGTAAGGTGGGGTCACGTGACCCCACTAACATCTGAGAAATTTTTTTACTATTAAAACAATGTAGTTTTGCTGGTAGAAAGTGTCATTTTGTCGATAAAAAGTGATGTTTTAGGCTCCGGTGACCCCACTGAAATTTTCTTTTGAATACAAGATGTAGTTTTAGACTCTGGTGACACTACTGGAATAAATTCCTGGACCCGCCACTGCCAAAGATGGGACCTTTTCAAACTATATATGAACGACCAACTATCCCTCGAAGAGTCGGGATGATGAAATCACCTACTCATTCTCCTTTTTACAGCATTAATCAGAGTCAACCTTTCAACATTCGACTTTCCTAGGTATTCTTAACCCAATTATCAATTTAGTCAAACTACATGGTTTTACATGAATAATTTTATTTAATAAAATTTATGATTAGTGTTTTGTCTATATTGGCAAAAGAAGGGGGAAATGTCTTATTATTGCAGCTCAATTGTCTTTTTTAACATTTATTTATATTTTAATTAAAAAAATTGGGACTCGGAAAAAGAGATTTTTCATTATATCAGGGTTTTTTAGGGGTATATTGTGGATTTTATGTAATAGATTTCCCGTGCTATTTTTTTATTAAAAATTGGGAATTGAAAATAGAGATTTTTATTATATTCGGGGTCGAAATGAAAATTGAACTTTTATTTAATAAGATGTTAAAAACAAAAAAATGATGTTCACAAAACAATATCAATCATAAGGAAGACTTGCTATAGCAAGTCAAAATATAAGGAAATACTACGGTCCAGTCAATACAAAAAACTGGACCGTCCCGTTTACCGTTAGATTAATACTAAAATAATATGAAACGTTGGATTGATTTAATACGTTATTACTTATGGTGTACCTTTCATATGACACTTATATGTAAAAGGAAGAAAAAGACAAAATTCTTGTAAAAAATCTACACCTAGTCGAACATTTTTTTAAGGAACTAGTCGATCAATCAAGATAGAACAATTTCATCTTTATTACCCAATGTCAACAAACCTATGGAGCTCCGGCGAGAACCCTGATGAATTTCGAAGTTCTTGAAAGAACATTCATTTCACCGATTCAAGTTTCCTTCGGCCCATTATCACCTGATTCTGCCTCTCTCATGGCCATTCCCGACCAATTCCCGCCACATCGTGCAAAAACCGCCCGAGCCTGCCACTCATACGCCCCAAATTGCCGCACACAACCACCACACGCCAGAGCAGCCTCTCTTTCAACCAAATCAACCACATCCACCACCCTACCACCACCAAACCCGAACTGTCATGTTCCATATTCTTGAAAAAAATATATTCCAGAAAAAATAAAATAACGATTCACAAGCTAGAAAATTATGAGTAAAATCTCAATTGCAATAAAAAGTGAATTTCTGAAAAATCGTTTCTTCCTAAGTCCTCTTTGCCGTTTTTTCAATTTTTTTTTAAGGTATTGTGATTTACAAGCTTATCTTCTTCACTGTTTCTTTAGCTTTAGCGAAGAAGGACCTTTTTTTTTTTTTTTTTTTTTTTTGCGTGATGTAAATATATTAGGTGCGTTAAAGTACATATTAGCTATGGTGTACAAAAGAAATAATCCAACGGATGTAATTATTTACACATGTTTTAACCGTTGAGATTAAAAACTCAATCATCCAGTTAAAATATTCAACTGGACTGTAGCCGCTCTCCGAAATATATATTCGATTCTCATATTTTCGTACTATGTTTTGTTTATAATTTTTTTTTTGCCAGCAATAATTTTTTTTTTGAGAAACATAAATAAATAGTTTTTTTTTTTAGTGAGGTTTCCGATAAAGATTTACTGAGGGTCCTAAAAGATAAAACAAAAATAAATTGTCACACCAACAGGGGTGATCCTTCCTACTTGTGCATGGAATCAGAGTTCGAATAGAATTAGGATTTTGACCCACTTACAATTTTAAGCAACGACAATCAGAGTTCGAATAGAATTAGGTTTTTGTCACACCGACAATTTTAAGCAATGATTAATCCCAGTCCCAGCCCTTTATAAATTACTCTTCAACATATATTAAATATACTTCATCATTCACAACACTATATTTAATATCCATATTCTTTTTTTTTTTTCCTCTTTGTGTTCCATAAAATACCCGATTTTCCTTCTCTTGATGGCGGCGAAGGACGAACAAGAAACAAAGATAAAAGAAGAAGAAACAATGATAAAAGAAGAGCTCCTCCGAGAAAAAGCCGATACCTTTAAACTTGCTTTATTTGTGTACAGTTGTGTGAGTTTGATTCCGCTCGGAAGCATCTATATGTGCTCGGTTTTGCAGAGAATTCCGAAGACCGATGATTCTCCATTTATTGTGGAAGATGGGCTATTAACTTTGTGTGTTAATATCGCTGCCACTACCATCTTATTGCTTTTAATTTTGGTGGTAATGGAAGCCGTATCTTATTGCCTTTGTAGAAAAGAAAAAAAAAACCAGGTCCACGAATAATTAAAAACCGTATTAGCTAGAGATTAATATCCAGATGATTTAATATACCATATTTGAATGATCGGGTGGACTAACTTCATTAAACAAAATCCAATCGTTGTTGCGAAGACAATTGACATTTATTTTAGTGCTTTTGGGGGATTTTATCATGGTGCAGTTCTTTCCGTTTTTTTTTTTTTTTCACTGCGAACTTGGTTTGATTTTTTTTTTTTTTTTGATGCATGAAATTGACCTATCCTGAGTACTTAAGATAAAGATTCAAAGATTATTATCGTATTATAATTCTTGAACTGTATGCATGATATGTTTTCAAAAAAAAAAAATAATAATAACTGTATGCATGATAAATGTCTTAATTTACTAATTAGACGATTAATCATGAGTGACATTATATTAATTAATCCTTATGCTTTGTTCATCTGCTTAAAGTTATTATCAGAATTTGTATACTTAACATTCAAACAATACAATCCATGGATTTAAACACCAAAGCATTCATTTTGGAATTGAAGTTACAAAAGGAGGCCGGCCTTGACGGATACGAGGCCCTAGGCCGGTTATCATATTGGCCTTTTTATATTGAAGTATATAATTGTTTCGTAAATAATGAAAAAATGTAATATCCTACATTGAAATATTAAGAGAAATAGTATTAAGATATAAGGTTGAAACATAAGCCCAAACGAGGACAATATTGGGCCTAAGTAGTTGTTGATCTATTATGTTCAAAAGACAGGAGGCATACCACCTAAGGTACCATAGATATTGCCTCATCCATATCCCTCATACAGCGTTGACTCAAGGTCAGGCTGATCAGGGATGAAGTCGTTATCTAGCCACAACACACATTTACAATATTGATTATGATGTATGACCTATGTGTAATTGTAACAACCCTAACCATAGGCAATACTGAAATGGTCGAAGGCGCTCAGCACGTTCATATCTCGTGAACAAATGCACATTAAACCTTACGAAACAACCGCATCATATAAAGAGCGAAAAGAAAAAAATATTTATCAAAATGCATGGAAATCGAAACATTAATAAGACAACAGAACTGGTCAAACTCAGAACTATATAGATGTAGCAATATCTAGAACGTGAAACCCAACTCTACCGCCGCAACGGTGGCCAGGCTACACTGCCGGTAGGGCCGTAATCACAAAATTTCATCTCCTGTTACAAATATATTTACTACTCAAACAACAAAACAATACCCCCAAAAATCGCAAAAAACTCCGTACTTTTTTTCATACTTCAATTCCACAAATTAAAAGAAACACGGCTAACAACAATCCATTCCTCGAGGAACCAAAATGAAAAGACATGAATATCAACCGTACTGCAGATGCGCAACCCAAGAAATAAAATAAAGTGAAGTGCATTTTATCAAGGTGAAAACTAAATGAAGTCCTGGAACATTTTAACTAATTAAAAAGCATAGTAATAACTTTCTTCCAGCGGTTCTTCTCATGCCTCATCGGATAATAGATTCTTCAACTGAAAATATTAAGTAAGGGTGGGTACGACGGTCCGGTAAATAAAATATAATTAGAAAAGAATCATGGTAGCAGTACCTAGGAAATACGCTCTTTGTTCACTTTAGTGCAATAAAAAATTTTCAAAATACATGTTAATAATTACCATACTTCAATGCTACATATAAGTAATGGGAATAGAGAATTGGACATGGCATAATGTAAGGCATCCTAAAAATACCAATGCATAATTATGAATTTTCTTATTTAGCGCATTCCATTAACTCATGTTCCAATAAAATATCGTGCATAAATTGGGAAGCCATTGAACCCCAGGCGCCGGGCGCGTTATAGCATGTTGAAATTCTCGAGAACTCATAGCAAAACAAGGGTATGTCAATATCTAACCAAAACTCATCTGACATGCGTAATGCTAATAATCCTATGATGCATCTAATTACTACATGACATAATTTAATCATGAAATAAGAATATATATAAATAATATTAAAGAATTCGTGTAAAATAAGATTTCAGGCTGACTGGACCCTACATCATCGTGTATCGTGTACTAGACATGCAATCTGCTGGAACAGAATCGGAAACTGAGACTGCCATTGCGGCGGTGGTGACGATTCCACCGAATTATCCATCTTTCCCAGTAAAGTATTACTTCGATAATTGAGTGCATGATTAATTAAGTACAAAAAATTAAGGGGGAATGAGGGAGAAGGACAAAAATATTTCATCAATTAAGTAGAAGGACAGTCTTTTGAAACTTTTGTATAAAGGACAAAACTATTTATTCACTATCGAAATTCACTTGTGTTCGAAATTCACTGTTTAAATTCACTGCCGAAATTCACTGTCGAAATTCACTAATTTTCAAAATTCATTGTCGGGATTCACTGATTTTCGGGATTCACTGTCAAAATTCACTGTCGAAATTCACTGATTTCGGGATTCACTAGGAGATTCACTGATTTTCGGGATTCACTGTTTGTCCTTCTCGCTATAAAAATTATGCAGTTGTCCTTCTCCCTATAAAAAATATGTAGTTGTCATGTTGCTTAATAATATTTCAGATTGTGTCCTTATCCCTAATTTCCCAAAAAATTAAGTACGAATTTAACCAATCGAAAGTCATAAATTTAACCAGTCCTTCAATTATATTATCCTTGCCTCTATTGGATTCAACTGCGATATGATACAGATTTAGAAAAGAGGCACGAACGAGGGATTACCTAGAAAAGCAAGAATCTACGATTAAAAACTATAACTTTATCAAGAACAAAACCTTAGGTTTGTCCACTCAAAAAAGCACAAAAAAAACCTTAGATTTGAAGAAAACGAAAAATATGATCAACTTAGCAAGAAATGGGGATAAAACCTACGGTTTGCGTGTGATTGATTGACTACGAAGATGAAACGACTAGATTGAAAAATTCTGGGCCGAATAGAAGTCGTTTGCAGTTTGCAACATCTTCTAGGATTGAGAAAAGATGTAATATGAAGTCAGATGGTGTAACATTAGGCTTTTAATTTATGACCGTAAGTCGGCTAGCTTCCGCCAAGGCGGTGGACCCACTAGCGAAATAGGGGTGGATTTTTTACCGTCAAAATGATGCAAAGCTCATAATAATTATGAATATAGGGTATTACAATTATGTTGCAAACACATTATAATCGAAGGTCTAAAAATGTATTGTGTTACTCGATGTGTCTGATTGGCTGTGGTTAGAGCATTACAAAATACTCCCTCCGTCCCATTTTATTTGTCCACGTTTCCTTTTTGGTTTGTCTCAAAATAAGTGTCTACTTTGTGCATTAATTGTCTAATTTCTTCAAATGCCCCAACTCTTTACAATATTTACAATAAAAAAATATGTAGCATTAAATGCTCCAACAACTACTTAAATGACATAAATGTAAAAATATTAATCACTTAATGAAATTTAAAGCAATAACTACGCTTTCTTAATCTGTGTGAAAAGTCAAATGATACAAAAAAAAGGGATGGAAGGTGGGGAATAAAGGAGAATGACACAAACATTTCATCAATTAAGGAGAATAACAGCTTTTTGAAACTTTTACATAAAAGACAAAACTACTTTATTTATTTATTTTTTAATTTTTGGCGCATTTTTTTTAAAAAAATAAAATAAAAAATCAATACAATTGCTCTTTTATCCATATTTTTTAAACACTCATATATCTCAATCTACAACTTCAAATTAGAAAATTCTTTCATCAAATTTTTTTTATATTTTCATTCTCTTTATTTTGAGACCATATTCAACATATTCCGACGTGATTTCAGCAAATCCGCTGTCGAAATTCACTGATTTTGGGATTCATTGTGGATATTCACTGAGTGAATTTCGACAGTGAATCTCACAAAAAAACGATGTAATTATATTGAACCAAGTCTCAAAACGAAGAGCATAAAAAAATAAAAAAAATTCACTGAAATTTTTATCGTGTTTGGATCTCTAGATCAAAAAAATGAGCGTTTGGAAAGGGAAAAAAAAAACAAAAGATCCCAGAATCCCAGGTATGATGCGCGCGAATTTTTTAATTCTGTTTTAGGGTTTTGTCATTAAGGCTATAAAAAATATAAAAGTTGACATTCTCTGTATAAAAAAAATGTAGTTGCACTACAAGAAAAATAGGATTTAGTGACACAGAAAAACGCCTTTAAAAGTAACATAAGGAGGCGTTTGAGTCTGGCAGTGACGTTTCCCGGCGCCAATAATTCTGATGTCGCAATAGCTAAAAATGTTTTTTGCAACTTTAAGAAGCGCCTTATTAGACTCTTAACAAGGCACTGAAAGACGCCTCATAATTCTCGAAATTAAGACATTCCCAAAACGACTCTAAAACAATGCAATTGATACATTCTGAAAATGACTTTATAGCTTGGAAATTGATACATTAGTAAATGACTCCACAGCTACGAAATGATATTGAGAGTATCTGCAGTACAAGACACACACCAAGTACATATATGAAAATAACACATACTGTGAAACATTGGATAGCACATTACATATGCAGCAGAAGTATAATTAAAAGTACTACTGAAGCAGGCTAAACATACATAACATGTAATTAATTCCTATGTAAACGCACCCTACAAAACTAGAACAAACCTAGATGGTAAAATATAGAGATCAACAAAATTCTCCGGAAAAAATTTTCTTTCACTGTTAATTAATGATAAACTAAAATAAAAATTAAACTCCACTCAAAAAAATAAATAAATAAACAGAAAAAGTAAATCCTACCTGAGTTTGATGCAGAAAAAGGAAAATCCTAACAAAGTTTGATGCCTTGAATAGATCAATAAAATAAACTGAGATAATTAACTCCGAAATATGGTAAAAGAAGGAGATTATGTCACATTTGCTAAGACCTTTCCCTTTTAGGAAAGGAGTTGGAGGGAATTTTAAATAAATTGCTGATCGTGTGCTGATGTCATTTTGCTGTTAGGAATCTTTGTATTCTGTTTTTGAGTCTGTTACTTGTCAGGCATGGTGTTTTGTGATGGAGTTTGTTAGCTTATCCATCTAGGGGTATTTAAGTGTTGAGACTGGATTGTAAGTTTTCTTATGCGAATTGATAATACAAACTCTTCTTCCTAAATTATCTCTTCTTCCTCTTTTTTGAATTTTCCTTCTATCTGTCTCTCCCTTCCCCAATTCTTCTATTTCTCTATTCCTCTGTTACTTTCTATAATTGTTAGCTGCGTTGTGACATCTGGTATCAGAGATAGCAATGGCAGACGGAACCAGATCAAAAGCCACTGATGATGTTCATAAGACCCAAACAAAGATCAATGATGCGATGCTGCAATTTCATGATGAAACCAAGGCGGAAATGACAGAGATGCGTTCACAATTGAGCACTATGTTAGCACTACTCCAGAATTTAAGTAAAGAGAAGGAATTAGCTGTTGATAACAGTGATAGATCTGCTCCTCTGTTGCCCAACCAACAAATGCCCAGCTGAAGACTAATAAGGTAAGAACTGAATACGAAACTTACGATACCCGGCATCCCAAGATTGATTTTCTGACATTTGATGGTAAAGACCCCCGAAACTGGATTAGAATGTGTGAAGGCTATTTTCATATTAACAAAACCCCTGATGACCATAAGGTCGGATTAGCAGAATTGTATTTAAAAGGAATGGCCAATACATGGTACGGTGGTTGGAAGACTGAATTCCCTAAGTCTTCATGGCATTTTTTTAGTCAAGAGGTATGTAGAAGATTCTGTAATCGTGCATTAGAAGATGTGTTGGACAAATTCGAAAAATTGAGTCAACAAGGAACCGTGGATGAATACTTAGCTGCATTTGAGGATTTAAAAGGGCTGGTGAAGCAGCATAATCCGGAATTACCTGATGAATATTATGTCAAATGATTTGTTGGGGGACTTAACACAGAAATCAGGCCAATGGTGCGTTTGATGTGCCCAAAAACTACTATCAAGGCTCTAAAAATTGCTAGAGCACAAGAAGCAATGGTGGATTCGATTGTAAAGAAGGCCAAATTCAGTCCTAAGCCTACAATCCAGCAACCTAAGACCCCAGTAAGTGCAGGCAAGTTCAGTGGAGCCCCTAACTTGATCAGACTAGCTAGCATCACACAAAAATTCATATCACCAGCTCAATTGCAAGAAAATAGGGCCAAGGGCCTTTGTTTTAGATGTGACGAAAAATTTGTACCTGGCCATCAATGTAAATACAAACAGTTGAATTGTATCTTGGTGGAGGAGGATGAAGTGATTGGTGAAGTAGTAGCAGAAGAAGAGAAACAATTAATCCAGATTTGTGATGAGCAACCTAGTGAGTTCTCCCAATTATCCCTCAATACAATGTTGGGACAAGTATCAGCAAGCACACTTAGGATACAAGGGCAAATCAAGAAGAAGTATATCTCTATTTGGATTGACAGTGGTAGTTCTCAAACTTTCTTAGATACCAATCTGGCTAAGGAGATGAGATGCATTATTGAACTTGCAAGGACTATGTTAGTAACTGTTGCTGGTGGGAATAAGATGTTCAGTGACTCAATTTGTCCCAACCTTCCATGGTTAATGAGTGGCCATAGATTTCCTCATGATGTCAGGCTGATAAAGCTAGGTGGGTGTGACATGGTCCTAGGGGTAGATTGGATGAAGAAGTATAGTCCCATGACCTTTGATTTTGATAAGTTGCAACTCCAATTCAAAAAGGATGGTGAGGACATCATCCTTAAAAGAATAGGGGAAGGTGCACAATTGAAAATGATCAGTTGTAAGAATTTGGAGAAATATGTGAAGCAAGGAGCATGAGGTCTCCTGGGGTGTCTAAATGCCATACAGGCAGCTGAATCACACTCCCAGATTGAACCAGAAATTCAGTGTGTACTAAACTCTTATGCAGATGTGTTTAAAGAACCAGAAAGGCTACCCCCAAAAAGAAATTGGGTTCACAACATAGATCTGGTGCCTGTTGTTGTACCCTTCAAGAGCAGACCATACAGATATCCTCATCATTTGAAGGGGAAATAGAAGATATGATTGAAGAAATGCTAAAACAATGTATTATACAGCCCAATAACATCCCCTATGCTTCCCCCATGCTATTAGTTAGAAGAAAAAGATGGAGGATGGAGGTTGTGTGTAGATTACAGAAAGCTAAATGAGCATACAGTTAAGGATAGATTCCCAATTCCCATCATTGATGAGTTGTTGGATGAGCTAGGAGCTGCCAAGTACTTCACTAAGATAGACTTGAGATCTGGCTTTCACCAAATTAGGATGAAGGTGCAGGACATAGAGAAAACAACATTTGTTACACATGAAGGGCATTATGAATACAGAGTCATGCCATTTGGATTGACTAATGCACCAGCAACCTTTTAAAAGTGCATGAATTGAATACTTAAACCTTACCTAAGGAAGTTTGTATTAGTGTTTTTTGATGATATTTTGATGTATAGTACTGATATGGTTTCACATATTCAACACATTGAACAAGTCCTACAACTATTGAGGGAGCACAAGATGTATGCAAAAACAAGCAAATGCTCATTTGGGCAGACTAAAGTTGGATATCTAGGCCATGTCATCCAAAATGATGAGGTAAAGGCTGAATCAGAAAAGACTGAAGCAGTAAAACAGTGGCCTAAACCTATGAATGTTACAGAACTGAGGGGATTCTTAGGCTTAACAGGTTTTTACAGAAGATTCATCAAACAATATGGGATAATTGCTAGGCCCTTAACTGAATTACTTAAAAAGGATGGGTTTGAATGGAATCCTGATGCTGATTTGGCTTTTGAGAATCTGAAAACAGCCCTATGTAGCTCACCTGTATTGATCCTGCCAGATTTTTCAGTGCCCTTTTGCATAGAAACTGATGCTTGCCAATTTGGGGTGGGGGCTGTGCTACAGCAGAATGGTAGACCAGTGTCCTATTTGAGTAAAGCATTCAAACCAAAGGATTTGGGACTATCCACCTATGAGAAAGAATTGATGGCTGTGATTATGGCAGTTACAAAGTGGAGGCATTATATTCAAGGAGGAGAGTTCATCATCAAAACAGATCAGCGAAGTTTGAAATATTTATTAGATCAAAGGGCCACCACTAGTCTCCAAAAAAAGGTGTCTCTAAATTGATGGGGCTCAATTTTAAGATTGAATACAAGAAGGGCAGGGACAATGTGGTAGCTGATGCACTTTCTAGGCAGCCACAATTGACTGAGCATCTGGTGGCCATGACTTCTAACTCTTCTATGTGGTTGCAAGATGTGGTGGATAGCTATGAACATGATCAATGGTGTACTGATAAGATTCAAGAATTGTTAGTCAATGGTTCAGCTATACCAGACTTTAGTATGCAGCAGGGGGTACTGACTTACAAGAACAGAATTTGTGTTGGTATCAGTGGAGGTATCAGACAGAAAATCTTACAACAGTTGCATGATTCCCCCATAGGAGGGTATTATGGCATACAAGCCTGCTATAAGAGGATTTCATCCTTGTTTTATTGGCCTAATCTGCTCAAGGATGTGGAAGAATTAGTTACGACCTGTCTTACTTGCCAACAGTGCAAGGATGTCCACCATCATCCAGTAGGACTGCTCTACCCATTGCCTATACCTAATCAGGCATGGGAAAGTGTGAGTATGGACTTTATTGAAGGTCTACCCAAGTCTGAGGGTAAGGAAGTAATTCTAGTGGTTGTTGACAGGTATACTAAATATGCTCATTTTATTTCCTTACAAGAGGGATACACCACAGAAAGTGTGGCACAAGAATTCTTTGCTTTGATATATAGATTACATGAGGCACCCCAGACTTTGATTACAGACAGAGATAGAGTTTTTACAGCAGAATTCTGGAAGACTTTGATGAACCTAGCAGGTGTTAAGTTGAATACTAGTTCAGCCTACCATCTTCAGACTGATGGTCTGACTAAGAGAGTTAATCAATGTGTGGAAATGTATTTAAGGTGTATGTGTTTCCACAAGCCCCAACAATGGAGGAAATGGCTGACATTAGCAGAATTTTGGTACAACACAAGTCATCACTCATCCTTGGGAAGATCTCCTTTTGAGGCATTGTATGGATATTCCTCAAAATCCCTACCCTTGGGAAGCTTTGGAAATTCTGGGGTAGTATCTGTGGATGATTTTCTGAAACACAAGCAGATTCTGTCTAGAGAACTCAGAGATCATTTGACCAGGGCACAGGGAAGGATGAAACAAAATGCAGATTAGAACAGGGTGGAAAGAGAGTATCAAGTTGGAGACATGGTTTTGGTCAAACTGCAACCTTATAGGCAAGCTTCTATGGGTGTGAGGAGCAATGTAAAATTATCTGCAAGGTTCTTTGGTCCCTACATGATTGAAGCCAAGATCAGTCCAGTTGCCTACAAGTTGAAACTTCTTGCTACAGCTCTTATCCATCCAGTTTTTCACATATCAATGCTTAAAAAATATTCTGGAACATCACACTGACGAACCCCCTGTCATCTCCCCAGATGGGCAGTTGGTGTTATATCCTGAAGAAAGGCTGAATATAAGAATGATTAAGAGAGGAAACCAAGCTGTGGTGCAATGGCTTATCAAATGGGTGAATCTGGATCAAGAACAGGCCACTTGGGAAGATGCTACCTTCATCAAGTCCCAATTTCCCAAGTTTCTTCCACCTTGTGGACAAGGTGCTTGCTAGGGGAGGGAGATGTCACATTTGCTAAGACCTTTCCCTTTTAGGAAAGGAGTTGGAGGGAATTTTAAATAAATTGCTGATCGTGTGCTGATGTCATTTTGCTGTTAGGAATCTTTGTATTCTGTTTTTGAGTTTGTTACTTGTCAGGCATGGTGTTTTGTGATGGAGTTTGTTAGCTTATCCATCTAGGGGTATTTAAGTGTTGAGACTGGAATGTAAGTTTTCTTATACGAATTGATAATACAAACTCTTATTCCTAAATTATCTCTTCTTCCTCTTCTTCTAATTTTCCTTCTATCTGTCTCTCCCTTCCCCAATTCTTCTATTTCTCTATTCCTATGTTACTTTCTATAATTGTTAGCTGCGTTGTGACAAAATTAATGTTCGACCACATTATTCCTCGTTTCTTGGCGCCTTCACGAACTATGAAATCAGAAATCCGCAAAAGCCGCTTCAGATGATCCAAATAACTCAATAGCTACTGCATCGATGGGAGAGCGACGACTTTGATGGTATCGCATCCTTCGATCAACGGATTTTGTTGAGAGGAGATCGAATTGAAGTACTAATTTGGGAAATTGAAGAAATAATCTGAGAGGCGATTAATCGATTCGTTTAGGGTTATGAGCTGCAAGCCGCGGAGGCACAGGAAAAAAAGAGCATTTATGACTTAGGTCACAGATAGCTAGAGTCCCGAGCAGTAAATATATTTCATTGACTAGGGAATAAAAACAAACCGTTGAATTTTTTAAACACAATTTGAGACACCCTAAAATGCCTCCACAGTGTATACAAATTATACACATTAAAAGCTGTTGAGACATTTTGCTTGTAAACGCACCAACAGTATCTTTTTAGCCAATTTTATTGTAAAATGCCTTTTAAACTATGTCTCTATAGCTATATTTTGTTGTAGTGTTGTCTTGTTACTCAAAACTATTATAAATAATGTCATTATCCCTAATTCTCCATATATAAATATTTAGGAGGGACATGATTTTTGTTGCCTATCGACTGGACCGGCCTTAGGATTATCCTGACTGCCTCAAAAGTTATGTACGTGTACATTAAATTTTTTTTTTTTTTTTTTGAGAAACCATTAAATGTTTTTTTCAAGGGGCATTAAATGTCAAATATTCAATTTTATTATTAGAATAAAAGTCTAACCAAATTTTTGATTAAATATCAAATTGATAATGATCGATTAAAGGAAAACATTTTAAGTAGATTAGAATTAAAGATAAACTTGCACTTCAATTAATTCTACTCCCACTTGGAATCAGAGTTCCAAGTCTAAATAGAATTAGCATTTATATTATTCTTCAATTTATATTAATCACTTCATTCACACAAAAATCTTTTTTTTTTTCCTTTTATTTTGCAGATATGAGGGCTGAGTTTTTCCCACAAAATTGTGAAGAAGCAACAATCCTAATAGTAAAAGACGATGATTCAGACTCAGAAAAAAATCATGAAGCAAAAAAGACGGCGGACTACTGACTTAGCAACAAAGATGAAAGAAGAGATCCGAACTGAATCTAAAGAATGGGTACTCGGCTTAATTCTGGACATTTACAGCATCGTGTTTATGATCGGAGTCCTTATACTTTGCGTGAAATTGCTGAAAAAACCCGAGACCGATGAAACTCCGCTATTCAGAGGCATCTGGCATTATACAAGTTCGTTCTTCTCGCCGCCATTATGATCTTTTTGAATCTAACTTTTCTGGTAATTCATGTCGTATCGCATTGCGCTTTTCGAAAGAAGTGCAGAGAAACAAATGTTCTTCTGAATAAAACGGCGAAAGGCAGCAATATTGAAACCGCGATCGAGGAGTTGAAGGAAGAGTATCGGCGTAAACAAGAACCGCACGATGTAGGGACTAGGGAAGATATATAGTTTTAATCGTATCGATTATATATGTGTTTGATGTTCTTTGGGAATGCATATGCTATTTGTGTAGCTGTGATTAGTTGGTTTGGGTAGGGATGAATTCATTTAGTTTTCATGTATTTGAATTGGTTTGTTTATTTTCATGATCGGTTAGGGTTTTTTTTTTTCCCTCATTGAATCGATTTGGTTTTGTTTTATTTTTTTCAGCATTCCTATACATTTCTGCGGCTTAAAATTTATAGACCGATTGGTAAACTAGATCGTTCAGGTGGGGGATTTATTATCAGGGACGAGGATATATGGCCGGCTCATTCATGCGGCAAGTGATTATTATGGCTCAATTACCAGCAAAAGTCCTCCTTTCCAGAATTCTCTTTTGTATCACGCATGGCTTTCTTCACACTCATATTGAGACCGATTCTCAAATCCTAGTCAAAATCATTGAAGGCACTTACTCCACCCATGGAAAATTGACAAAGAGGTTACAACCATAAAGGGCCAAATGATTGGTTTGGTGCTCCATCTCCTCTGAAACTGCATAATCTTGACATCAATACATGTTTCAAGCGTGCAAACGTCGATTATGTTGGTTTTGTGGTTTAAATCTTGGAGGATATTTGGAAGCGTCCTTCATGTTCATGAAGGGCGCAAAACTGGTGCTACTTTACATTGATAAATTTTGTCTTTATATCAAACTAGGTTTTGACCAATGCTATTGTTACTTTTCAGGTGGGCGTTCCATCTTCAACCAATGGAGCAACAAAAATCTGTCCATGCTATCTTACATTACTGTGGTCGTTTCAATTAAGTGATAAAACTGGTGCAAATTTGGTGCAAACTGATGCAAAATTGGGGACATTGAAAGACAATAAGCACAGTGAAGGAGACTCGAAAAATTTACACGGCGCATATGCCTTTATATTTCTTTTTTGAATTCTTACATTTGTTTCGGGGATCTCCATTTTTTTGGATACACAGGGTGTTCCTGGTGCGTCGTTAAACCACAAAAATTATATCCCTTCTCACTCTATAACTAGTACAGGGTAAGTCGGAGTCGATTCCACGAGGAACAATTGATTATTTCTTTTCAGAACACTAATAAAACAAATTTTGTAGGGTAACTTTAAAATTAAGTATAAAATCACAAATTTTGCAGAATTAAATACTAGCAGAAATATTAGAAATAATAGAGGAAAAATCAATTTAAGATGATTCCAGCTAAAGCCATTATTTTCTCCCTTAATCAATACAACTGATCATTGATGTACAAATTACTCGTTGAACTCGTAAACAATTAGTTATAGCTGCCGGCAATCGCCAGCCAACCAATTTTTCCTATATTCGATAGGCAGGACAATCGCCACTACTTATTCTCTAACTGTGTAGCACACCTCTCAACAATCGACAGAGGTTTGGTGAGAACAATCGCATTAATGCTTAGAAAAACCTAATTCTAGGTATTAACACGCATCGGGTTAATTTTAACCTAGATTACTTATTCTACAACAGGAAATCCTACAGGCTACGAACCGACAGGCAATGTGTTGGTCACCACTAAAAATCAAATCTTTGTGACAACCGTCTCGATTGGATTTTTGGTATTCGATTAAATAATTATACTAACAACCCTGCAGTAGTAATTAATTCAATTATTCAATCTTGATTCATTAAGCATAGAAAACAAGTAAATACTAGTACAAATTTAACGAGGTTGAAACCAATTTGATCTCACACTTGCATAATCAAGGTATTAATAATGCTTTAACCGGAAAAGAGGGAATTAGCTACTCATCGGCATAATAAAAAGCACGCGAAATAATTCAGAGTGCTTATTGAATTGTAGAAAATAGAGAAGAATTTAGTTGTTGAAGAAAGAAAACCCTAGAGTCAATAAAAAGATGTTAGTCGCACAAGCTGCTGTTGAATGTCGACTCAAATTCTGAATTGTTTTCGCCAAAGAAAAGATACACTCCTTCCCCTGATGCTACGTTGGGAATAATTTTCTTTAAGGGAATTGTCTAATAAATAATAAGGTCCAATATTAGAAATAAAAAGTCTAATAAATAAAATAATCCATCTAGTAATATAAACCCATGAAAAATAGGAAGTTAAATCCATGTAATCCAGCTCGTAAGTGGAGTCTTGTGATTTTGGCCTTGGTGGCCTTTTTGTTTCTCGCGGTAGTCGGGATCTCGTCATCATCAGAAGGTGAAAATCGCCACTCTTTAAGTCTTGAATTCTTCACTTTTTTCTAACCTCGTCTCTTTCAGCCAATAAATCCATCATATTTCTTTAATTCTTTCTTCCAAGCTCCCTAAACGTGAAAATCAACAAAAAAAAATACCCAAAAAAGTGTAAGTATCTCTCGAGAAAATAAGTATGAACTATGCATCAAAACATCGTTAATTATGGACTTATCAGCTGCAGTCTTATCTATTAGAATGATTTTCCCACACTGGGTTTGTGTAACGCCCCCAGACCCCGGGTATGGCGGCGCTAAATGAGTCATAAATGGTCCGGTCAACTTCTTAGGCCGTCATCGCTTGGTCTAAAAAGGCTAACCCGAGTTGACAAGACCTTTATGTCTCACACTTATATGAGGGTGAGCATTCTACTATTTTTCCTATGTGGGACTTTACATTCTCCCCCCTTATAAGGGACTGGCGTCCTCGCCAGGACGACCAAGACTGTTCCCAGATCATCACTGCCAGAGAAAAGTAGAGGTCATCCTTACACCGTATTCTTATACGGTGTAGCGCATGGTCCCGTCTGATAGTCGGCTCTGAATACCATTCTGTAACGCCCCCAAACTCCGGGAATGGCGGCGCTAAATGAGTCATAAATGGTCCGGTCAACTAATTAGACCGCCGTCCTCGTTTGGTCTAAAAGGGCTAACTCGAGTTGAGAATATCTTTATGTCTCACACTTATATGGGGATGAACATTCTACTATTTTTCCTATGTGGGACTTTACAGTTTGTCACTAATAGGTTTTAAAGAGACAGAACTATGTTTCGTCTATATCTTTTGGTATAAGGGAAGGGTCATGATAAGTCAAACATTTTCTTCTTCATCTTTCAATTAAAGGCTTCATTTATTAAAAAAAAAAGTTACTACTAACAAGAATAAGTGGTAAAAAAACACAAAAATTAAAAATATGAGTTAATACTTTGATTTTAATGCTAAATGACTATAAAACTCTTTAATTACTACTAGCAAGAATTTCCAATGGCACTATAATTGGCTTTAACCGGCCAAGTGGTAAAAAAACACAAAAATTAAAAATATGAGTTAATACTTTGATTTTAATGCTAAATGACTATAAAACTCTTTAAATAATTAATGCAGTATTATTTTTCCTTTTATATAATTTATCATACAAATGATCTTTTGCTTAATCAATTCGACGGGAAAATATTTTTCCCATATTTATTGAGAAGTCGTTCCATTACGATTTACGTGAAGACTAGTCTAGAAGCTACAATGTTTCCATGCATATAAAATGATTTCAATCACAATGACTAGGTTGCTCTCTGATGATATGTAGGCCCACTGGGTCGGATTATTCGTAATTGGGCCGGGCTCAGTATAAAGGTTGGACAATAAGGACAAACAGCCCAGTAAGGCAGGACTCCGCCGAGCGCTGACCAGATCAAGCTGCTGGACAGAATAGTCAGAGGAGCAGGACTCCACCAGGTTCTGGCCAGATCATTCCCTGGACAGAATGATCAGCTGAGCATGACAAAGACCGAGTCAACAACGTCTCAACTACTTACAGATGTGGGTAGACCCCACGTCCTGTAATGTCCAGAGATAACTGATAATAACTTCCCAGTAAGCGAGGGAAGAGAATCACGATCTACAGATATAAAAGGAACACCCTGAACTACGAGGGGGACTTGATTCCAATTGAAGACCCAAATTGGATTCGTAGGCAGCTCTCTCAAAGAGTTCAGTCCAAAATTATATATAAATCTCCTTGTTCTTGTATTATCTTCCTAACTTGAATTATCCAATTACCCGATTGTAATATTCGATCTACATCACTTTTTTTTAGTAGTTCAGTATTGTATAGCTGATTGGCGTCGGTTTTTCGTATTTGTTTCATTTTAATTTGGCTTGGTCGGTTGTTTCCTAAGATCACGTTATTGGAGTTAACACATAGCAATTGTGTGTTAAGAACAAGTTCAAATATTCTTAGAATCATGTGATCAAACATTCAACTCAAGAGTCGGTTATTCGGTTGTTGCAACGGTTACAAGCGGTTATTCATGAAGATTCCAGCTCAGGCTACTCCTATATATACTACCTCAACTCACACAAGTTAAATTAATGAGAACAATTAGGCAAAACTAGTGAAATGCTGCTGCATTCCTGATTTTTTTAGTTTTCCCCTCATTGTAAACTCGTTTCTCCTCATTAATGATATTCATCATCTTCTTTATGATTTTCTTTGTTTTTGTTCATTAATTCAATAAAATCTTCATGGTGTCATAGCATTTGTTCCGTTTTTTGCATGATCTTCTGATAATTTGGCAGAATTATACAATTTCCTGTTGTTCTTGAGTTTCTTGGAGGAACTTACTTCATTTGATTTGTTCCTGAATTTCGAGTTTCTTGAGTTTGTTGTTCTGCAGTTGTGGAAGCTGCTGCCCAGAATCAAGGTGTTCTTCCTGGTAATCAACTTTATCTTCACCCCAATGAGAATCCTACATTGGTATTGGTTCAGCTGTTGCTCACCAACAAGAACTATCATCCATGGAGCTACTCAATGAAAATGGCTTTAATCACAAAGAATAAGATAGGATTCATAGATGGTTCCACCACTAAGTCTGCTGTGACTTCTCCAGAATTTCAGGTTTGGTTACAATGCAACCCAATATTGCACAGAGTGTTATGTATAAAGAAACCGCCAGGGATGTTTGGTTAGATTTGCAGTCTAGATTTTCTATATTAGATTTTGTTTAGGAGACTTACAGGAACAAGTTCATGGTATTAAACAAGGGGATTTGGATATTACAACTTACTTTACAAAGCTAGAGACACTTTGGGATGAAATAGCAGTTATGAGACCAGATCATGAATGTACTTGTACTTCTAGGTGCCATTGTGGTGTTATTAAAACCTTTATTGGTTATGCTGAAACTGACAAAGTTCTGAAGTTCTTGAGGGGTTTGAATGCTGAGTTTTCACAAGTCTTGACACAATCACAATTGATGGTGCCAGTTCTAGATTTGCAAACTATTTTTGCTATGGCATTGAAATTAGAAGATCAAGGGGAATCTGAATAGAGGTTTCCAGATGCCATAGCTTTGTATAACAGGGCTTTTAATAGTAATCCATCAAATCCTTTGCCTAAAAATGCAGGAATTTCACAGAATTTCAACAAGAATCCTGCTAATAATTGTGGGAATTTCAAGAAGAATGTTGGGAATAATCAGGCTGGTAAAAAAGTGCAATGTACTTTATGTGGGTTCATAAGGCACACATAGGATAAATGCTACAAAAGGCATGGGTATCCACCTGGTTGGTAGCGAAGAAGCAGGGTTAATATGGCAGAAACAATGTCAGAAGATCATGGTCAGGTTTCCACAAAGAATTTTGGTACTCATGTTCAAGAATCTGAAAGTTTCGCTTTGAGTAGGGCACAGTATCAGCAATTTCTCAAACACTTGGATGTCCAGAAGTCAGATTCCTGTGATCATTTAGCTAATCAGGCAACTGTCCTTTCTATAAACTTTGTACCGACAGTGATGTGTCAGGTTTGTCTAAACCTAGTTCTTGTTTGACTTGGATTATAGATTCTGGTGCCACTGACCATATAGTCCATAGCAACCTCTATTACATACCTCTAAACCTGTTAACAACATGTTAGTTGATTTACCTAATGGCAGCACAGTTAAAGTTACACACATAGGTACAGTTTGGTTGAATGATCAACTTTTGCTTACAAATGTGTTGTGTATACCAGATTTCAACATTAATCTTGTTTCTCTGGCCAAATTAACTGCTAACCCTAATTTGGCTATCATCTTTGATCTTGATTCTTGTCTAATACAGGACAAGAAACTTGGGATTCAGATTGGATCAGTTAAGAACTAAAAGGGTTTCTATGTTTTGAGCACTAATCTGAAGCCATTATCACAGTCTAATGTTGTTAGTAGTGTGTTTGATCAGTCTGTTATTATAGATGACCAGCTATGGCATTATAGGCTTGGTCGTCTATCAAATAAAAGATTGTCAGTTTTGATATGTATAAGTGTTTCTTCTTTTCATGATGTTACAACTTGTCATATCTGTCAATTAGCTATACAGAAAAGAAATCATTTTCCTTTGAGTCAATCATGTGTTCAAGGTGTGTTTGATCTTTTTCACTTGGATATATGGGGGCCGTATAAACAAGCAACTGTGCATGGTCACTCCTATTTTCTTACTGTGGTTGATGATTTCTCCAGATTTACTTGGATATATTTGATTAACACATAAGTTTGAAGTAAGACAGATTGTGCAATCCTTTGTCCAATATGTTCAATTTGGTAAACATGTTAAAGTGATTAGGACAGATAATGGTGCAGAATTTGATATGCCTAATTACTATTTAGAGAGGGGTATTCTGCATCAAACCTCATGTGTAAACACCTCATAACAATATGGCATAGTAGAAAGGAAACATCAACGCATACTTAATGTGGCTAGGGCCTTGAAATTTCAGTCTAATCTTCCTATTAAATACTGGGGATATTGTATTTTGCATGATGTCAATTTGATTAATCATACTCATTCCCCAGTTATCAATAACAATACATCCCACTTCTTATTATATGATAAACCTTTTGATTATACTGAACTGAAAGTATTTGGTTGTCTTGTATATGCCTGCACCCCTGCACATACCAGATCCAAATTTGACCCTAGATGTAGGAAATGTTTGTACCTTGGTGTTCATCAATTTACTAAAGGTCATATATTGATGGATCAACAAACTAGGGACATTTTTGTATCTAGGGATGTTCATTTTTATGAAAAGGTTTTCCCATTACATATACCTTATACAGACAGAAATAGAGAAGGTGTGCCCTTGCCGATGCCCTATGCACAAAATGAAGAAGACATTATACAAAGTGTTAAAGTTCATGCTTCTGATGATGAAGCATAGATAGAAAACTCAAATGTACCTGCAATTCATGTGCAACAATAAACAAGGAGGTCCAACAGACAGAGAACTACCCCTGCATATCTCAAGGAATATGTCATTCCCATAAGACAATCACCACATTCTATCCACAATGTGGTCAACTATGACACTGTTACCAACAACTACAAATAGTTTGTATATATGGCAGATCAGATTCAAGAGCCTAAAACAAACAATCAGTCCATTAAACATGACAGTTGGAAAGAGGCAATGCAGAAGGAATTGGATGCCCTACAGGCTACAAAGACCTGAGAGATAGTTACTTTGCCACCTGACAAGTCAACCATAGGATGTAAATGGGTATATAGGTAAAGTATCATGTTGATGGTTCAATACAAAGGTACAAGGCCAGGCTAGTGGCCATTGGTGACAAAGTTTCTTTATAGCACTCATTGTTTATGTTGATGGCATAATAGCTACAAGTTCTTCCATGGATCCTATTAATGAAGTAAAGAAAGTATTGCATCAGAAGTTCCAAATCAATGACATTGGGGATTTGAGATACTTCTTGGGAATTGAAGCTGCTGGGTCTGATAAAGGGATCTACATCAACCAGAGAAAATACACTTTAAATCTGCTAGAAGAATATGGATTTCTAGAAGCCAAACGTGTCAGCATTCCTATGCATTCTAAACAAAATTTGACTTCAGGGGATTCAGAATTACTTGTAGACAACACACTATACAAGACATTGGTTAGTAAACTTATATACTTGTCATTTACAAGACCTGATATAGCATATATTGTCCAGCAACTCAGTCAGTTCCTATCTAATCCCACAGTCAATCATATGTAGGCTACTCATAGGGTTCTAAGATACCTAAAAATAACCCTGGACAAGGTATTCTCTTTGAAACAGGAAATGAACTAATTTTAAAAGGATATACAGATTCTGATTAGGCAGGCTGTGAAGAATCCAGAAAATCTATCTCACACTATATCATGTTTCTTGGAACAGCCCCAATCTCTTAGAAATCCAAGAAACAAAGCATCATTTCTAAAAGCTCATCTAAGGCAGAATATAGAGCTATGGCTAATGCTACTTGTGATCTTCAGTGGTTAGTTTACATAATGAAGGTTATGCAAATCCCACTTTCACTACCTATTCTCTTATTTTGTGACATTGTGATGAGAGTCAACTCGGATATCATTTTCTATGTAATTATTCCCCGTTTATACCTCGTTTTATATGTTCCAGAGACATTTGGTTTTATTTTGATGCATTATAGACCTTTGTTGTCATTTCGAGACCTAAGAAGTAAAGTCCGAAAATCTCGTCGTTTTTCGGTGTTTTGATGCATTCTCGGTCACCCTAGTGTCATGTAGGGGTTTTACGTGGTATTTCTTGTGATATTGTGCAGGTATTAGGTGTTTAAGATGACCAGAAGGCGAGTTATGAAGGTTGGAGCATGTGCCCGAAGCTTAAACGTTCAAACGGATCGAAATTCGTTGGTATTACAACTCTAGTTTCACTTCATCTGCAATTTGTTCCATATTAGAGGCATTTTCTGGGCTTGAAGTCTTCATAAAAGTTGTAGAAAATTTCATCAGCTTTCCAATTCATTTTGAATCACTGGATTTGGAGGTCTACACACAAAGTTATGACCGATTTACTGAAGATTTGGCTAAATTACAATTTTGGTCCTCTAACTAGACACGTTTTTCGATTTTGGTCCTGATTTTTCTCCGGCGACAATTTTAGTCCTTTAAGTGGTCTTTTTTTTGCAAAAATAGTCCTGAACGCCGGAAAGACCACTTACAGGACTAAAATTGGTCTTTTCCGGCGACAATTTCAGTCCTGTAAGTGGACTTTCCGGTGACAATTTTAGTCCTATAAGTGGTCTTTCCGGCGTTCAGGACTATTTTTGCAAAAAAAAGACCACTTAAAGGACTAAAATTGTCGCCGGAGAAAAATCAGGACCAAAATCGAAAAACGTGTCTAGTTAGAGGACCAAAATTGTAATTTAGCCCTGAAGATTTGTCCACAGGCGGCTGCCTATAAAAGACAGGCAGCCGCCTATCTGATGCAGAGACTCCCCCAAATTGGCCCAGTTTATAGGCGGCTGCCTATGAATCACAGGCAGCCGCCTACAGTGTAATTCTGCCACTTGCACCCCTCCACCTATAAATACCTCAATTTTGGATCAGATCGGTTTCCATCAGCTTCAGGGGGTTGAAACCCTCCATTTTCAGTATTTTAAAGCTTTCATAGATCTAGGTTTCAACTTTGATCCAAATTAGTAATTTTTAGTGTAAGTCGTAAATAGAAGGCTCATGCTACTAGCTTGTTGTATTTTCGAAGGGATTTCATCGAAAGCCGGATTTCTTCATCTTGTTTAAAGTTGGTAGCTAGCTTGAATCTAGTCTTATTTCTTAATACATATTGATGTTTATCATATTTCCTTGTGCTTTTATCATTGTAATGAGTAGCTAATCTCCCGACAGTCGAGTTATGTGATAATCTTCGAAATCGAACCCTAGTTTGTTGATTGAGGTGTTCTTGATGTTTTGACTGTTGATTCTCGTTGTTACCGTAGTTTTAGAACTTATATTTAATGGGAAATTAGAGATAAGGACACAATCTGAAATATTATTAAGCAACAGGACAACTACATATTTTTTATAGGGAGAAGGACAACTGCATAATTTTTATAGCGAGAAGGACAAACAGTGAATCCCGAAAATCAGTGAATCTCCCTAGTGAATCCCGAAATCAGTGAATTTCGTCAGTGAATTTTGACAGTGAATCCCGAAAATCAGTGAATCCCGACAAATGAATTTTGAAAATTAGTGAATTTCGACAGTGAATTTCGGCAGTGAATTTAAACAGTGAATTTCGAACACAAGTGAATTTCGACAGTGAATAAATAGTTTTGTCCTTTATGCAAAAGTTTCAAAAGACTGTCCTTCTACTCAATTGATGAAATATTTTTGTCCTTCTTCCTCATTCCCCCTATATTTAATCACGTTTTTTTGAATTGGCCATTCGATAATCGTATTACACATATCATCTTTATGTATGGAAAATGTTGTCTTGGGGAATGAGGAGGTACGAAGATTTGAGAGGGAGATTAATGAGTCATTCCCGGATGAGCAGTTGATGGTATAGGATGCAATGCTACCAATTAAAAGGAGTGCTCGTGAACCACGGGTGGGTATGGTGACCCGTGGTATGCTCCTTTTGTGAACTATCTTGCTTGTGGTTATATGGATCCTAGTTTAAAGGATTACCAACGCAAGAAGTTCTACAGTGATATTCGATTCTATTTGTGGGATGACCCTTATCTATATAGACGGTGCTCGGACGGCATAATTCGTAGATGTGTCCATAATAGCGAGATTAGGAACATCCTCTCGTTTTGCCATGACCGGGAAGCCGGTGGTCACCTGGCGGGAGACAAAACCGCCCTTAAAGTGCTCCAAAGTGGCTTCTATTGGCCAACTATCTTTCGAGACTCTTATGCCTATGTGAAAGCTTGCGACGCTTGTCAACGGGTAGGTAGGATATCTAGGAGAAACGAGATGCCCCAGAAGCCTATCCTTGAGGGTGAAGTGTTCGATGTTTGGGGACTGGATTTTATGGGACCTTATCCGTCATCGTACAACAATAGGTATATCCTAGTTCCATGTGATTACGTGTCAAAATGGGTAGAAGTCATCACATCCACCACTAATGATAGGAATGTGGTCATCCGGTTCATCAAAAAGTATATCTTTGCTCGTTTTGGGGTACCACGTGCAATCATTAGTGATAACGGTAGTCACTTCCACAACCGTCCTTTTAACACCCTTCTAGCCAAGTATGGGGTCAAGCATAATTTAGGGACAGCCTATCATCCCCAAACTAGTGGCCAAGTGGAAGTGAGTAACCGGGGGATTAAGCGTCTCCTTGAGAAAACCGTTAATTCACACCCTAAGGATTGGGCCAATAAGTTAGATGATGCGTTATGGGCCCTTAGAACCGCCTTTAAGACTCCCATAGGTATGTCTCCTTATATGTTATTGTATGGGAAGTCTTGCCACCTCCCGGTAGAGCTTGAGCATAAGGCATATTGGGCCACTTCTTAAACTTGGATGAGGGTCTAGTAGGAGAGAGGCAGTTAGCACAGTTAAATGAATTGATGAGTTTCGTCTTAGAGCATACGAGAGTGCGAGAGACTATAAGGAAAAGACTAAGTTACTTCACGATAGAGCCATCAAGCCTCGAGAGTTTAAGGAAGGTGACGAAGTCCTCCCTTATAACACTCGTCTTCATCTTTTTCAAGGCAAACTCAAATCTCGTTGGTCGGGTCCTTATGTAGTTTCTAAGGTCTATCCCTCCGGTGCCGTCGAAATCATTCACCCAACCAAAGGGCCGTTTGTTACAAATGGCCTTCGGTTGAAGAAGTACGAAAGGTTACATTTCGATGAGGCACTCGAGGTTATCCTCCTTAAGGATTCCGTCCCTTGTGTGGGACCTTGTGAGTCTTGTCAAGGACTCTAAACTTGACAAATTCAAACCATATAATTCCATCAAACTTCTTTCTATCCACCAATTCCACCTTTGTGTCAATGGTATAACTCTAAAGTTGACACCGTATAAGTCATTCCGTCGAGCCAAAGACGTAAAACAAAGGCGCTTGGGGGAGGCAACCCACCGTTTCCCTGTTTTTCATTAGTTCTTAGGTGTTAGAAGTGGTCTAGGTGTTGTTTTGGGAGAGCTTGGCTCAAAAATGATTTTTTTGGAGCTTAAGTGTTTTAGCGCACGCCTAAGATTTTGGCGCGCGCCAAAGTTCAACCAGTACCCCTGTTTGGCCTCTGTACAAGTGTCGCGCCCGCTAAAAATTTAGCGCCCGCCGAGCTTCAACAGAGAGTTGAGACCAGCCCTGTCTTCCTTTTAGCGCACGCCGAGTTCCTTGGCGCGCGCCAAACCTGTTTATAAAAGAAAATTTCCACCAGTTTATAATTTCATTTCCCCTTTGCCCCAATCGTTCCAGTCCTTCCCCAACCACCCGATTCTACCTTTTCTCCGCCGTAACTTCCATTTCCGGCCTCCCCACCCCATAATTTCACCACTCCAACCCTAGATACAATTTTTTCCGACCGGTCACTCTCCCCCTCATAACCTCACAAACTCTGACGCCCCGCTGCTGCTATACCTTCCCACCATTAACGCCACCGTCTGAAGCTTATTCCGGCCGACCACCACTTCTTCTTGCTGCGGTTCATCATGGCATCCTTTCTACAGTTTGTTTTTGCTCTTTTATGGTAAGTGTGGCTCTCTCTTCTTGTAAAATTCGATTTTTAGGATTTGTCTCCCATCCCCGTTTCATCCCTCGAACCATTTTGAACTTCGAATTGACTTGTTTTCTTTTCTGTTGTTGCTCTGTTCTGCTCTTTTGGTGCCTGTGGTGTTGGTTGTTGCTCTTTGTTGATGGTGGTTTGGGTTGTTTTTCTGGGTGTTGATTGATGGCTGGGGTATGGTGTTGTTGTGGTTGTGTTTTGCTATTAAATTGTGGTTGTGGTGGTTTGTGGATGATGTTGTGTTGTTTTGTTGTTGTTGGTGATGGATTGATTGGAATTTTGGTTGTTCTGTGGCTGTTTTGGTATTGTGGTGGTGGTGGTGTTGTTTTGGGGTTCAAACTCTCTGTTTTTGGGGCTGTTTTGGTGTTGTCTTGATCTCAAACTTAGGCTTATGGCACCAAACGTCCTCAACCCGACGCTTCTTCTTCCGGTAAAGGCAAGGGCAAAGCCAAGGCTAAAGCTCCGGCTAAGCCAAAGGCCAATCCCCAGAAAAAGCCCCAAACCGGACAAGCCCCTCTCACTATCCATAGTCCTACCGCCACTCGTTCTAACCCTCCTCGAGGCCCTCAACTTCCAGACGACCCTCTTCCTTTAGAACAGAGTTTTACCTCCACTCAAGCTTACCGGAATTATATGCAAGTTTACCGTAAAAGGAATGCCACCCTTGAGCGAGCCATTGATACTTCTAAGGTCGACAATGCCTTTGTCCAGAACCTTTTTATAAGTTCTTGTATTTATTTTCTCTTAGTTTTTATAATTAATTCCCCAATTATTATTTATCGTTTGAGATTGTTATTTCTTAGTTAAATGATGTATATTTAGGATTAAGACGTGAGGCAGTGTGGGTTCCTCGTCTATAAGGATCCACATGCCCACGTCTATGTCTCGTGGTCTATGTATGACTTTATTTTGATGAACAATCGTGTTTCTAGTAGGTATATATAATTTCTTTATGAATTTCTATTATACCCGTTACGTATAGAGAAACGCTAAGATTTAGTTGTTCGCCGAGTCAGTCTAGCCACGTCTTTATGGTGTGATTGTCCATTTAGAATTTCTTATCTTAGTAGGTATGGCTACGGCTACGTTGCTCGTCTGTTTTAATTAGCGTATTATTAGGAAATACCAATATAGGACTTCTAGGTCGGCTCATGAATTGATCTTCCGGGACTTTCAGCGAGATCTAGATCTGTTCTGTATTCGGGAATTGCTAGCACCTAGTTATACGTACATCGTAGATTAACATGATACCTAAAAAGTTAGTGTTAATGGGACGGAGACTGATGCGATCTCCTAGGAAGTACGCCTAATCACAGGAATGTTGCCTAGGTGAGGAATACGGTTAATATCGGCATCCCTAGTTTTGTAAGCGTGCAAGTTATATGAGATGGAGGACTAAAAAGCGAAGTCACGTAATGTAGCATAGTGATCTAGATGGCCTACCCGGAGCTAGATCTAGTTTAGGGGATGACTCCCGTAGCCAATATAAAAGAGATACGAATCGGGTTAATAGTTAGTGAGTCTAGCTTAATTATATATAATCTCTAGATCCAAATGATAACATGATAATTGGGGAGGTTAATTATGTTGTATTTATTTATGTGGTGTCGAGTCGTGTCAATTTATCTTTTTTTGTCCTTTGTTGGTCATAGACCGTTTTTATGTGCTTGACATGCTTAATTAATTATTTATAAAATGACCCACAATTGGTTCCCTGTGGGATCGACCTTGATTCGCTATAACTATACTACGATGGACCTAGTCCTCTTGCTAGTATTGGTATGGTGGTCAAGTATTTTAATTTCACTTGATCTATGTCATCATACTCTACCGGTCAAAGTTGGTATACTATAAAATGGCCATCAAGTTTTCTGGCGCCGTTGCTGGGGAATCCGGTTGATATCTATGAGTTAGTTGAGTTTTCAGGATTAGGTCGTTTTTCTGTTTTACCCTTTGTTTGTTTTGTTTCTTTGTTGTTGTTTGTGAGTCACACCACCTACTCTGGTAGTGGTAGTGACAATATACCATGATTGTGTTTGTGTTTTTTCCCTGGTTTGCAGATGATGAATCCATACTACAATTACAGCTCATATCCTTACATATTCGGAGACTACAACTACGGTGCTATGGGTTACAGTACACAACCCTTTTACCAGTTCAACCCATACATCTCATCATACGGAAATGAGTGGGATAATGCCCCAAGTTACTTTGATCAACAACTCGATACTTCTCCACCTCCGGAAATAGCGATCTTAACAGATGAACAGGTGCCAATTGAGCAAACTGTTGAACAGTTGAGTAAATTGGTCCAAGATCATATCAGAGAGTTTCGTAATGTCTTCGCAACAATGCAGACAGCTATACAGAACTTGGAACATCAAGTGCGACAGCTGATCGAGAGGGAGGAGGTTGAGAGGAGAGAACGTGAAACATTGGTAAAAGTCACCCCGGAAGAATGCTACGAGGATGGTATGAATCTTGTTTCCATTGGATCATCTATTTCGTCTTCGTTTAGCCCTACTGTTATACCTACGGGGGTGCACCCTATTGAGTTTGTTATGGATGTAGAAGCTTATTGTTATTACTTGGTGCTAGAGTCGTTGTTAGTTGGGATATGTTTTAGTTCGGGAAAAGTGAATTCATTGTTCTGTGCAATAGATTCATCGAACCAATCGTGGTGGTGGGGATTGAGCCCCATATTGCTATTGTTTCGTTTTCAGGGGGTGCTTAATTCCTACGATTTTGGTGGGGAGAAGCAACGGTTTGCTCTCCTTTGGTATAACTATCCTTGACATAGTTGGGGTGGGAAGTTGAGCTGAGGACTATAAACTCAGAATGTGTTTTTGTTGCCCCTCATGTGTCACTGTGTTCCTTTAGTGTGTATTATGATGCTTTGGGTAAGTATTGATGTTTTATAACCCGAAGAAGTGTGTATTGGGGTGCTAGTGAAGTTTTTTTTGTTTTGATGATGACATTCTGAGTCTAACTTTTCTTGTAATGATATCATATCTCATTGGGCTATTAAACCACAAGAAAAAATATTCTTTTGGCAAAGGTAGTTTTTGCGTCTAATAAATACTTAGTTTTTCTCATTTGCCACACGAATGTGGCTAAAAGTATATCAGTATACTAGAGCCATTTTTTTATAATTTTTTTAGTACATGCACCATAAAATTTCTTTTATTCAGCAGATTTCACGTTTAAGTTCTTTTTTTTGGTAGAAACGTCATCTCAAAAAGTGTTCAATATAAAAATTACCGGCATTGATAGCTAATGCTACTCATCATCGTCATCTTTGTAGGAAAAGTGTATCGTGCGTTGAGTGATTTACGGAACAGATCCGTAATTTACGGAATATTAAACTAGAAAGTAAATCACGCGACTAGAATAATTTATATTATCTAGCAGATCTAACAAAAAAACAATATTACGTGCAGATCTAACTCGAACAAGGAATAGGAAAATTATGATGCATAAAATAAAGGACTAGAGATCAAACCGAGGCGAGTAGATACTCTTTCCTTAAGACAAATTGCTCCGGTATGGTGCCCACGGTAGTAGCAACTGTCTCCCAAGATACGACGGCTTTCGTCTTGGATTTAGAGGCACTTCAAAAATCCGAGCTCCGGCGAACTTACATAGTGCTCCGACTTCTCTTCGACTCAAAATATAGATGTATATGAGAGACTCTTTTTGTGGTGGAAAATAAAGGAGGAAATTTGATGATATAATTCTCATTCATAGGGATCCTTTTTATAGTGGAGATAAGGTTCCAATACTCGATTCTTATTGGCGAATGACACAATTTTCTTGTCCTCAAGACAAGTCAATAGCCGACTTAATTATTGTCAAATTAATTAATTATTTGTCGACTTAATAGGATTTGCCGACCTTAATAGGTGGATCCTATTCATATGTGTAAAAGCCGATTCGGTTTTTCCGATCGCACGTATTTTACACCAACTTTAGGCATTAATTTCTCATTCACCCGATATCCGAATCGAGTGATTCAAAAACCCACCATTATCTACTCTATGAGTAGAATTTAATCATATAAATAACTCTCTATGATATACATCGGAGCCTATCCAAAATTAGCGCTAAAGTTGACCGTTTGAGCTTGTCGATTCGGTTTTTTCTCCAACAATCTTTAGTGACGATCATACAATTTAGGAAACGTACATTCTTCTTTTTTTGAAGAAAAAAAATTAAAAAAATTTGTTGTCAATAAAATTGACAACAAGGGACGTTTTTCTCGTAAAAAATTCGTATAAAATTGTTGTGTCTGCATTTAGTGATTATGGTGCTTAAAGCGTATTTATGGTGTCAATAGAGCCCCTAAAAAATCCAATTCGTCAATCAAAGAATTTGACATAGGAAGACAAAGCTAATACTAAGAATGATCTCTCATCTTCACCGAAAAGCAGTTACAACAAAACTTGTTTTTTGGGACGACATTTTATCGTCCCTTTAAAACCATTGTCGTCCCAGAAAAGGTTTAAAATGACGACAAGACGTTCCTATAAAGCCGTCCCTTCTGCGTTGTCTCTTTAAATAGCTGACTCTTTTAAAGGGACGAAAAAATTGTCCCTTTAAATGTATATGCTGACGTGACATGAACTTTTCTAAGAAATTTCAACGTGCTGACATGGCTTTCTTTGAAGGGACGACAATGTTGTCCCTATAAACATGACTAATTTCATTTTACTAAAAAAATTATTATGAGCAAGATAGGTGGCGCCTATACTATCACACCAAATAGTAAGCAGAGAAAATAACAAAATCTACATCTCACGAAGAAGACTGCAAAGCCACTGAAGTTCGGCGGCAGTGTTAGAAAGGGTTTTATACTCGGCCTCAGTGCTACTCTTCGAACGGTCAAATGCTGCTTACTACACCAACTAATAAGATTATCACCAAGGAAGACACAATATGCCCCAACAGAATGACGATTATCACTGTCAGCAGCCCAATCAGAATCAGAATAAGCGCTAAGCGAAATAGGTGACCGGCAGGAAAAGAAGAGACCGTCGGATACAGTGTGCTCAAGATACCGAAGAATACGTTCAACTGCAACTCAGTGAGCTTCGGTAGGAGAATGCATATACTTACTAACCTTGTGGACAGCGAACGCAATATCAAGCCGATTGAAACTGAGATACTAGAGACCGCCAACAATAGCGCGGTAAAGCGAATGATCGGTGCAGGGAGGGCCGCGTCCAGGGTAAGACGGGTGGAGGCCGACATAGGTGTCTGACAAGGATTGGCTTTGTTCAGAGAGGCACGCTGGAGATGCTGAAAGATATACTTGCGCTAAGTGAGAAATAGCCCATCGGAGGTAGGAAGCACCTCAGTGCCAAAAAATAGAACAGAGAACCAAGGTCCTTAATCGAAAAATGCCGACCAAGATAAGAGATAACATGTTCAACAAGAAAAGACGACGAGCCGGTGATAATAATATCATCCACATAAATCAGAATATAAACACGAGCACCATCAAGAGAATAAATATATAAAGAGGTGTCGGCTTTGGAGCCGACAAAACCAAACTGAGTCAAGACATCAGTGAAACGAGAAAACCAAGCACAGGGAGCCTGACGAAGGCCATAAAGGCTACGGCGAAGACAGAAAATATAATTTGGATAATCAGGGTGAACAAATCCCTAGGCTGCTGCATATAGACGGAACATGTAAGAAAGCATTCTGAATATCCACATGTCGAAGAGACCAACCCTGCGAAACAACAAGAGACAAAAGAAGACAATAGTGACCGGCTTGAAAACCGGGCTAAAAGTGTCAGTGAAATCAACTCATTCGGTCTGATGAAAACCCTTGGCCACAAGGCGTGCCTTGTGACGCTCAAAACGACCATCGGCATGACGTTTAGTGCGATAAACCCATTTATTTCACACAATGTTCATACAAGGATATGGAGGAAAAAGATCCCAGGTGTGGTTGGACAATAACACGTCGATTTTCTCTCTCATGGCATTACGCCAATTCGGGTGTTTAGAGGCTTCGGTATAGGAAGTAGGGTCCATGTGCTGGATATACAAAAACCCAAATCCGGATCCGATCCATAATTGAATCGTCAGATCTGATTCACAGCACCGATCGAGACACTCGATCATGCACAGCAGAAGCAACAATTTAAATTCGCATGCGATTTTACCACGATTTAATTCACATGATTAATTAATATAACTACAAGAAAGTTTAAGATTTACCCAACCGGAGAGAAGCCGTGATCTTCCGAGTTGTATCTCCAAGCGACGACTGGTGGACGTCGATCCCGCATTCGAACCTCCTCGAATATGCCTTCAAGAAAAACCTAGTTTTTCTTCTTCCCAATGGCTAGGACAAGAAAACAAAATTTCTCTCCTTTTTTCACAAAAGTGGCGTTGGATTTTTCCTCAAAAATCACACTGGAATCAATAATTTTGTGTTGGGAGAAACTGTCTTTATATAGGTTAATAACTAAATAGTTTGAGAGTTTATCTTATACACACATATTTATCTTTTCCTTTAAGGAAAATAAAACATTTATCCAATAGGAAAACAAATTTTCTATTTATCCAATAAGAAAACTAATTTCTTATTTATAATTATTTAACACATAAATAATTATATAATCCACATTGAAAAATTTTCTTTTTCCAAAATCAAAAAAATGTGGCGTCATTTTTAATGCCATTTCGGATAATAGAAACATATTATTACCAAATAAATAATATCCACATATTTATTAAATAGACCAACTATTTAATTTATTCTTGAGGTTCCACAATACGAGAAAACACTCGCGTGTTAAGAGCCAACCCGGGGACCATGGACCTATAACCAGTAGTTACAATAAATTGAATAAAATATTCATCGAACAGAACATTTCTATTCAACTTACTAATTCCGGAATTACGCCACCATAAATCCGAAACTGAACTCTATTGATTATAGATATAACTTATTCTCAAAATGTCGAGTCAAGAAGTGTCCATTGATATAATCATTACATATAGATTAACCCTCCATAGACTATCCGTAACGAAGCGGGATTATTTCCGTAAACCTTCTTCACTACATCTTATCTTTATTTACCATTAACCCACTAGTGATCAATTTGTTCATAACCAATATGAACTCGGACGATCGATCAGTTTCTAGGATTGACAAATAAGGGGATTATCTTTCTACTTCCCGTATGAAGGAATGGATTCCATATCTGTGAGACACACACTCCTCACTTATTCCAGAATAGTGCCAACGTGAAAGTGATTCGGACGCGCCTCTTAGCGATCCTTACGAACACATCAAACCCTATCTTGAAATAAGCAGGCGTCTGCAATCACTTCAGGATTAAGGTTAATCCATAAATGATCATCTTGTGATTCAATAAGATTTCTCAGTCACGGAATTATATGAGAAATGCAGATTAAATCGGTCCAGTCCTATATGACTACATCATATATAAATGTCCCACTTAGATAACCAATATCGACGGTCCGGATAAGTGTTAGGAATTCTACACGGGAACGCAGCGGAATTCAAAAATTTATTTCCTTTTAACCAGGATCGACTTCGTTTAAGCAATAAACATAAAAGTAGTAGACGGTGGTTACCTTGGTTGATCTAAAAGATCGACGCTTTGACCGTCAAAGGAGAGTAGTGATACACGGAGCCGCCCAAGCGTTCGGCCTCTACCGGTGATCCACACGAACAGCCTGCCGGAATCCCATCATGGATTGCTACTAGAAAAATCCGGTTGCTAGACCGGTCTTTTCTCTCTCTCTAATCTCTCCCTAAAAGCTCTCTATTTTTCACAATAACTATTAGCGAATTGTGTTGTACAAAAGAGCTAGTCAATCCATCCTTTATATAGAGTATGGGGCGCCCCTTTGCTATCCAAATCGATTGGGATTAGCTTCCTAGTAGATAGAGGAGAAAGAAAACATTTTCCTAATAAAATAAGAAAAATATATTTGATTGATTTATCTTATTTAATTTAATATCCTATGTTAAATATTTCCAAGATATTGTCAATATCTTATATTGACTATATTTATCTTATTACCATAAATCTATTTTTCCAAAAATCAATTAATAACTAATATTAATATATGGTAATCTTATTAATTAAATTGCACAAACCAAATGTATCCAATACACTTTAAAATGGCGCCCCTTCCCACTAATTTGGGAATTGAGATTTTCTTTAATTAATATAATACTATGATTAATTAATTCATAAAATACATGTATATCATATATATATATATATATATATATATATATATATATATATATATATATATATATATATATATATATATATATATATATATATTCGAATACATATGCATCATATGTATATTTAATTAATCAACATAATTAATATCTTGTATTATATTTATTCATAATAAATAAATACTACCATATTGTACGAGATAAATTCTTTTCTTATTTGGTTATCACTATAACCGCATTTTAATCCGGCTTGATGTTCATATGTGTGTGGCCCGATAGGCTTCTGAATATGTTGGCCGTAGACACAAAGTGCAAATTACGAAAATGCCCTTCATACCTAATGATCATGGGATAGCGTCTAGCAACACACCGTGACCCCCAATCATCGGAAGAGTCAAATGCAATGACTACTACCTTTTATGTGAAACGGTTACCATGTAAATAGAATCATATCGCTGTAATAATATCCATACGGTCGTTCGTCGAGTGTCAAACATCAACGACCGTATCTTATATCCGGATATCATGCTATCTCGAAGTAACTCATTTACTTCCACTTTGCAAAGATTCACGAGAGTAAGACATTCCTTATAAGAAGGTCATTTCGGATATTCACCCTTACTAATATGGTACGCAATTTCCAGACGACCAAACATGTATACTCTACATGCTTCAGTATCACGCCCAATCACTACCGCATGATTGCCCCGTGGCTAGAGGAAACCTTAATAGTGACAAAGCATGACAATCCACACCGTGATGCCATGTAGACTCCGGTCCTAAGGATAATTATACAACCGTCACATAGAGTGACACTTAACAGTGTAAGTGGGTCAGTCTAACGTACGCATTCTCTAATACACATCCACGTACAGTCCAAGTGTCTCTACACTTCGATAGACGAGATCTATCCATGCCCTTAAAGACAGAAGACATCTAATACGTGCTAGCATGTTTGTACTATCAATGCCATGTTTAATAGTACATAAGATAGTACATAAGCCTAGAGAAATTTAAGTATCAAACTTATTAAAGTGTTTAGAGATCTCATCAACCATAATCGCCTATCATGGTTTCTCTATCACAGTTTAATACTAAGGACGTTATCATATAACAATTCATAATTGGTTCTTTATAAGAACAAATATATAATAACAGAAAAGCCATTTATCATATGTATAAACATAAAGAAATAGTAGAAATGTTCCGACCCGGTAGGAATTCGGTCTTACCCGATTGGTTTTAGGACACTATTTCAACAATAAGACGGTTACACCTTAAAGTGTTCTGGGCGCATTAATGGTGATTTAATCAATAGACCTCATACTTTGATTAAGTTCACCACGGACTTACAGTTCAAGTGTATCACCATAAACATAATCCTCACATGTGACACACACTAAGTTATATGGCTACATATGATACAACTTGGGGTTTTCAGTAGTGTATTACTATATGCACGCAGCAAATAATGAGATGAGAATAATCTGTCATTTATTAATTATAAAAACAATTACATAAATTGTCTATCTCCCACTTGCTCGTAAGGACAAACAACAATTGTTTTCCGGGCACTATATCCAACAATATCTCACTTGCACGTAAAGACAAGCAACAATTGTTTTTAGAGCACCGCACCCTTATTCTATCTATCCACAACATTCTCCCACTTGCTCTAAAGCAGATGAGAGATATCTCCCAAGTCATACCCGTCAAGCGATTATTAGTGACATTAGATGCCATACGACTTGGTAAAATGATCAGCTAGGTTGTCGGCTTGGGGCGATCTTTTAGGACCGAAACGTCGCCTCTCTGCACGATCTGTCTGATCAGGTGGTACTCTCTCTCAATATGCTTTTAACCTCTTGTGACGGTGAAGATCATTTGCATGAGCTACCTCTCAACTATTTTCACAGTAAAATGGTATTGGCTCATAGAGACCTGGAATCACTTCCCGATCCAACAAAGAACTTCTCAAGCCACACTGCCTCTTTAGCTGCTCTGAAAGCTGCTATGTATTCTACTAAAAGATTCAAATTGGCAGTGCTGGATAGCTCCATCACTATCAGAAAACACTGAGCCCGAGATCAATTAACGATCATCCTTAATCTGACTGTAAGTCAGAATCAGTGTAGTCAACAATACTCATGTATGCACCTGAATATACTAGCATATAATTCCTCATAATCTAAAGGTACTTGAGGAAGCACTATACTGCTGTCAAAGCTTGAATCCAAGATTCGTCTTTAATTGACTTTTAATAATCTGACATTCTCTATCCAAAAGAGAATTTATCCTATTTTCTCTATATCCGAAGATTGAGAGAATTATTCCGTGAGGGGTAGGGTAGGAAACCTCTCATTGAATGTTGCATACGAATATGCATTTTTACCTTAACCAATAAGATGGATGGGATACTACCAACAACTTGTTCTCATGAATTCGACCGAATCGATTTCTAAGAATATAGTCCACATCTCTAATTTAGACAATCTTGGCTCGTTGGTTTCTGACTTCAGATAACACACTCATGTTGCTTACAACTGTTGCAATGTCACATTTCATCAACACTAACGTCTACTACTTTACCAATATTGATTCTCTGGTCTACAAAAGACTTGTCAATATTCCGGTCAAGCCCACATATTTCAAACATGTGGCTTTTAATGACCTAGAGGTTTGCTTTAATCCACTGATGGATATAAGCATAGGCAGTCAATCTGTCATTGGCTTTAAGCTAAAAACCTTCCGTTCTGAATGAATCTAAGCTCCATTGTACGGCAAGAAAGTTTCAGAGCATCACCCCTGTTAATCTTTCTGCTTTTCATGGAAACAAGCAAGGCTAAGTGGTGAGAAAGTTTCAGGGCATCACCCCTATTAAACTATCTACTTCTCAGGGAATTACCCCTAGACCACTTGGCTTTGCCTTGAAAAATAAACTTTCCCATTCATTCAACTCTTTATCACGTAGATCCAATTACTCCCACTGGGCCTGAGACACTCAGGTGGTTCTATAAGATTGTGAACAGAATTGGAGTACCAAAACTCTATTTACAGGTTTATGGCTTTAAACCAACCTCCTTTTTATCAGAATCCTATACAGTCCTCCCAAAAGACCATAGGTTATCAATCACCCCCAGCACACTGTAAAGTCTGCATAATCACAGCGAGTAAATGGATAAACCATACTCCCACTGGATAAACCATACTCCCACTGCATTTGGGTGGATTGACATTCTGATCTGGTTCAGTAGTGTTTATCAGTGTAACCCCCAACAACCAATGTTGGATGTGGTCTGATTAAATCAGATAGTAACTCCTTGAGTAAATTTACTTCAAGGTCTAAGGTTGTTATATATACATTCTCCTGGAAAGGCTGTGACAGTACAACCGTCATTATCCGATCTTAAGAATCTTATAACCAACCTTCACTCATTGCATTAAGACATTTCACGAACAGTCACCATCTGAACATGTATGCAAAATCTCCAGTCCTACCTTCAAGCATAAATGCTAAATGCCTCTATTTACGGAAGTGGAGCAAATTTACTTCACTCCCTATCCACAAATTCATAGGCATTTTCTAGGTAGACTTCTCGGTATTACATAATATGTATACCGTTATTTTGCAACCAATATCTTAATCGAGTTAAGCAGTGTATTGTAGCATATCAATAACTATATAAGGCAATCCATGGTTCATCCTTTCAGCGAAATTGTTTCACTCGGAGGTAGACCGAGCATCAGTGCCAAAAAACTATGCTTTAGCGTATATCTGAGCATGGAATACTCGCTTCTCTGGTAATATCAGAGATTCCTCAAGATATTCAGAGAAACTAATCGGCGTTTCGAGTAGTCATTAGACAAAATGTCTATTACTCAAAAGCTCCCATTAGCTTGTATCTTTCATAAGACCCTGAAAATCAATATGAACAAGTTGTGATACTTCTTTAGCTCTATTACCCTTTTCAAATTGAAAGGTTACTTAGTCATTTTTCTTTTGAGGTAGTGTTATTAGACTGTGAGATAGGAATCACCCTTAGCCCGTCTTAAGATCTTATCTTTAGGATATATGCACTAATCAATAGATGCTGAAGAATCGTTTATCTAAATACGGAAACCATTTATCTTAATAGTTTATGATGTGTTACATATATCTTTTCAGCATTATTTAGTGGTTTTTGACTTTATCAAACAAAATTTCGAGTCTCAGAACCGTACTACAAATGTCATGTTCACTTTTATTAAGGCAAATATATTATCGATTTGAAAGTGAATCCAATCGTTCCAACGAATCAAAACAGAAATTAAATTTCTCCGATATTCAAGGATTAAAATCCGAAATTTATTTCCTTATATCACTCCCACTATCTCAGCTGAAATAACTTCCCGTTGTCTACTCTTTAATCTTGAATGCCCTGCTACCTTGTTCTTGCAAAAAGAACTTAGCTTCCGGGTCAAATTACCCGGTTAAGAAAGTCTTTAAGGATTCATAGGTTAGTAATCCAAAATCACTTTTCTTATCCTATACTTTCTTTTATTAATATTTCGGTTTAGCCTTTAGTTTATTTAATTTTGATGACTTACACATGTAGACATTTGCCTTCCCATTCTCGGCTTTCTATAAAAGGAAATGGCCTTGAACTAGCAGTTTATTTGAGTATACACTACTCGTGAACTGTGGGATGTCCAGTGAGATTGATGTCAAATCATTCTCGTCATCTTTGAACTAATATTAATTTGTCTCCCATTCAACACGAGTGACAGCAGTGACATACTTATCAATGTCACTTAAGTTTGTAGGCTCAAGAGGAACATCCTCTTCCGAAAAATTAATTGCATTCTTGATATATGAGTTCAACGTTCTTGTTACTTTTTCACCTTCACGAAGTCATCATCAGTCAATTTTAATTACTTTAGCATTGATTATGAGTCATTCGGTATTAATTTTGTTTGTTCTTATCACCGCCATTACAATTTTATTGAATATAATTTTGATTATATTGCATGCATATCATATCTCATTGCGGTTTCTGAAAGAAATTCAGAGAAACAACGATTCTTCTCGAGAAGATGACGAAAACTATTGTAGCCGACGGCGGCGGCATTAGCAAATCGGCAGTAGAAGAGTTGAATGAAGACTACCGGCGTAAACAAAATCCAGGAAAGTGAAAGAATTAGTAGGGGAGCCTTGTCGATGTACCACTATTGAGAAGTGGTAATTGTTGGCATACCACTCAGTTTGTCAATATACCACTCCGTTTTTCGCGTTTCCGGCAGCCTTCTAAACTCTAATTGGGAAGGGGAACCCCAATAGGGGATTTGTGTACCTTAAGATCGTGCACATTCATGAAAAAAAATCCCCGGATTTGAACGAAAATTGTGAACCAAAATTGACTATGAATGGTATATTGACAAATAGCACACAGAATGGATGGTATATTGAAAAAAGTACCGAATTTTTTTAGCCCTATTGATACTTTTTTTTAGTGTTTTTTTGTGGTACTTATGCTATTATTGTTGCCGTTGTAAAATTTTATTTTAGCAGTCGGTTTAGTTAGAAATTTTGTTTACCTTCAAATCAAAGTGTGTCAGTGTGAAAATTAATTGTTTGGTTTTGATTGGTTGCATTTTGATTCGTGTTGATTTTGATTTGACACCAAACAGTACCGGTTTCTTAATGAGGGGAAAAGACAAATTCATGTTAGTCAAACAGATAAATTCACATTAGTTGTCCTGAAAGATGTGACAAAATGAGTCGTTTTGAGAAAATCCTGAAAGACGAGGACCAAAAGTATTAATATCTCATTTATTTTAGTACAAAATTACCTAGAAAGAGTGACATATTTTTTAGGGCAATGACACTTGTTTTAAAACACAGGAAGTTGCCGCAAAATCAATATTTCAGTAACTACCGGTACTACAAACCACTACCTAGCTTCATATGTTTAATTCTTGTTGTGCATTTAGTTGACTTTAAGTGATTCGATCCCGTACGTAATTAATGTGTGTATATATATTCACACACACGTACGTGGGGATTGAACTTAGCCTAGCTAGTGATAGAGGTCATTGCACTTCGGGGTATTAACCAGAGTTCGAATCCTCATCCCTGTCCTCAATAAAAATATTAAAATAAATATTAAAACCCCCCTCCCCCAAAATATGTATGTATAATGTATGTATATATTGTCCCAAAAAATTTCGGTTATATCAAAAGCACCTTTTTTTTTTTTGCCATGTTTGTGGTAGAAACTATATATAGCTATCAAAAATGTTGGTGCTACAAAAAATACATAGCTATCACTTGAAAAAATGGGTTATTTCATTGCTAAAAAATATTGTATTGTAGCAATCATCTTAACATTCTACATCAACTCCTGCATATGTCAGAATAGTATTGCTGCAAAAATTCATCTCCATATTATCAATTCACTTCCAGACAACAAAAATTGTCTGAAATTCCATTGCTATTCTAAAGATGATGATTTAGGAAATCATTGCACTCAAGTGAACTATGACTACAATTTCCAATTTCATTTTGGGTGGAGCACTAAATTCTATTGCGAGTTCTGGTGGCAGAAAAAGACAAGACAGATGGCGGTTTTCGATAAGAAGATACAGTATAATCATTGTAATGGCGATGGTAATATCTGCTGGTGGGTAGTGAAGGAAAACGGGTTTTATGTGTCTGATAAAGAGAATCCTTGTGAGGGTCAGCTTACTTACATGAATTGGTGGTTAAATAGTACTACTACTGTATGATTGTTCGTATCTAATTCCGAAAGTTATTAATGTTTTGATTATCCATAACTCTCTTTCTATTCCTCTATTCTTCTATCTATGGCGGGTTTGTAAGCTAGTAGCGAAGCCTATTCAACACGCGTCCATTATTTTGATTTTGTTAGCAAATGTTGATATTGCTTTTCGAGTTAAAAGAAATGGAATCCAAATCTTCGATCACTAGTAGCGATTTGCTCGATTGTTTGTGACTTCAAATCCGATCGGGAACTCGAGGCAGATCAATGTGGTAGACGTCGTAGTTCATAAATTTCTCCATGAACAGGCAACATGGTTAATCAACAACAACAACAAACAAACAAAAAAAAAACATCCAACCTCAAAAGATGAAGATCAACCCCAAAAAAAATTGAAGATCATCAACCCAATCTTTTTTTTCCATTCCCCAAAAGAAGAAAGTGTTAGCAAATATATTTATATTAGCTATTAGTATTTTAGCCGTAAAGTCTTTTTAGTCTTTTTCCTTTTAGTTTTGCTTTGTGTCTGGCTATATAAGCCTCTCTCTTGTATTCTACTATGTACGCTTTTCACTTTTGATATCACAAGCTTCCAGCATTCATCTTCTCCTTTTCAATTCTTGTTTGGTTGTATGAATGCTAACATGGTATCAGAGCCTATAATCATCTAAAGCCCAACTGTCGCGGATCGAACTCCGCGCTGAGTTCGCTGGGGGGTACGGGGGGCTGTCGCTTTGGTGAGTCTTTGATTCAGTTTTGCATCGATTTTGTCTCGATTTTGCATCGATTTGTTTGGGGTTCCGACCATCGTGTAGTATTGTCCGATTTGCTTGAGTTTCGACTTGTGCCTTTTTTTTTTTGGGTCTTATTCGGTTCACCAATGGCTCCTAGTGATGACTCGTTGCAGTCAATTGGTGTTCGTTTGGATGGTAAAAATTACTCGTATTGGAGCTATGTGATGAAAAAATTTCTTCGGGGGAAAGAAATGTGGAAATATGTCTCTGGGGTTGTTAAAGCTCCCAAAGCAGGTACTGATAATTATGCTGATTTGCTTGATAAGTGGGATTGTGCCAATTCAAAAATTATTACTTGGATTAATAATTCTGTCGATGTTAAGATTGGTGTGCAATTGGCTAAGTATGAAACTGCTAAGGAAGTTTGGGACTACTTGGGAAGACTGTTTATGCGCACCAATATATCTGTTCGTTTTCAGTTAGAAGGGGAAATTCGTGTTTTGTCACAGAATGATCGCAACATTCAGGAATTTTATGCTGAAATCACTGCTCTTTGGGATCAGTTGGCTATGACAGAGTCTGCTGAATTGAAAGCCTTTGAACCTTATATTGTTCATCGGGAGGAATCGCGTCTTGTTCAGCTCTTACACTCGCTTCGTCTAGAATATGAGCACTGTCGTGCTTCGATTATGCATCGTAATCCCTTGCCCTCTGTCGATTCAGTGGTTCACGAGTTGTTAGCTGAAGAAACTCATCTGAAAACACAAACTGAAAAGGTACCAACCGCCCCTTCTGCATCCATTTTAGCAGCACCATCTCAACAGTTTCGGACAAATACTGCTAAAAAGGATGAGTGTCGTTATTGTAAGAAGCCTGGACATTGGAAAAGTCAGTGCCCTGAATTAGCCTTGAAGAATTCAAAGTCTGGTGATAAGTCTCAGCAACAGAACCGTGGTGGACAGCCACGCACACAGGGTACCGGACAGGGACAGACCCGTAGTGGGTCATCTTATATGGCTATGGCTGCACCTTCGGGTGATTTGGATGTGGCTTCTTCTCAGAATCCTTTTATGGATGCCCTTGCAGAACAGTTTCAGAGATTCCTTGCTACTCAGTCTCCGTCCTCAGGTCAGACAGTCCCGCCGCCTCAGTATTTTGCCATGACTACTCGTTCTCCAACAGGTTTGCCTTCATCAATTCCCTCAGGTAAACCGTCATCCCTATGGGTTTTAGACTCTGGGGCTTCTTTTCATATGTCTCCTGATTCATCTAAGTTTACATCTTTGTCTTCTGACTCATGTTCCCCTACTATTGTTACTGTTGATGGCTCACCTTTGCCATTAGATGGCATTGGCACTATTCACACTCCCCACGTGTCTCTCTCAAATGTCTATTGTATCCTTAAACTTACTCTCAGTCTTGCATCTGTTGGTCAATTATGTGATTCTGGATATTCTGTTCATTTTTCTTCCACTTCTTGTTCTGTGCAGGATCCCGATTCCAAGAGGCTGATTGGGACAGGCCGTAGACAGGGGGGTCTATATGTTTTGGATGAGCTGCGTACTCCTGGCTATGCAGCTGCCACCTTTGTTGATTTATCTTCTTTTCATTTAACCAGTTCATCCTCTAAGTATTTTTTTATGGCATTCTAGACTTGGTCATGTTTCACACTCTCGTTTGAAATTTTTGTCCAATACTGGTGTTTTGGGTGATTTGAAATCTCATTATATTTCTGATTGTAGTGGATGTAAACTTGGAAAATTTTCTGCTTTGCCTTTTCATAATAGTTCATCAAAATCTTGTGCGTCTTTTGATTTAGTCCACTCTGATGTTTGGGGACCCGCTCCTATTCCTACCAAAGGGAGGGGTCTAGATATTATGTGTCCTTTATTGATGACTATACTCGTTATTTTTGGGTGTTTTTGATGAAACATCGTTCTGAGTTCACTAAGATTTATACTGATTTTCAAGCCTATGTTAAAATCCAACATTCCACTGTTGTTAAGTGTTTCCATTCTGATTTGGGTGGGGAATACACTAGTGGAACCCTTTCTGATCTTTTTCTTTCTGAAGGTACTGTGCATCAGTCTTCATGCACTGATACCCCTCGGCAGAATGGTGTTGCTGAGAGAAAACACCGACATATTGTTGAAACTGCTAGGTCTATGTTGCTATCCGCTAGTGTTCCAAATGAGTTTTGGGGAGAAGCTGTCCTCACCTCCGCTTACATTATTAATCGTATCACGACTGCTCATAACTCTGGCCTTTCTCCTTATGAACAATTATTTGGTCAAACACCTAATTATTCTCTCTTAAGAGTCTTCGGTTCCACTTGCTTCGTTCTTTGTCCACATGTAGAACTGTCCAAACTTTCTTCTCGTGTTGCTATATGTGTTTTTCTTGGGTATGGTATAGGTCAAAAAGGTTATCGTTGTTATGATCCCTCCTCTCGAAAACTATACGTGTCTCGTCATGTCTCCTTCCTTGAGCATATCCCTTTCTTCACCATTCCCGCCAGCACCCACAACTTGACTAAATCTGATCTTATTCACATTGATCCTTTCTCGTCTGACTCTTCACCTCTTACTGCACCTATTATTGATGATTCTCCGACCCCTGATACGGCTACCCAATCACCGCTTGTGACGACGGATCTTGCTGAGCCCCACTATCCAGAACGCATACGTAAGTCTACTCAGTTACCTGATTTTGCCTATTCTTGTTATTCTAAGTATTTTGCTTCCTTTCTTGTTTCCATTGATCCTATCTCTGAGCCTTCCTCTTATAAGCAGGCTGTTCGTTCCCGTGATTGGCAAAATTCTATGGCTGAGGAACTGTCTGCCTTAGACAAGACTGGTACTTGGGACCTTGTTTATCTTCCTGCAGGTAAAAAGACTATTGGTTCTAGATGGGTGTACAAAGTTAAGACGAAATCCGATGGTTCTGTTGAGCGATACAAGGCCCGCTTAGTTGTGAAGGGGTTTGATCAAGAGTATGGTTTAGATTATGAGGAGACTTTTGCTCCTGTTGCCAAGATGACTTCAGTCCGTGTCCTCATTGCTGTTGCATCTGTTCGCCAGTGGCATATATCTCAGATGGATGTTAAAAATGCCTTTTTGAATGGCGACTTGAAGGAAGAAGTGTATTTGGTTCCCCCACCAGGTGTTTCTCATGCTCCAGGACAGGTTTGTCGCCTTAAGGAGGCGATGTATGGCCTTAAACAAGCCCATCGGGCTTGGTATGATAGATTTTCTCGGGTTGTGATCTCCCTTGGATTTGTCTCAAGCCCTTATGACTCTGCTTTATTTGTTCGATCGACTTCTGCTGGTCGTGTTCTCCTTTTGTTACATGTTGATGATATGATTATTACGGGTGATGATGTTGACGGTATTAGGATTTGAAAGCAACCTTGTCCCGTTGCTTTGAGATGAAAGATTTGGGCCCTTTACGATATTTTTTGTGAATTGAAGTTGCCTCATCACCACGAGGTTACCTCCTCTCTCAGTCCAAGTATGCCGCTGATATTATTCACCGTGCATGGCTCACTGACACTCGCACCTCTGACACTCCTCTCGAGCTGAACGCAAAGTATACTCCAAATGATGGCACTCATCTACCTGATCCCACTCTGTATAGGTCCATTGTTGGCAGTCTTGTTTATTTGACGATCACTCGCCCTGATATTGCCTATGTTGTTCACATTGTTAGGCAGTTTATTTCAGCACCTACTGCAGTACATTGGGCTGCTGTTGTGCGTATTTTGCGTTACCTACGGGGATCTCTTTACCAGAGTCTTTTGTTTCCATCCACTTCTTCCTTGGAGCTTCATGCTTTTTCTGATGCAGATTGGGCTGGTGATCCGACTTTTTGGAAGTCCACGACTGGGTTTTGTATTTTTCTTGGTGATTCTCTTATTTCGTGGAAAAGCAAGATACAAGATGTAGTTTCCCGTTCTTCCACCGAGGCAGAGTATCGTGCTATGGCTTCCACTACGGCTGAGATTATATGGTTGCGTTGGTTACTGGCTGATATGGGAGTTACTCTTTCTGATCCCACTCCTATGTATTGTGATAATAAGAGTGCCATTCAGATTGCTCACAAATACGGTGTTTCATGAGCGCACCAAACACATTGAGATTGACTGTCATTTCACTCGACATCATTTGGATCACGGCACCATTTCTCTACCGTTTACTCCGTCATCCTTGCAGTTGGCTGACTTTCTTCATGAAGTCTCACACTGTCGAGCGTCATAGATTTTTCGTTGACAAACTCTCGATGCTTCTTACTGTACCATCGTGAGTTTGAGGAGGGTGTTAGCATATATATTTTTATTAGCTATTAGTATTTTAGCCTTGAGGGCTTTTTAGTCTTTTTCCTATTAGTTTTGCTTTGTGCATGGCTATATAAGCCTCTCTCTTGTATTCTACTATGTACGCTTTTCATTTTTGATATCACAAGCTTCCAACATTCATCTTCTCCTTTTAAATTCTTATGTTATTAAAGCCGGACTAACGTCGGAAGATACAAATAATGCTGGACATAACGTCAGTTATTGCTGGACCACTGTCCGGACGAAACAAATGAAACTAAAACACACAAAGGAAACAACAAACCATACATGCAAGAATTGCAAGCTGAAGGGACAAACTTTAAAGGGACGACGTTGTCGTCCCTTTAAATATCTTTATTGAGACGACAAAGTCGTCCCTTTAAATGAATTCAAAAATAGTCAAAGTTTTGGGCGGATTTTTTGGAGGGAAACTTTAAAAGAACGACAATGTCGTCCAAATAAATAAAATATTAACCTCACCGTGCCAGTTTGGACTTCCACGTGGACAGGACTATTTAAAGGGACGACATTGTCGTCCCATTAAACATTTTTCAGAAAATAATATGTTATATAAAAGAAATTATAAAATTTGGGTTTGTAGGGACGACAATTGTCGTCCCTTTTAAAGGAAATTAATTTATAGGGACGACATTGTCGTCCCTTCAAAGAAAGCCATGTCAGCACGTTGAAATTTTTTAGAAAAATTTGTGCCACGTCAGCATACATTTAAAAGGACGACTTTTTCGTCCTTTTAAAAGAGTCAGTTATTAAAGAGACAGCGCAGAAGGGACGGCTTTATAGGAACGACTTGTCGTCCTTTTAAACCTTTTCTGGGACGTCAATGGTTTTAAAGGGACGATAAAATGTCGTCCCAAAAAACAAGTTTTGTTGTAGTGGCAGCAGACCGTCAAAGCAAGGGACTCCAAGAAAGGAGTAACTTTGACAAAATTAAAGCTCCACGAGGACCACACAACCAAACAGAAAATCACCACAAACAAACTTTTTGATTAATGGACTGGAAACACGACTTAGATCGAGAGAAGCCATGGAAAAGATGAGCCAAACGAAAATCCACCACCGCTGACCGCCGCCACCGGGTGAAGGAGGAGCCCGCAAGAGTGACTAACACCTCTGTCAAGAGAGCGACTGGCCGACTGCCATAATCGCCGGCAAAGAGCCCGGAGGCTCAGAGGGATTATGAAAGCCAAAAGACATTGGATCGCCGCAGCACCACTACCAAGCCCCATAGCTCTGCTGCAAGAGTAAACCCCGCCGTCATCCACCAATCAAATAGCGCAATCTACACCAGATCTGGGCGGGGAAGAACCCATATTTGCAAACAACTGGCCGGTCACCACCGGACCCCAACAACCCGGGCTTCGATTCTTCAACATCGGCCAAAAGCAAGCTACTTGAGCTTGGGATAAACAGAGCTCGAGGAGAAGATGTCGGAGAAGGCTGCCTGATCCACAAAGCAGCAACCATGGAACGAAAAATGAAAGGAAACTAAGAAATACATAGAGGACCGGACGCCGGCAGCCTAGCGCCGCTGGCGCCGGAAGATCGTATGTGATAAAATAAGCGTGATTTAGGCATCTAAATGATCAAATTACGGCCCGAAATGCTATAAAATGGGGTAAAATAAGTGTGAAATGCGTAGAAGGGTTGATAGTATGTTGTGGAAGAACGCTAGCATGGAGTGTTTTTACGATAGAGAAAGAAGAGAGTTTTTTTTTTTGATATAAACCGGATATTTTATTAAATCAAGCACCTGTACAAAAAACCGTACAAACAGGGGCAAAATTTGGATTTATATCAAGAATAGTAAACTAGAATAGTAAAAACTCAGGGCCGGGCTAATTTAAGCTCACGCGCTTTGCGTATCGCATTTGCAATAAAAACTGCCGTAGGGGGGCGTTGAGTGTCATTCTGGTGGAAATCTTCGTTACGCCAATACCAAATGCTAGAGACAAGCTCCCGAAAAAGAAATCTCCAAAACTCAATTGTGTCGTGTTTAAGCATGTTCACTCGAAGATAAAAATCAAGCCAACTCGGAATGTCAACAATCGAAAGGAAATCGTGACAATAGGAATTATGAATTACCCCTCTCCAAACTTTTTTAGTCGTCGTGCAATCTCTCATAGCATGCATCACAGTCTCAGCGTGGATACCACAGATGCAGCAGGCTGCATCCGCAATGATGTGATGTGAAAATAGAACTTCGGCAGTAGTGAGGGATTTGCTAGAAGTAGTAGCACCGATCGAGACACTCGATCTTAGCACAGCGGAAGCTTATGCGATTTACGATATGAGACATAACTAATTAATCCTACGAGAAGGTTAGTAGATTTACCCATACCGGAGAGGGTTAGTAAATCGACATAGAGGGAGAAGCCGTGATCTTCCGGATTGTATCTCCAAGCAACGACTGGTGGACGTCGATCCTCGCCGTAGAACCTCCTCGAATATGTACAAGAAAAACCCTAGGTTTTTCTCCTCTAAATGACTAAGGCAAGAAACTAATTTTTCTTCCTTTTCTTTACAAAGTGGCGCATTTAATTCATATGTATTGTGCTAGGATGAACTCTCTTTATATAGGAAAATAACTAGTCAAGAGAGTTATCCTTTTCACACCACAAAAACCTATTCCCATAAGGAAAAGATATTTTTGCTACAAAATAAGAGATAATTCCCAAAAAATCAATCTCTTAATTTTTCCATTAATTATCCAACAAATAGATAATTAATTAATTACACATGTGACATAATCTAGAAAAATTTATTTTCCTAATTTTATCAACATTAATGGCGCCAACTTCAACATTTATTTAATAGAAAATGTCTTTTCTATTTTACATATTATTTACCAAATAAACAATATTGCATATTCATTAAATAGACCAACTATTTAATTTATTCTCGAGGTTCCATAAAACGAGAAAACACTCGCGTGTTAGGAGCCAACCCGGGGACCATGGACCTATAACCAGTAGCTACAATAAATTGAATAAAATATTCATCGAACAGAATATTTCTACTCAACCTATTAATTCCGGAATTACGCCACCATAAATCTAAAACTGAACTCTATCGATTATAGATATAACTTATTCTCAAAACGCCGAGTCGAGTCGATAAGTGTCCATTGATATAATCATTACATATAAACTAACCCTCCATAGACTATCCGTACTGAAGTAGGATTATTTCCGTAAACCTTCTTCAATACATCTTATCCTTATTTACCATTAACCCACTAGTGATCAATTAGTTCATAACCAATACGAACTCCCGGGATTGATCAGTTTCTAGGATCAACAAATAAAGGGATTGTCTTTCTACTTCCCGCAGGAAGGAATGGATTCCATATCTGTGAGACACACACTTCTCACTCATTCCAGAATAGTGCCAACTTGAAAGTGGTTCGGACCGCGCCTCTTAGCGATCCTTAACGAACACATCAAACCCTATCCTGAAACCAGTATGAGTATGCAATCACTTCAGGATTAAGGTTAATCCATATATGATCATCTTGTGATTTAATAAGATTTCTCAATCACGGAATTATATGAGAAACTCAGATTAAATCGGTCCAGTCCTATATGACTACATCATATAAATGCCCCACTTAGACAACCAATGTCGACGGTCCGGATAAGACGGTCACACTATAAAGTGTTCTGGGCGTATTAATGGTGGTTTAATCAATAGACCCCATACTTTAATTTGATTAAGTTCACCACGGACTAACATTTCAAGTGTATCACCATAAACTTAATCCTCATGTGTGACACACACACTAAGTTATATGGCTACATATGATACGACTTAGGGTTTTCAGTAGTGTATTACTTATAAGCACGAAGCAAGTAATAAGATGAGAATAAATTTGTCATTTATTAACTCTAAAAACAATTACATAAATTGTCTTTCGGGCGCTACTTCCAACTGGATTCACTACGGATTTGCCCCAAAAGAAGGTTACCTCGGGTTGGGCCCTTGATGCCCCAAATAAGCTGCCTGCCACGTTTATCCGGATTAATTAGGGACAGCCGAGTTGGATTGCAAGGCATGATAGGCCGAGCTGATCATAAATTTTCCGGACGGATGAAAAACCTAGTTGAGCCTACCCTCATTATCAAACTCAAACGCAGCCCAAAGGGACTCCGCTGCAAAGCACACATGACGCCAAATAAAAGAACAACCCGATTTCGGCTTATCAAAGGGAGACCCGTATCGTTTACGTAAAACTTGAACCCACAACTTGCTATTCTTCAGGTGAAGCTGCCAAACTAATTTCTAAAGAAAAGCAATATTCATATCCCGAGGATTTCTAATTCCCAGACCCCCAAGGAGTTTGGGCTTGCAAATGTCATGCCAGGCCACGAGATGAATACCCTGATTGTCTTCCGAATCATTCAAGAAAAAAGAACGCGTAATTTTATTTAAATCATCAATGGTGGACATTGAAAGAAGAGAGTTTTTTGGATAGTTTCATCAACCCAATCTTCTATAAGTATTAAATCTATATTGGCCTAGTTTTTTTTTTGTTTGTTTTTTTTAAACAGTTGATGCAGTGACATTTCAATTTTTGTCCTCTGCTATTTTTAATTCACATATCAAATTTTGCTGCAACATATGTTAATATTGATATCACTGCATATACAATTGTTACTTCATTGATCGTGTCACGGCATGTGTTAATTAAGTTTTTTTTTAATGATTTTGTGTGATTCATTAATTGACATTCCAATTTTTTTGACTACATATGTTAATATTGATGTCAGTGCATATACAATTGTTATTTCATTTGCAATTGTCAATGCTTACATAAGTGTCACTACATCAGCAATTGTCATTGCATCATCAAATGTCTTTGCAGTTTCCTTTGTCACTGTATATTCAATTGTCATTGCATCTTCATAAAGTGCCATTAAATATGTAATGACACCTATTGTTGTCTTTGTATATTAGAGTAATAAAAGAAATACGCAGAAGCAACAAAGCATGATGAGACTCGGGAAACAAATCCTTATGGTCTAGCATTGTAACGCCCCGTTCCCGGATACCGAGTCCTTATCCGGAAAAGAAATGTTCGGCACGTATAATATTAAATAAATTCAATATTATACGTAAGCCTCTACTATGTCGTATCGAGATTAGCAAACGGAATCTAAAAAGACTCAACACAACCTCATAAAAGCTACTAAGAATAGATACAAACCGACTAAAGATAGAAGGTAATCCTTACAATAACGAAAAGAAACTTAAATCATACGAAATCTCAAAGAAAGGACTTACAAACTTGTCTTACAACATGAAAATAAAAGTACAACATATTATTTAAAGATAAGATACAACATAATCTAGTACAATGTTTATAAACTAAAACAACAAGGAAACATCCCGGAGCATCTCCATCACATATCATCATCAAACTCTTCAATGAGCTCAAGGTCAACCTGTTCGTCTTCTCACCCCAAAAGCATACAACAAAACATGCAATTGAGGTAAGTACAAAGTACTTAGCAAGAAGAAGAAGCTAATGTATAATTAGAGTTTACAACGAAAGGTTCATTAGTTATTATTAAGTTATCTTTATGAGACCGACTTAACTCTAAGGTTCACTTCATGCTCATCAACATGTTGTGACTATTGGTTTCTAGCTTAGCTTATCTTTGTTACATCATCATTCAAGGGCACTACGCATGGTGCTACCCACCATGAAGTATCTGTGTGCAACATATTGGCGGATCACACCAATATCCACGGGGGAAAGCCCGATAGTGGACACGCTCGGCGGAGTCTCTCCGTACGTAGGGTCTCGGACTTACGGGGTGGTGTTCCTCCGTACGTAGGGTCCAAAGACTTACGAAGTTATCCACTTTATCTGAACGCCCACACATTGCGATATAGACTTGTGCCTTACCAAGAATGGATTGATGTTTAATCTTCTTACTACACAAGTATGTTTACTATTAATTGTTAACTAGCCACCTAAGTGTTTTCAAGTAAGCTCCCTCACATATACTACTCTCTTACTTAGACCCCTAGACACGGACAATCCCTAGCACATACACAGACATTGAGGAATATTAATTCCACAAAGCACAAGCCATTCATACCCTTCCGACGGTCCCGAACTTCAACTCCCTTGAAGAGTATATTCGGTGCCGGAACTAAACGCATCAGAAGCTTAATCCAGGCTTGTTCATGTTCATTTATTGTTATTACATCAAGAGATAACATTTAGAACTCATCTCGTAGCTTAAAACAATCAAAATAACATTTAAACAGTGTTGGGGGCGCCAACACCTTTGGCGTGCGCCAAAAATGCATCAGAGACTCTTATAAACTCTCTGTTCAGGTTTGGTGGCGCCAAACATGTTGAGGAGTGCCAAAAATGCATTAGAGAGTTCACAGAACTCTCTGAAACAGGTCTGGGGGGGCGCCAAAAGCTTTGGTGGGCGCCAAAACTGGGCAAAACTGCACAAAACACAGTTTTCTGCACTCTATCGATTTTTACTCAAACCCAACCAAGTTTAACATCAAAATATACATCCAAAAGGCATCAAAACGGGTTCTAAACATGCTATAACACGTCATATTATAACAACAACAACTAGCATGAATTATAACCACAAATCATACCAAAAACACAACATTAACATCATAAAACCTTAATTAAATATTAGGAAGAGCCTCTTACTTGATCAAAGCAAAACTCCAAGACAAAACCTGCAGCACTTCCTCAAACTTCCACCAAAAACCTATTTGATCACAATTAAACTTGAATTAATTGATGATCAAAAGCTTCTAAACTACAAGAACTACGAATCAAACCAACCAAGCCTTAAAACAAGATCATCTCTTGATGAAACCAATATTAGGGCTAAAACCATTACCTTTCAAAACTCTACACTTTTAGAATCAAAATGATCCTCTCTTCCCGCTGATTCCGATTCTTCAAACGATTCTGAAAACCGATCACAGACTTGTGAGAATTTTGGAGAAGTCTCTCTTTCTTCTTATTTTCAGTTTTTCTCTCAATTTTTTCCTCTCCAAGTTTGACTAATGCTCTGCATAGATTAGGATTCTGACAACTCCCTTATTAATGGGAAGTTATTGCCAATTATAACTTCCACACTAATTTCTAATCAAATCCTCAATTCCTTTTTAATTACCATTAAAACCCAAAACATCCTTATTTTTTCAATAAACCCTTTTGCTTTTATTTTCCTTTTTAATCTTAAATCCATAAATAATAAATATAATATTCCGTGTTTTGTAAAAAGACACGTCTGCCCTTTTACGAAAGGTCGGGATATGACATTCCTCCCCCCTTAAGAGGAGTTTCGTCCTCGAAACTTGAACAAGCTCAAACTGTAGATCTTCCTCTAACACTTTTCCCAAAACGAAACCAAAACCGAAGCTTCACTTGTTTACACTTGGATCACAAACAACAACTCTGATCTTGATATTCAAAGACCGAACTCTACGGATTCCCAAAACTGAACCAACATTTGTACACTTAGCCAAAACTGACCAACCACTTCTTGAACTTCTGAAACCACATTAACCAAGCTCCTAATCAACAAACAGACCTCTATACACACTTACCCGGATGGTGTCCAAAATGTTTTTCTTAAAGGTTGAATGGTAGGCTTAACTTCTTAGCTATCTTACTTAACACAAAAGTTTTGACATCTTGTATTAAACAAAGATGACATAGCTAATTTGTCCATTAATAACGTATCTAAAAGTTAGTTCCTTTACTTAAATACAATTACAACGTGAATTCAATTCATGTCATAGGAATACTTTAAGAAAACAAACAAACTAAAATATACCTGGTATAGCAGCATCCAAAGCAAAAACTCTTGTTGGTCGACTTGCTCTTCCTTGATTCCTTCTAGCATTCCGTACAGGGCAAGCTTTTGAAAAGTGTCCTGTCTCACCACAAAGGTAACATCCATTTGAATCTGCCCGACATTCTCCGGAGTGATTCTTTTTGCACTTTGAGCAAACCGGTACACCAACTGTTGACTTGGCTGCAAGTGGTGCGACAATCCTCTTCTCATCTTGCTGCTGAGGTTTGATCTTCCACAAAGCTGTCTTCAAAAGGTCTTTTTACTCCAATAACGATTGAGGGTTTGTTCTTAAACGTCTCAACTTCCAAAGCCTTGTTCAGCAACTCCGCCATGGTCCTTGCTGTGAATCCCAACATCCCTCCTTGTATTTCCCAAGCCAAACCGTTCTTGAACAAAGCCATCTTCTTTTCTTCAACACTCAAAATCTCAGGGTAGAACCGACCCAACTCGTTGAACCGATTGGTGTATTGTGAAACCGTCATATTTACACCTTGCTGGAGTTTCAAAAACTGATTCGCTTTATTTGCTTGTACCGCAGGTGGAAAGTATTCAGTGTAGAACAACTTCCTAAATACTCCCCAATCCGTGACCTTACCATTGCTGCTCTCAAACGCATCTATCAAACTTTCTGCTGCCCCAAGGAGAAAACCTACTGCCAACTGTGCCATCTCTGTTTCGGGTACATACACATTCCTACACGCCTTCTCAAAGCTCCTTATCCACAATTCTGCCTTGCCCGGTTCCACATTACCGGAGAAGTCTTGAACCCTGTTCCTCTTCAACTTTGTATAGCAATCAACCGTTGGAAACTGATCTTGAACTGGTGGTGCCACTGGAGGTCTTACCGCTTGAGCAACTGGTGGGTATTCAAAGGGTACTTGAGGTAGGTATGGAGGTGGATAGGGCTGTTGAGGTTGATTCACTGGTGGTACTTGGTGGTAAGGGTAGTATCCTTGGTGTTGAGGTGGGATGTGGTATGGTTGATGGAGTCCATAAGGTGGATAACCAAAACCGTAGTGATGGTCAACTCTTGGTGACGGAGGTATGATAGGTTGAGGCGGATAACTCGTAGGTGAAGGGTAAAAGGTTTGCTGATACGGTGGGATACTTGAAAATGGTGGGTGGCTTACCGGTGGCAGTGGAGGATACACATTAGCTTGAGGTGGATACACGTTCGTCACTAGAGGTACATACACCGGTGGTATATCACCTACTACGGTGACTCGTAAAGGTTCATTATCAGGTAGACCATCATTCTGAGGTATCTCTTGATTAACTTGGGGGTGAGGTTGTTGTTGATGAAGCATCTCGTTCTGATTCTGATTCTGACCACCCTCTTGCCCAACTCTTGAACTCTCACCCCTAAAAACGCCTCTGCGGTTTCCTACCATTCTGAAAGATCAAAGAAGATTAGAATGTTACTAGGTGATCTAAAGAAACTTATCTCAATAAAGGAAACCTAAAGGACGCTTCGCTCTGATACCAACTGTAACGCCCCGTTCCCGGATACCGAGTCCTTATCCGGAAAAGAAACGTTCGGCACATATAATATTAAATAAATTCAATATTATACGTAAGCCTCTACTATGTCGTATCGAGATTAGCAAACGGAAGCTAAAAAAGACTCGGCAAAACCTCATAAAATCTACTAAGAATAGATACAAACCGACTAAAGATAGAAGGTTATCCTTACAATAACGAAAAGAAACTTACAACATACGAAATCTCAAAGAAAGGACTTACAAATTTGTCTTACAACATGAAAATAAAAGTACAACATATTATTTAAAGATAAGATACAACATAATCTAGTACAATGTTTATAAACTAAAACAACAAGGAAACATCCCCGAGCATCTCCATCACATATCATCATCAAACTCCTCAATGAGCTCAAGGTCAACCTGTTCGTCTTCTCACCCCAAAAGCATACAACAAAACATGCAATTGAGGTAAGTACAAAGTACTTAGCAAGAAGAAGAAGCTAATGTATAATTAGAGTTTACAACGAAAGGTTCATTAGTTATTATTAAGTTATCTTTATGAGACCGACTTAACTCTAAGGTTCACTTCATGCTCATCAACATGTTGTGACTATTGGTTTCTAGCTTAGCTTATCTTTGTTACATCATCATTCAAGGGCACTACGCATGGTCCTACTCACAATGAAGTATCTGTGTGCAACATATTGGCGGATCACACCAATATCCACGGGGGAAGCCCGATAGTGTACACGCTCGGCGGAGTCCCTCCGTACGTAGGGTCTCGGACTTACGGGGTGGTGTTCCTCCGTACGTAGGGTCCAAAGACTTACGAAGTTATCCACTTTATCTGAACGCCCACACATCGCGATATAGACTTGTGCCTTACCAAGAATGGATTGATGTTTAATCTTTTTACTACACAAGTATGTTTATTATTAATTGTTAACTAGCCACCTAAGTGTTTTCAAGTAAGCTCCCTCACATATACTACTCTCTTACTTAGACCCTTAGATACGGACAATCCCCAGCACATACGCAGACATTGAGGAATACTAATTCCACAAAGCACAAGCCATTCATACCCTTCCGACGGTCCCGAACTTCAACTCCCTTGAAGAGTACATTCGGTGCCGGAACTAAACGCACCAGAAGCTTAATCCAGGCTTGTTCATGTTCATTTATTGTTATTAGATCAAGAGATAACATTTAGAACTCATCTCGTAGCTTAAAACAATCAAAATGACATTTAAACAGTGTTGGGGGCGCCAACACCTTTGGCGTGCGCCAAAAATGCATCAGAGACATTTCTAAACTCTCTGTTCAGGTTTGGGGGGCGCCAAACATGTTGGGGCATGCCAAAAATACATCAGAGAGTTCACAGAACTCTCTGAAACAGGTCTGGGGGGGCGCCAAAAGCTTTGGTGGGCGCCAAACTGGGCAAAACTGCACAAAACACAGTTTTCCGCACTCTATCGATTTCTACTCAAACCCAACCAAGTTTAACATCAAAATATACATCCAAAAGGCATCAAAACAAGTTCTAAACAAGCTATAACACGTCATATTATAACAACAACAACTAGCATGAATTCTAACCACAAATCATACCCAAAACACAACCTTAACATCATAAAACCTTAATTAAACATTAGGAAGAGCCTCTTACTTGATCAAAGCAAAACTCCAAGACAAAACCTGCAGCACTTCCTCAAACTTCCACCAAAAACCTATTTGATCACAATTAAACTTGAATTAATTGATGATCAAAAGCTTCTAAACTACAAGAACTACGAATCAAACCAACCAAGCCTTAAACAAGATCATCTCTTGATGAAACCAAGATTAGGGCTAAAACCATTACCTTTCAAAACTTTGCACTTTTAGAATCAGAACGATCGTCTCTTCCCGCTGATTCCGATTCTTCAAACGATTCTGAAAACCGATCACAGACTTGTGAGAATTTTGGAGAAGTCTCTCTTTCTTCTTATTTTCAGTTTTTCTCTCAATTTTTTCCTCTCCAAGTTCGACTAATGCTCTGCATAGATTAGGATTCTGACAACTCCCTTATTAGTGGGAAGTTATTGCCAATTATAACTTCCACACTAATTTCTAATCAAATCCTCAATTCCTTTTTAATTACCAATAAAACCCAAAACATCCTTATTTTTTCAATAAACCCTTTTTGCTTTTATTTTCCTTTTTAATCTTAAATCCATAAATAATAAATATAATATTCCGTGTTTTGTAAAAAGACACGGCTGCCATTTTACGAAAAATCGGGATATTACAAGCATGGTTCGCGGCCACAAGCAGGACTTAATGTCTGTGAACTAACTGCATCACAGATGTGCAAACGCATCCAAAAGAACTAGTGTTTCCAACTAAACTCATAAATAACTAAAATATAACTAAAAATCTATCCACAAGAAAGAACTACATAAATTGACTCATATGGCACTAAAAAGAAACTAAACTACTACCTAAGCATCATAGCCGAACAGTGAACTCTAATCTATGCTTGCTCTATGGAGACATCAATACGTCCGTTAAAACCATGTAAAACCTTCTCAACTAAAAAGAAATGAGAGAACTCGTACACAATCTCAGTAAGAAGTAGAATATAAAAAATGTGAATTCATATTTGTTATAAGTCGGGAGACATGACATGAGTTTACTTATCATGTTCACAATCAGTTTAATAAATTAAGTATAAGGAAACTACTTTGAAAGCAAGATCCTGCTTAACAATGCATCTTCTATCTACTTTCATTACTATTAATTATCTTGCACTTACTTTTTATGTTACTTAACATATTTATCATGCTACTCAAGCTACTTATCATTCTTACAACCATTCTTGTCATGTTTGCATGTAACATCTTACATGCACAACCAAACACTCAAAACCGGTTCAAATTTACGAAAAATATGATGTTCCATGAAATCCTAACCAAGAATGATAAGGAAAGATAAAAAAAAAAGAACATATTCTTACCTTGAAAAACACAAACATAGCCACAAATGATTGTTTTACTTCGAATGAACCAAGATCGATTGTTAAAGTACGACCCCTACATCAACTCTACTTCTAAACACAAAAGGAACAAGAACTACGAAAAAAATCAAACATTTTATCGAATTGTTTTGAGGAGTCTCTCCATATGTATATATGAGTGTGAGTTATAGTACTTCAAATAAGATAATTTCGTTTCGATTACAAAAAAAAAAATCTTGACTGGAAAAAGTCTTTAATGGGTATTATACAATCAAGTCTGGCGCATGGTCCAGTATATTTTGATGTATATCCTAATTTACAATTATCTCTATCTGATGTTAACATTCTTGATTCTTTGACAATGAATGTTAAAACGCATGGATATAACTATGCTCCTGGATCAGAAATAATTTGTATATGTTATAGGATATATTATAAGCCTTTACATACATTAAATCCTATGTGTAAGATCAAAGATAAATCTTTGAATGAAACTATTTTAATTGAGACTAATTTTAGTAAGTCGAATATTACGACTCGCAGATCAATTAAATGGGAGGAAATTCCTCTTCCTGATCATTGGCAAATTGCTAATGCTGTACCTAGAACACCTGTAATTTGTCAGGATGTGACTAATATATTTCAGAGTTCAGATGGAAATATTTCTGTCGTTATGAATTCACAATTGGAAAATATTCCAAGGAATATATCAAGATCATCATCTATGAGATCTTTTATATCTCCATTTGAAAATATTCAAATGCCTTATGAACCCACAAGGGCTTCTACTTCTCAATTAAGAGAAGTTGATACTTCTTCTCAATTACGAGAAAATTATGTTAAAAATTTATCTATAGATAAAAATAATATAGTTAAAGGTGTAAATGATTCGGAAGAGCCTACTGAATCGGAAATGGATGCTAATTTTTAAATGGATTTTACACCAAAAATAGATTTCAGTCCAGGTTCTCTGGCAAGAAATAAAATTAAAAATGAATTTAAATTAGAAAGATGGAAACCTTTTAGAGATTGGTTTTTTGAAAACATATCAAGTGAAGATAGAAATTACTATCAAAATGAATTTTATAGTTTTCTTGAAAAAGAAAATAAAATAATTGCTTTTGTTCCTTGGTTTGTTTCTATATACGTTCGGGATTATTTATGTATAATTGAACGTGATTTTAAATTAGAAGGAGGAAAATTTATGAAAGGAATATATCCTCCACAACAAGCTTTTTCAATTGAAAAAAGTGGTAAAATTCTAAATTTTAATGCTTTTTCAAAATTAATTGATAATGATTCTTTAACTTTTACTTTAAAAGAATTAAATCAATTATTGATGAACCAAAATTATACTAATTTATATCTTAATGTATTAGGAGAACAGATTGCAGAAATCTCTGAAAGGACAGAAAAAATCTATTCTGTCATAAAAAATTTATCAATAGATAAAAATATTAAAGATAATAAGGTAAATATAGATAAAACCGTGATTCAATCACATCTTCAACCTCCTCCTGAAATAAAAAATTTTATTTTAAAACCTAAAGGGGATTTAGAAAATTTGATTGAAGAAAAATTTAAAAATTTAAAAATAAATACTCTAGACCAAGACATATCTAATACAATTGGTACTAGTAGTCATAATGATACAGTTAAGTTTGAAATTAACAGACTTAAAAAATATGCTGATAGACCTACCATGCAAAACTATTATTATAGAAGACCTTCTCCTATGGATACTCTCCATGAGGAACAGGATTACGTCATAAATAATAGTTATTCAGGGAAATGTATTTATGAATGGAACCTTGATGGTTGTCCTGATAAGCAAATTTATAGTATGATACATAGAATGCTTATGTATAGTACTATATGTAAAACTTCGGGTAATACTGATAAAAGTGTTGCTAAAATGATTATTTCAGGTTTTACAGGCCAACTAAAAGGTTGGTGGGATAATTATTTAAGTTTAACCGATAAAGATTATATAATGAATACGGTTAAGCAAGAAAATAATAATATAATTGAGAATGTTGTTTATACTTTAGTAACTACAATACTTGAACATTTCACAGGAAGAATTTCTGATAATTGCGAAAATATTCAGACTTTATTACAAAATCTGAGATGTAAAACATTGATGATTTTCGTTGGTATAAAGATACATTTCTTAATAGAGTCATGGAATTACCCGAGAGTAATAGCTCTCATTGGAAATCTAAATTTATTGATGGGTTACCTTATCTTTTTGCGGAAAAGGTTAGAAAAAATTTAAGAAAAGATTTTCTTAATATACCATATGATGATTATACATATGGGAAATTAATAGGTACAATTATCCAAGAAGGTTTAGCCCTTTGTAATGAAATAAAATTAAATCAACAAATTAAAAGACAGAATTTATCTGAAAAATCACAATTAGGAAGATTTTGTGATCAATTTGGTATGGATATGCCATCTTCCAAATCGGTAAAAACGTCTTTTAAAGATAGAAAAAAAGATAAATCAGAAAAATCTTTAGATTCTTTTTATAAAGGAAAAAAGAGAAAAAAATATTCTAAAAAGAAATTAGAAAAAAGAGAATTTAAGAAAAATAATAAAACAGATAAAACTTGTTTTAAATGTGGTAAAATTGGACATTATGCTAATAGGTGTAAATTAAAAAAGAAAATAAATAGTCTACAGAATGACGAATTGAAATTAAGTCTTTCAAAAATACTTTTAAATTCGTAATCGGAAAAATCTTCTTCCGAACATTCTGATGAACAATCTTCCGATAATAATTTATCAGACATAATTAATGAATCTTTGAGTTCTTCTGACACAGACTTGTGTTGTAAATCATGTATACAAAATATACAATGTATTAAACATGATAAAGAAGAAGGAGAAGAATTTTATAAAATTCTTTCACAATTTAAAGATTTAGAAATAAATGTTTTAACTAATAATAATATTTTTGAATTTCTTAAATTAATTAAAAATCCCGAGCTTAGATCTCAGTTGATTGATAATATTCAATCGGATCCATCAACTTCTAATTTTGATGAATCAAAAGAAATTAAAAGTTCTCAAGAACCTTATTCTATGAATAATGTTTTGAAAATGTTAAAAGATAGACAATCTGTGGAAAAACCAACCACAATTAATGAACTTTTAAAAGAGATAAATAATCTTAAGAATGAGATAATAAAATTAAAAAATTCTAATAAAAATCTAGAAGATAGAATTTCACTTCTTGAATATCAAAAGGTAAATTCTAATGTTAAATTTACTTCTAGTTTACCAGATTTATCCTCTATATTAGAACAAGATAATTTCTTGAATAAATTAAATATTATCTTTTCTCAAAAATGGTATGTAAAAATTACTTTACTAATTAATAATTCATATAAATGTGAATTCATTGCTTTAATTGATAGTGGTGCGGATATGAATGTAATCCAAGAAGGATTAATCCCTACACAATATTTTGAAAAAACTACTATGACACTTAGTCATGCTGGGGGTGAAAAACTTGATATAAAGTTTAAGCTTCCTAAAGCTTATATTTGTACTAATAATACTTGTATTCCTACAAGTTTTTTATTAGTTAAAAATATGACTAGTCAAGTTATACTTGGAACACCATTTATTGAAAAATTATATCCTTTAACTAATATTAATGATAAAGGAATAACCGGCCATTTTGAAGGTAAAGAAATAAAATTTGATTTTATTACTAAACCTATACCAAATGTTCTTAATCAAATTAAAGATTTAATAGATAAAAAGAATTTACAATTAAATTTCTTAAAACAAGAAATTAATATATCAACTATTGATGAAAAGCTTTTAGACTTAAAGCTTAAAGAAAAAATTAATAATTTATTTCATAAATTTTCCATTGAGATTTGTAATGATCATCCTAATGCTTTTTGGGATAGAAAAAGACATATTGTTGAACTTCCTTATGAGGAAGATTTTGATGAAAAGAAAATTACGACAAAGGCTCGCCCTTGTCAAATGAACTCAGAATATTTAGAACATTGTAAAAAAGAGATAGAATCTCTTCTACATAAAGGTTTAATTAAACCTTCTAAATCTTCATGGTCGTGTACTGCTTTTTATGTTAATAAACATAGTGAGATTGAGAGAGGTGTACCTCGTATGGTTATAAATTATAAACCATTAAATAAAGTTTTAAAATGGATAAGATCACCTATTCCTAATAAAAAGGATTTATTAGATAGACTTTATAATTCTATCATATTTTCGAAATTTGATTTAAAATCTGGATATTGGCAGATTCAGATAGCTGAAAAAGACCAATATAAAACTGCTTTTAATGTACCATTTGGACATTATGAATGGAGAGTAATGCCATTTGGATTGAAAAATGCTCCTTCTGAATTTCAGAAAATTATGAATGATATATTTATTCCTTATAGTGAATTTATTATTGTTTATATTGATGACATATTAGTATTTTCAAAAACAATTGAAAATCATTTTAAACACTTAGATATTTTTAGAAAAATTGTTATACAAAATGGGTTGGTAATTTCTAAACCTAAGATGTCATTATTTCAAACTAAGATTAGATTCTTAGGACATAATATTGAGAAAGGAAATATAATACCAATACAACGTAGTATTGAGTTTGCTTCAAAATTTCCAGATATTATTCTGGATAAGACTCAATTACAAAGATTTCTTGGCAGTCTTAATTATGTGTCTGCTTATTATAAAGATTTAGCAAAAGATGCTGCTATATTATATGATAGATTAAAGAAAGAGCCAAAACCTTGGTCCGATCAGCATACTAATGCTGTAAAACTAATTAAAACAAAAGTAGCTAATTTACCTTGTTTAATGTTAGCTAATCCTATATGGGATAAAATAATTGAAACAGATGCCTCTGATATAGGGTTTGGTGGAATATTAAAACAAATATGTCCTAATACAAAACAAGTTTATCTTGTTAGATTTCATTCTGGCAAATGGAATACCAGTCAGAAAAATTACTCGGCAGTAGCAAAAGAAATTTTAGCTATTGTTAAATGTGTTTTAAAATTTCAAGATGATCTATACAATAAGAAATTTCTTATCTATACAGATTGTAAATCAGCCAAATATATGTTTAATAAAGATTTTAAACATGATGTATCTAAACAAATGTTTGCAAGGTGGCAAGCACATTTAGCCCCTTTTGATTTTGATATTCTTCATATGAAAGGAGAAGACAATAGTCTCCCCGATTTCTTAACCCGTGAATTTTTGCAGGAATAATGTCAGGAGATTCTGAGAATAGATATTATTTTATTCCACGATTTTGTTGGGATAAATGGTGGAGAGATATACATATTGCTGTTGAAAGTAAAAAAGGAATAGTCCAAAAGCAAATAATTCAAAGGGAAATATCCGGGAAACCTTTGAAGGTTTCATTGCCTACAAAATGTTGGTCATGTACCAATAAATTACATTAATAATGTTCTTATGATTGTAGGTATGACGTCCAGAGGATCGGGACGAGGGATTTATAATCCCTATCGTGGAAGAGGTGGACGAGGTAATATCCTTGTTCAACATGGCAACAGAACTTTGGTTTCGGAAAATATTTCCGGATCTTCTTCAGGATAGAATAATAATTCCGATAAATTATATCAAGAATTTTTGGAATATAAGAAAATGAAAGGAAAGGCTAAAGCTAGTGGAGAAATACCTTCATATGCAAATGTTGTAATATCGGAAGAAGAAGATATTACTTCTTATCAAGAAAATGAAAAACAAGGAATTATATTCCTTATTGAATATGATGATTATATCAAAAAGAAAAATGATCCATGGTCATTAATGGAAAAATATTTGGATAATAATCCATTTACAGCAATCGCTTATAAGCAGAGATCATATTATGAAAATATTTTGAAAGCTTCTGAATGTGAAATAACACATTTTATGGCTAATGATCGGAAGGAATATACCTTCAGTAAAATTATTATAAAAAGAATTTATCTTCCAAATGAATGGGGATTATCTTTGTTTAAAGAAAAAGAATATCTTTTTCAAGAGAAAAATATTTCTATCAAATATAATTATTGGGATTATATCCAAGCTTTTACAAATGTTTTCTTATATGAAAATAGAAAGCAAAAACATACTTGGTTTGTTAAAGTATGTCCAGAAGTATATAAACATCTGGAATATATACCAAATTGGTTTCAACAATGGTGGTTAATACATGGACCTTCTATAAAAATTTTACCAGAAGAGTTCAAAGAATTATATTTACATTGGGTAGATATTTCTCCCAAAATTTCAGAATTAAATGAGCAAGGACATCTAATAGAATGCTCTGGTTCATTACATTTCTTTTTGGAATTCTCTATTCCTTGGATTTTGAAATGGTCACCTATTGTAGACATATCTACAGATAAGTTACCATGTTTAAAAAGAAAATATTTTTCAAAATTTTGGACAAAATTGTCGAAAAAAGATCCACAAACAGGCCAAATATTTGGTGATGAATTATACCAAGAAATCACAGCTAAAATTAGCTATTTGGAAGAATTGACGGATGAACAATTAGAAGCTGCTTGTAATAGAAGCATACAAAGTCCTTTGAAAAATTTGACAGGAAAACTGAAGATCAAAGGAATTGTTTCAAAACAAGAAATCTTGTCAGAATTCATGAAAGAAATCAAAAAAGATTTATTAAAGAATTTTGGGTTTAATAGTTGCAGTTTTGCTGACCTAAAATCAGATACATCTATGGCTTCTTCTACAAATATGGCAGAAGATGCTCAAGATCCTAATGCAGATATTGATCAAGATGTTCATCATTTTATGAAACAACTAGAAGAATTGGAAAAAGAAAAAATTGACGAAGAATAAAACTCATCAGCTTATTGCATCAGCCATGACATCAGTATTGGAGTCAGCACTGACGATATCAACAATAATTTTGGGCACTATTGGCCGACATGAACAGTAAATTACTGTTCACTTTTTACTGTTCACTTGGAATTTTTTGGCAAATAATGTAGCCAATTGAGTGTTTTTACTGTTTGCTTTTTATTTTACTATTACCATGTGTTCTCCCCCTTCTATATATATATCAGTTTTTAGTTTTAAAGGAGACACGCTTGAAGTATCGCCCCTTCTCCTTTTATCTCCCCTTCTTCTTTGTAAATTTTAAGAGTGTGTTGAATAAGATTACTTTTCCTCTGGTTACAACTCTGTGAATTTGTAAGTTATTTTTAATTTTGTTTTGTTTAATTTTAAATTTTATTATTTCAATTTAGCCTAATGACAGGCTAAAAGTATTTAAGTGTTAAAATATAATATGAAGGTAAATTTAAATACAGTTTGGTCTTGGAATTAAATTAGGATGTATACATGTATGTTCAGGGGTTGAGATGAATTCTGGCTCTAATCTTATAACAAGGTTTTAATCCTTTCTGGCATAAATATTTCTTTATGACATTGTAGCCATTTATACCCGCTTTAGCCCAGGTGTGGCGTTTAGGGTTGTCGGCTTTTGCAATGGTTTAAAGTATACTATTTATAGACGGAATCGATTAAGTAAACATTCCATTCTGTTATATGATTTTATGACGGATTTCCTTTTTCTCGTAAATATGCCCGTCCTGACATGATTCATGTATACCTTATCCTACACTTTGGTATATATATATATATATATATATATATATATATATATATATATATATATATATATATATATATATATATATATATTTTAAGGTTAAAAAGGGTGTTTGACCACAAATCTTGGGGATATAGTCTTTTTTGTTCAGAAATGGTGTAAACAGTCTTTTTGAAGCCTCTAAATCTTCGCGTTTTAGGTGTTTTTTGAACCAAACTAAACCCTAATTGGGAAAGGGGAACCCTATAGGGGATTTGAGGACCTTAAGATCGTGCACATTTGTGAAAAAAAATGGAGAAAATCGCGGTCAAAAAAACGGAAAAAAACACAGCCAAGAATTTGTTGAAAAAAGGCTATATAGCCAATTCTCCCATATATATATATATATATTATCATTTGAGATAAGACTTGGAATCAGCATTTAATAATCCTGTCCTATGATCCTTCTATCTGACAAGTTTTACTGCGCAATTAACATCTACTGAAAAAAAAAAAAAAAAACTCATTTTTGTCATATTATTGTCATTGTCACAGTCGTCCTTTGCCGCAACCGAGTCGCCGCAGTCGCAACGGCAACGGCAACGGCAACGGCAACATCATGTCGATGCCGAGAACAAGGTCGTCTCGGACGGCCTCATTTCGTGAACCTGATACTCGATTCACAGAATCCGAGAAACTCGAAGGAGCCGGTAGCTGGGAAGCCGTGGAATGGACTAAGATTGATGTAATTATTTCAACACCTTATCGTTTCAGCTTCTAGGGTTTGTAATTATGTGTTGACTTCAGGCGTTTTTTGTATTTTCTTGTTGGAGTATGTTTTAATTGGTTATTCGTTTTCGTTCCTTGCATTTTAGCCTGTTTCGAAGCCTGTTTCGAAGCCTGTTCCTCAAGGATTACAGCATTTTTTGCTCGAAGCTGAGCATGTCGTCGTAGAGGTATGTTTACATGATTGATGGAACGTATATGGGTGTTTATGGATCACATTTCAGGACTTTTGTGTTTGCTGTTCGGCCTAAGTTATTGAATTGAAGACAGATAACATATTTTTCATGATTGCATAACGAAATTCACTTATTTTTTATGCGTGTGATGTTGTTGCTTGATAATGGTTTCTTGGTATTGTTAGTGCTTGGAATAGATAAGGTGATCCACCTAATTTATTTTCAGGCAACGTAGGGGCACATATTGCAATTGGTATTGGAGTTTGTTTTATATTATTTTATTTCATTACCAACCATCTCCTGTACATTTGTTTGCTCTTGGTAGCTTTATTGATTAATAAACAACAATTGGGGGTATCCTTGATTCATATGAATTATTCACTTCTTGAAATACTGCTGTGACATTTAGTTTCCGATTGCATGTGCAGTAGCTGCAAAGCTTTCACTTTCTTGTTCGCATCTAGTTACATATCCATCTTTAATGAGTTGAAGGATTATTTATTGTGTTGCCTATCTGTTATAGGAACATGGTGTTGTTCTTGTTAATACTGATGACGCTGGGACCTTGTTTGTGACAAACTTTCGTCTTCTTTTCTTGGTAAGTGATTCATTCATCCTTTCTTTGTTTATGTCATTTCCCTCCCTGATCAATGCGATTCCGACTTTTGGTGGGCCATTGGCTTTGTCTGTTGACAAAGATGGCTATGAAGCCTCTGCACTCTGCTAATTTATCCTGCTTAGAAGAGAAATTCTTATGTTCTGAAGGCTTGTTATCGTTTTGTTTTCTGTTTTGTCTGCGATTATGGTAAATTTAGCTTGTCTGTCACTTAGACACATTTTTTTGGCATTATTAAAGTATATGTTCATTGTTGTTTTTTTTTTTTAAGAGTGACGGGTCTCGGAACACTATTCCACTTGGCACCATTCCTCTAACAACAATTGAGAGATTCGGAAAAATTGTAAGCTTCTATCTTATCTGTTTAATTCTTTTATCTAATTCTCTTATGTTCATTGCATATCGTGATTCTATTATTATTTTGTTAAGCACTAGTTGATATGTAGGATTCATTATAGTTTTCTTAAGTTTTCTATGCAACATATTTTATCTTTTGGAGGGCCCCTCTTTAGCTAATATTGTAGCGGAATAAGCCCTTGTAAAATGATGGCCCTGAAAATTGTTTCTCTAAACAGTTTCTGCATGTTAACTCCCTGGGTCGAAGTACTTATAAGAAGACAAACTAATAGTTGCACAACGCAACTTGTATTGTCAAGTGTGCCTATGTGCTTGTATACTCCCCAGTCACTCTGTCCTATTCAATACATCCACTTCTACATTTTGTCGTCCAAATGTGTTCACTTTTGAAAAGTCCTGGAATAAAAAGTGAGCCAATTTCTTTTTTCCCCTTTTAATCTGCACTTCTGAGAAGTTAATAAATTATTCTAATAAACAAAATAGATGCATTGAAAGCGCCAATATGTTGGGATCTAACCAACTTTCTTCTAACCATGTGCTTCATTGGCATGGGTACATGATGGAGAGCTTTCACAAATATAATTCTTGCAATGCATGAGTTTCAAGTATTGATTAACTTGTAAGATTATTTTATTGTTTTCTTAAAATCATTTTAATTAACTGATCGTTGAAGAAAACAAAAGGTCTCATTTCGTTGAAATTTTAATATTAATCCAAACACTCTTATAATTAAATTATATTTCCTTTAAAAAAATGGATAATTTTATGTCCAGGGATGCTTTATGGCCCTGATGTCTGCTCGGCAATAACACCATAAGCATTAACAAAAGATGCGAGTAGTAGTTTCCATTGACTTGCTATGATGGACTAGATTAGGAACAAGTATTACTAGGAAAAAAGTTAAAGTGCAATCTATCATCTTCCTTTATCGGGACTTGTTTGCATTGTTGGCAAAGTGATCAGATTTCTCTGTGTGTGTGCATATTTGGATTGTAGGTTGCAAAGTTTCCTGCTCCCTCTAGGCAATCTGAGAAGAATCCTACGCGGCGATTGCTTCAGGTTATTGGTATGTTTCTGCCTTTCTGGAATTCAAATGCTTTTGCCTTTGCTACTTTGATGTCATTGTTTGCGATTGAACATGAAGGATTCACACATCTATTTTTTTTAGAAAGGCATAAGAGAATGATTGCCATGGTTGTACTCTTGACTTGTACAGACGGTGATGGGTACCTTTTTTTTTGTGCTCTTGTCCATGTGGAATGTGACCCGTGGATGGCTGGAATAATGCATGTGCACTTTACCTGTATCCTATACTTTTCAAAATTCTCGCTCCCGCGCCGTAACCGCGATACCCATGTATCCTTACCTGTGAAACCTAGTTATGGAGCACTCATTCTTGTCACTTGTCAAATTTCGTGCAGTAAGTGTAGTCTCTGTAGTTTAAATAAACGGGGACAAAAAGAAAATATTAGTTGAACGGGATATCTGGATAATAAGAAGGCAGTAAATGTTGCAGAAAAGGAGAGCAGAATGCAAACAAGAAAAGGATCAAAAGTAGGCATGCTAGAAGGAGCAAGAGATGCACATGAAATTTCAAAGTAAGATGAATGATGTGCCATATATCAAAGTAATGCCTCAAATAAGGAGAAAAGTCCTAAAAATTGGAAATCTTGGGAAAAGAGTCCTAAACAGTATATGCCCATGTTTTTCCTTTGATTTTTCTTGCAAAAGTCATGACTTCTAATGTTTGGTGTGTTTTTACGAAATTCCAAATTGCTTGGGTCATCAATAGCAATAGACATACTTGAACTCAGGTTCTCAAGTCAGTTTATAATCCATCTGATTGCTTCAATCTAAAAGCAATCTTCCGAGGATTTTGACACCTATGGGCAGTAGGGGCGTAGGGCAACCAAGTGCATTCTCTTATTTGAGGCCGATCGAAGCTCTTTAGTGCTCCTTTTGTTGGCTAAAATTGCTGTTGCTGTTTCATGGAGATTCAAATTAAAACGTGGCTATTCTGTAGTATGGGATTCTTGAGTTGAGGGTTGCATGAGTTCCTGGTTCTTTTTTACTTGCATCTATTCTTACTATCAGATGTTGTCGCGTTTGGTGCAACATGGGTGTTTGCCACAGTTTGTTTGATGGTTGTTTTTCTTTTTTTTCATCTCAGTTGAGTATGTTTATCCTTGACATGAAATGCTCATCATGCATCTTATGATGAATCTTGGTGTCACCCTTCTCTTTAACGTCTTGCAGGCAAAGATTTGAGGATTATAGTTTTCGGTTTTCGGCCTCGTACTAAGCAGGTTAGTTTGCTGAGATGTATTTTATAATATATTTGTTTGTTTTGAATTGATCGTCTAAGACTTGGTTTCTCCTTACCTTTTCCCTCACTATTTGCCAGCATTCACATGACAGAAAATGAGAAAAAGCATCATGTACATGGTCAAAATATGGAAATTAGTAAAACAAAGTATCTCTCTTAAGCATGTTATGTCAAGAAGTGCTCTGGGAGGCTTTCCGTTAACTCATTTGATAAATCTTTTTCCATGTTTGCTTTTGAAGCATTAGTTTTCAACCCTTTAGTCGATAATTGGACCTTTTGTTTTCAAGTTAAGACTGATGTCTGTAAGCTATGATTATGCAGAGGCGTGCGGTATATGATGCATTATTAAAGTGCACAAGGCCATTAAGATTTTGGGATCTTTATGCCTTTTCTTGTGGCCCTTCCAGATTTAGTAATACGGATCCTAAAGTACGATTACTGGACGAGTATTTTCGGCTTCTCGGTTTAAGATCTTACTGGGCTACGCCGAAGACTATCGAAGATGCTTCATTCACTTTGTCTAATGAACGGTGGAGAATAAGTAGTGTGAATTCTAGTTACACTATGTGCGCTACCTATCCATTTGCACTGCTCATTCCGAAATCTATAAGGTAACATATTAGTATCTAAATCTGATTTCTTTCTTGTGTTTTTGATATTTGGAATTGCAGATTTGAAGAATAGTATATACTAAGAACTTTTTTGAAAACTGGGTCAGTGATGAAGAGGTATTGTTGGCTTGTAACTTCCGCGGGCGGTGTCGTTTGCCGGTAATTTCATGGTGCCACCAAGGTATTTATTTTGATAAGCTCAATGTGGCTGGTTTTTTATACGAACTTCCTTTTTACCACTTTCTTGAGAATTATGCTTTGAGATTTGTACTTCTTGAGTTAAAGTTGTTATGTCTTAAATATAGAAACGGGCGCTGTTCTTGCAAGGTCGTCCCAACCGTTAGTAGGACTTATGATGAATATGAGGAGGTAAGAATAAAATTAGCTATTATAGTTATTGCCTTCTGATATAGATTTTTTCCCTTTGGTTAACTTTGTGCATTGATATCCGCTAGCAATATGGATGAGAAGTTGGTTGCTGCACTTTGCACTCCACTCATCGGTGCAAAGGATCGGCGTAGGTACATTTCTTATAATCTCCCTACTTTATTTTATTTTTACACTCATTTAAAAATACATGCACTAATGTGATTATCTCTATTCCATGTGATCATTTTTCCAACTTCTTTGCTTTCATAACAAGCATGGAGTCCCACCAACTACTTGGCTTCTGCGCGACCTTGCCACATAGACTTGATTGTGTGAACTGGGATTGATGCCTATTAAATTTAACCTACGCTTCAATGAAATTTACTGAACTTTCACATATCCATAAAATACAGTGCGCCGTCCATCCATTTTCTTCCAAGTGGATTGGAGAACCTTACATTTCTGCACTACGTCTGTATCATGACTACAGAAAAGTGAAATTAACATGCATTTCCTTTTAGTTATGGACGTAAAAGAAGTAAATTAGGAATCAACTTTCATCTTTTCTTAGCCTACGAAATAGTGATTCTTGCTGCTGCTTTCCTCACTTACGTCTATATTCCCTTCAAATCCCTTATTGCTTCTCCCCACACACACACCCATACACCCCAAACCACTTGTTTATGCTTCATAAAAAAATCCTACTCTCTTTTTGTCCAGCCTTTGCCAGGCATTGCCGGTCTCTTGCTATAATTGTATGAATTTAACCATACTAAGATTTGTACAAGTTATACCTTTCGTCACCACTTTGTGGAAAATCATTAGGTATGAATATGTTAGATACCTGTGACTCGATTGGTGAAATAATATCTCTCCCCAAAAAAACATGTTTTTTCTTACCGACGCATATTTGCATCGGATAGCAATAGTATCAATTGCTTCAAACTTTGTCACTGATTAGAATTTTGCACTTTCAAGTGTACAGAAAGTTTCCCATTTCCATTAAGGTTGTATAGTAAAGGAATTAAAAAAATTAAAACTACTGAAATCATATGTTTTCCCACCCTTGAAAAAAAACCCCATCCCTACTGGATCTTTTCTATCCTCCCTTTTATTTTCTTTCAAATGCCATCCTTTTTTTAGGGGAGGGGGTTAGAAAGGCAGCCTGATGTAACTCCCGTCCTTTTACTCTACATAAAATATATCCACTTCTCTTTTGGGTGAGTGCACTCTAGCCATTTTCTGGCTCTTTCTTTCTTTTTCCTTTACCTACACTTGGCTTTTTGTCTCTCAACTTCTTAAGAGGGAATCGGCCAAAACGTCAAAAACACTAGTTTCTTTGTTAAAAAACCCACACTACAAATTTCTTGGCATATAGGACAAACTACAAAGGAGATGGAAAAAAAAAAACTCATATAGATCTTTTCGCTTCGCTATATTTCTACCATGTTCGGATTCACAATTTCTTAGAGAAAACTAAGAAATTGCGAAGAAATATTGTTAATGGTGAAGAAGTTGCTGAACTTTTCGCGATCAACAGAGAAAAGACAGAAATCTCTGTGGTTTTCTCTATGCCAGTGCCATTGAGAATTCTCTGTGGGTTTTCTCCGTGCAACTGAGAATTCTCTGTGGGGTTTCTCTGTGCCGTAGAGAATTCTTTGTGGCCTTTCTTGTTGGTCATGGATGGTTGAATTACGGAAATCAGGACATTTTAGTAAAAGCACAATTTGTTATGTCCTTATTGACAGCAAAAAACACATTTGTCCTTTTAACCAATGGTAACTTTGAAATTTTTTTTCTTCCCAATTTCCTGTTTTCTTAATACAACTTAGTTTCATCTTTTTTAGTGGTTAAAACCATTTTGCGTACATTTTAGACGGCAGCTATTTTAGGCTATGCTGTTGTGGTTAAGAGATCCCCTTAAAGCTGAGTAGGCCAATGTTGTAAAATTCTTTTAATTATGATTTTGGTTTGCTGTGGTGGTTTTGTGTTTTTTTATAGGAAGTTGTACATAGCTGATGCAAGACCGAGGAAAAATGCTCTTGCAAATGGAGCCTTGGGAGGGGGATCGGAATCATCCTCGAATTACTTTCAGTCTGAGGTTGGTTAAACTTTGGTAGCTTAACTGTTTTGGTGAATCTGTTCCCTGTAATACTCATGGCTATTTTCTAAGTTGTGTTTCAGATAGTTTTCTTTGGGATTGACAACATACATGCAATGCGGGAGAGTTTTAATCGACTTAGAGACTATTTGGATACCCATGGTGCCACTTCTTCGGATGGAACATCATCCTTATTGGTATTTGCTTCTCTATCTTAGACTCGATTTTGCCTCTTAAAACTATTATTTCTGATCTCCTAAATGTATTTTACGTCTCTTAATGTTTGTGGGTTGCTTGTCGGCTCTTTTGCAAACATTGGTGAGGAGGCAAGATTAGTAACTGTGCTTGATATGTGCTATGTTATGTGATTCATTATAAGATTACTAGGAATAGAACTGTTTACATGCGATAGCATCCTGATCAGCTTGAGTTACGTTTAAGTTGGCTCTTGGTAGTGCTTTAGCTCGAATTTACCTCAGCTCAGTACGAGCTGAGCCAGCTAAAGCTACTGATTTGCTCCAGCTTGAAAAGTATATTGTGAATTAGGTGCAGTAATTTTAATATTATGATCATCATCATCACTGTAATTTACGTTATGAGGTTACTTTGGTCGGTAATGCTATAAATAGAGGCTACTAGATTGTTTATTCCATGCATCGTTCCAATGGAAGTTCTATTTTCCCCTTTTGTTGTTTTTCTACATACAATTTTACAATCCAAAAAGTAAAGCACTACTTAAAAAAAGATACTAGAAGTATTGACCCAGTCCAGGAAAAATACCTAAGGAGAGACCAGTAAGGTTTATAATCAATACATTCAGCTCTTGGCCAATTTATACAAACAAGATCCATCTGTCATGCTCTACAAAATTCTACATTCCAGAACGCAAGTACCACAAACAAACCAAAAAGCAAACAATACTAAAAACAAAACAAAAAAAGGTGCCAGAAACTCTGGATGCTATTTACTAAATATGAGGTTTATTCAGCCTATTTGTTTCCCACCTTCTCTCGGTCTCGGTTTCCCACTTTCTTTCTTTTTTCCTTTTCCATTCTAGCCTAAATGACCATTATTATAAGATATATTTGCTGATCCATTGTTCGCCATTCCATTATAATCTTATCCTGGAGATCACAAATACTTTAAAGTTTTTGTGAGTTTCTTGTCTATGCCTTGTAATGATGATCTGTTTTGGGTGACAGAGACATGGTGGGTGGACTTGGGGTGGAGGTAACCTTAGCAGCATGTCTGCTTCAGTTTCCAGCCTAGGAGACAGTGGTTGGTTAATACATGTACAAAGTGTTTTGGCTGGTTCTGCCTGGATTGCTGCTCGAGTCGCGTTGGAGTCAGCATCAGTGCTTGTTCATTGCAGGTGAGAAGTTTATTTTCATGATTGGTCTTATGTTCTTTTGCTGTTTTGTGGAGAAATTTTGTACAATTTAATCCTTTCTCTTAAATACTGGGATTTATATTCTTAACAATAAGTAGCGTTGGATCCTTTTGTGCTTAAAAGCTCCTTCTTCTGGTCTTTTCCTCCCTGAATTATGCATTTATACACCGCAGCATCTTTGTTAATGTACTTATAATGATTCTTTCCACATGTCTCTTATTATTTTGGATTTGCATTGCAGTGATGGATGGGACAGAACCACCCAACTGGTTTCACTTGCTAGTTTGTTACTTGATCCATACTACCGGACAATAAAAGGGTTTCAGGTACTAAAGAATATGTACAATCATTCTTATGTAACTTTTCTTTATGCGTTTTATTTTACTTTTTTTCTTCTGAAAATGTGTAGGGCATATTTGATTCTTCGCTGAGACTTTTTGTTTCTTGCTGTTATGAATGCTAGCTTTGTCCATAATTGCACTTTGTTCTGGTTGTAGATTTCTGTAGCACGAGTGAAATGTGTAGGTCTGTTTTCTCATTGATTTATAAGCTAGCATTCACTTAGTTAGTTTCAAGTTGACTTAGGAACTAGGATAACATTTCGAATTGATTCTGATCTGGAATCTATGATGATGCAAAATGTCTTCTAAATTGAATCCCATGTTACAAATTACTTATGGGAAACTCATTCTTCAAACCTTAGTGTTAGGAAGATAAATTGTGTAGTATACGGTTTAACTCTTTGATTGCTTGTGAGAAACTCGTTCTTCTACTGTTAGTGTTTGGAGGATGAAGTGTGTAATATAACGCCAAACTCTTTTATTTGAATTAGGCCCTTGTTGAAAAAGATTGGCTGGCCTTCGGTCACCCCTTCGCAGACCGTTCAGGTATACCATCAGTATCTGGATGTGGTGGCATGTCCTTTGAGTTGACGCGGCAGGCTTCTGTTGGTAGTTTCCCTCCGTCTCCCACGCGGCAGTTATCCAGCTCGGTGAATTCTCAGCCCGCAGCTTCTTCGCATGGACAAAATAATTCTTCTCCAATATTTTTGCAGGTAACAATTGTGTGACATGTTTACTCTGTCTTCCCATCCAAAAATGTATGTATTTCTTTTCTTTTCTTTTCCGAATGGATAAAGTAGGAATTTACCATGGGCAGGCACCCTGACTTAGAAATACATTGAGATTTGGAAAATTCCAACTTGATATTTTAGTAACAATCTGGAAACTGGTCATACATCCAGTTCCTCTTGCTTTTCTTCTCCTCTCCTCAGCAAAAACTGCAGTTCCAAATGATTATCGTAGTTGACTCAGTACTGGATGGGTCCTGAGTTGTTTTAGAATTTTATAAGGCGGGTTGGTTCACCTTTTGTACTTTATTTTCAGTCATATTCAATGAAAACCTTTTTTTCAGAAAAAAAAAGTGCCATTCCAGATGAGTTTGGATGTCTTTAAGCACTTCCATGTTGACCTTTATTTCCTGATTGATCTTGCAAGTAGTCATATGCTTTTCTTGAAGATTAACCAATGTATATGTAAGTCTGAACTAAGTCAAATTATCACACTGCTAATGGCTCGTGAAATTAGTAATAGTTTGTTTGATGGTACCTTCTACTCGGATAACCATAGTAATTTGAGCTAATACATGCTACAAACTCTGCGCGATGATTTATGGTAACTAAATGGACCGCACAGTCCTCGTGCCGGTGAGACACTGTTCAGATTTCTACCTGGTTGATCCCCTTTCCTTCCATTTAAATGTCACGTAAATTCTTTTGTTGAACATTTTGTTAGCAAAGGATTGCACTTATTAGATATTTTTTTGTTTCTGTCTATGGACATTTTTAATTAAATGTTTGTGTGTGGGTGCGCACAACCATGTATGTCATATGTATGTGTTTGTGCAAGTCCACTTATTGGTAAACGTTCTAGTATTCTTCTGAATCTAGTTGTAGTGCTCTAGCATTATTCTTCTGAATCTAGTTATATACAAGTGTTTGAGATGTCATTGATTTTGACATGATGTCGGTTTGGCACACATATCTATCATCTTGAGTACTATATTTTTCACTCCTTGCAAATACCTGATAGACTTTAAAGATACGAGAAGATATTCCAGTTTGAGCGTGGTGCCTTAGCTTATTGGTTGTAATGTTGTTCAAGTACATGTCCTTCACTTTTCTGAATTATTATGTTTTTAATGTACAAGTGGCATTCATTTGATATTCTACACTTGATCTTTTGTCATTGTTTTTTTTTTTTTTTTTAAATTTAATTTCTTCCTTAACCATGAATCGCAGTGGGTTGATTGTGTAGCACAGTTGCTGCGAATGTACCCGCTTGCATTTGAATTCTCTTCGGTATGTTGCCTTAATAATCTTGCAACTTACTACAATAACACGGTGATTGAAATTGAAACAGGTCTTACTTTTCATTCATGTATTGCAGGCTTTTTTGGTTGATTTATTGGATGCAGTGCTTTCATGTCGTTTTGGTAACTTCTTGTGCAATAGGTATAGTTCATTTTTTGCTCTTCTGGACACAAATTGGTTTCTTGTCTAAGTTGTCTGCATTTTAGATTGCCTGAACTTTATGATTTAATTAAGCTGAGAATAGAACACATTACAGAATTTTTCATGAACCACATTTAAGTCGATTTTTCTAGGGAGAGTGCAGATCTACTTGATGTATAATGTTGGTGAAATAACTTCTAACATCAAATCGTTTTATTCTTCATTCAGTGTGCAGCAAGTCAAAGTAGATGGCTAAATCTTTTTGATATTTTTGATGTTAAACTTTTTTTATAATGGATTACAAAATCAAGAGTATGCCTCTTCGAATGTAGCAGACAATTTTCGTCAGAGCTATACTTCCCGACTCTTTATAATTGACTTGAACCACGCTTCATTAACAATGTCTTATATTCTTCCCTTCATCGGGCCTTCCATCTATCTAATAAGGTAAGATTCTATGTGTACAACTGACATTTCTCTCTTTGTAATAATAAAAATAAAAAAAACAGTGAGAAAGAAAGACAGCAAGCTGGTGTATCTGATGCATGTGGCTGTTTGTGGGCGTATATGGCTGATCTGCGTTCTTCAGGCGGAAGTTCCCATGTACATTGCAATCCATTTTATGAATCAAGGAAACATAACGGTCCCTTACTGCCTCCAGCTGCTGCTTTAGCCCCGACAGTTTGGCCCCAGTTCCATCTTCGATGGGCTTGTCCTCTTGAATCTCAGGTTGGAGAGCTGGAAGCCCAGTGTAGGAATACGAACAACAGGCTCAACGAATTGCAGAGAGTAATAAATTTTCTTTCCATTTTACTAAATATAATCATTGTGGCATATCATGAGCATTTCAAAGAGCATGTAATTTGACAGGTGAAGGAAGAGGCAGAAGTAAGAGCAAGGGAAACAGCTGCCACCCTAGATTCTGTAACCTCTGAATTGCAAAGAGAAAAAATGATCAGCAATTCCGCCATGGAGTTTGCCAAGCAAGCGAGCAAGGAAACCGCATCGATAAAGCGTGCCATACAGTCATTAGGGTGTAAAGTACACTTATCTGGAGATGGTGAATGCACTGTCACCATCGGATGCAATCCAGCCGAGAATTTTCGAAGGCCGGGATCTTTATCCTCAAAGGACGAAGCAGACGGCGGTAGTGCATATCATAATGCAAAATCAGAGGCGGCTTCATTTTCAGGCAGTGTTTCTATATATGATTCTCAAGATAATGATGACTCTACTTCAGAGCATCCGGTTAGCCGAGTTTGTGGATCTTTATGCCCATTACGCACCAGAGAGGGAGGTTGTAGATGGCCTGAAGCTGGCTGTGCTCAACTTGGGAGTCAATTTGTTGGACTGAAAGCAAATTTTGATGCATTTGATCGACTGTCCATTTACGATAGCTACTTCCAACCGGAGTAGGCGATTTTCTCACGTAACCGTTGAGGTATGTTAACATGCATCGATGCTTACGTCAACACACTTAACCTGTCAGGTTAGAGTTTTGGCAGATTCGGATTCATAACTCATGAAAATGGTGTTGCAGATTTACTGCCCTTTTGAGTGTACAGGTCTGACTTATACAAGTAGATGTCTTATTCTCCTTGCAGCAATATAATATTATGTTCTAAGTAAGTAGTTTATGATATATATATATATATATATATATATATATATATATATATATATATATATATATATATATATATATATATAAAAGTAGTTTGTTTAGAGATTGTGTATGAATTGTATGTGTTAGTTACACAAAGAAAGATATAGTACAATAATTAGTGCACAGGATGAGAGGATGATGAATCAATTGACGTTTCATAGACAGTCAGGATTCTTGTATACTACTTTTGCTATACCAATAAAAGTAGTATTTTTGGATAATTCTGTATCGCTTTTTTTTTTTTTTTTTTGTTGTTGTAAAACTCGTGGAATTATAGATGCATATAATGTAAAAGCTTATATGCGTATTTGATCTGGCCTTGTACTAAAGATTTCGTTTGGCCTCTGTGGTTCAGTAGTGATGATGATGCCGCAACAAAACGTTTTTCCGAGAGCAGGGGCGGATGTACGTGGTGCTGCTAAATGACTGTGTTCTAAAAGACACTAGGCGAAAGCGACGCTAGGCGAAAGCGACGCGAAAGTGGGGCGCCTAGGCGACTCCCAGACGATTTTTGTAAAATGATTCAGATTTTATTTATATATATATATATATATAATAGAAACCCTAATCGCCTAGAGGCGCCTAGAATCGCAAAAGATCGCCTAGAAAATCACCTAGGGTTTTTTCGCCTAGATATGATCGACTAGGGGATAAACGAATCGACCGGAGGTCGCCCAGCGCCTAGGGTGTTTTATAGAACACTGCTGAATGATAAATTAATTAAGTTTTACCTATTAAAAAACATTTATGGACACTAGAGGACAAAGAAGTCCTAAAAAATATATGGATTTTGCTGTAAATTTTCTGGAAATGTCATTGGTCGAGAGAGCATTGCCCAATCATGGGCTCGGGGGCAACACCCTCGGAAGAAAAACAACTGCAGCAGGACATAACTATGCGAAGTATAATGTCTTTGCAACATTTCGGACAGGGCATATGTTCCTTCCACCTAGAAAAGGCCTTAGATTGTGAACAAGAAAGGCCGTATATAAATCATAAGTATCCATTTATATTCTCTTAGTGTCTAGAATGATCAATCAAACAAGTAACCATTTGAATCAAACAGCTCACATTGCATCTCGAGAGACATTTTCATTAGTTTTCTGTCTGACATTTGCATGAGACAAAACATCTCTAAAAACCAGGCAGGAAAAACCGTGTAGAATCCTAGCCGTTGAACGATTGTATAGAAACACTTCTTGCTTTGTATACAATTTGATTTGACCAAATTGTTATCCTAGTATTTAAGGAAGGCCAACAGAGATTTACATGCTTGGATAATAAATAGTCTTGTTCTACATAACAATGTACCAAGTAGTCTGTTTTGTAATAATAACAAACAACAAAAAAGTAAAATTTAATCAGCCTGACACACACACACACACACACACACACACACACACACACACACATATATATATATATATATATATATATATATATATATATATATATATATAATTAATATATCAACATATTTGGTTCCTTCAAGTTTAATTATTAATCAACATCTGCTGGAGCAGAAGCAGGGGCAGGGGCAGGGGCAGGGGAATCACCGGGTGGCTTCCTTGCTTTGTTCCACGCCAACCACGCCCACCTTAACACTATGATACCTCCAATGGCATATCCCTGCAATCCAACAACAACAAAGAAAACAGAAAATTTCAGAAGGAAAAAAAAAACTGCATTTTGATCGTGTACATAATAAGAAGGGCCGTTTCCTTTTGCATCGGTGTCTATTAACAGACTCTTTTGTTATATATATATACTCAAATGCATCTTAAGATTCTATACGTTCTTTTTACCTCTGCTGCAGACATCACATATGTCATCTTCTTCAATATTCTAAGGTGGTTTCAACCTATATTTACACATTAAAGCACCGGCGTATCTAGAAAATAAACTTCGGTGTATGCACAATTCTATTTCCTAAGGTAAAATTCACTCCTTTTTTTTTCTTTTTTTTCTTTTTTTTTGGATTCTATAGACAGTGTATTGTAGGTATCCAGCAAAAGATTATGTTGAACCTGCATTTTGGATGAACTTGAAAGGTTGAGTATAAAATAGAGAGATTGCGATTTAGCACCATATAAACAATCTACTACAATTGCACATTAGGCCGCCTCCTATTTCACATCTTTTGGTTTCATTTTAGCTAGTAAGCAAGCAATTAGAACACCGGAGTTTCTGGATTCTCTATCAAACACACATTACATAGCAACCTATACATGTGAGAAAGGCTGCAGGGTAACCATTAGTCTTGTGGTAAATTACGTCTAATGCTGCTGAGAAACTGAAACTCCCCGACCCGAGCCAAAATTGTATTTGTACTGATAAATAACAGAAATAATACATAGTTTCGTTTGAACACGTGATAAAGATGAGATTGTTTTCTAGACCAATGACAAAGAAAATTCTAACTTTTTTGTTAGACGATTCTGTGAAATGAAAACAATCTTATTTCATAAACTATCTTATTCAAACGTTTACGTGCAAAAGCCAAGTCAGAGATTAAAAGTTAAACCTGAAACCGTAAAACCTATAACCAGGCAAACATGCTTAATTATGTCAAAGAGTTTATCACTTTAGCTCAATCTGAGCTCTAAGCCCTAATTTTCTCACGCTACCAAAGTGTACGATTGACTCCCTCCATACTAGAAATAATCCCGGGCAATGGGAAGGAAAAACGTTTGATAACACGGATTTCTATTTCGCAATTGCATTCCACAATCAAGACAACTGCACGAGAGCCTGAGCTATTCGATCTTTGGCTGTGCTTAATGACACTCCTCCATCCTCCTTGGCTTAACCAATGAATTGACAACAGAAGAAATAAGCACACATATAACACTCCATCAATGCTAACCAAAAGGCCCAAATTCACACCTATTCTCTGAAAACACACACACACACACACACACACACTGACTGTTTGCATTCACATCTTCCCCCCCTTTATCGCTTCTTTAAAAGGCTAGCTGAACTCAGATAACTACTGACATATGTCTGAATCCTCAGCCTTCCAACAATGATCATCCGATTAACATGGGCAGTATAAAGCATATTCAGTCTACTATGCAATTGAAATTGAAATTATATATTATCTTACTTCAACATCATTGTACCATTTAGGCCAAAACAAACCTTCCTAAATCCAATCGATTATCCATCTTTCAAACTTACTAATTAATACAAAATATTCCTCAACAACCCAACAATTCTTTTATAAACTTATATCTTTCAAAGACAGTATGCAGATAACTGAAGCATAGCAAACAAAATCAAGCAATAAAGCTAAAACATTGTAAAGGCCATAACTTTATCTTCTTTTTTTTAAAAGCTATATTGAAAAAACCTGCCAGGCGACGAAGGGATTGCTTTCACGGACTCGAACCACATCGAGCTTCTCAGAAGACAAGTCTCGACTAGGATAAGAAACTCCGCCAGACTTTGACCGGCCGCCATCAGAAGTAGCGGCGGCGCGTCCGTCCACTAATTCCTGTTTCTTAGGTGGGAGAAAAGGAAGAGGAGGCAATTTGAAGTTTTTAAGTAAGTTGGTGAAGAACAATAAAATGGGATTTGGGTGTGGGTCGTTCTCTTCTTGTTTTGAGAGGTCAGGTGTAGTAACTGCTCCGCCGGTGGTGGTGGTGGTGGTGGTGGAGGAGGCGGTGGATTTGGCGACTGCCATTTTTGTTTTGTGAGCGGCAAGAAAAGATTAGGCACACATTATTAGTACAGTAAGGGCATCAACGACAACGTGGATGGATAAACAAAATTTTAAATTATTTTGATCCATACAATTGTTTTCATTTTATTTAACACGAACTCAACATTTTTTTTATATAGGAATCTTTCATAGGAATCCAAGCGAATCTACGGTGACATCATATTCTAGGTTAGATTTGAATTTACATGGATCGAAAATGAGAAAGTTCCACGTTCGACTTTGCAATCACTTTGGGATTGAAAATGGGAAGTCGGTATCAGCAAAACCGAATATAAGTTCCACATTCGACTTTATCGTCACTTTGGGTTAGATTTGAGTTTTTACTTAACGAAAATAGACGGACTTTACAAAATCAAATTTAAATTCCACATTCGACTTTTCAAAATCGAATGTCGGTGTGGTGCTTTTGTTGTGGTGTCAATAACAACGATTTTTTAGATGAGAAATGATAAAGCCTTTTACGAAAATACACAACCAATTGTCGAACTTCTATGAATTTTTTGTCACTTTTTTCTTAAGTCGCGGCTTTGATGTTGGAACCCTGTAATTGTTGCCCCTGAACTCATAATTTCACAAATTTGTTACCTTCTAGAATCATCTGTTGGAAGTAATTGACGAGGACACATTTTCATGAAGACTCGTAGATAAAGACCATACCATGACATGCATATGTTACGAAATTCCGGCAATTAAACATTTTCGTAAACTATGAACCTATGCATTTGAAAGTGCTACGATAAATTGAACATATCGTAAACTTTGAACCTTGTCGTCGTTGTAGATGAACTGGTGGACTCGTAAGATTTCAGACGAAATTCAACAGTTGTTAAACTTTGAACCATGTGGTTAGAGATAAAGATCAAAACATGACATGCATCTTATATGAAATTCCCAAAATTGAACATTTCTTCAACTTTGAAAATTGTGGTTTTGTTCACTTATTATATGGCACATCTTTCCATATAATATATACCCAAATCAAGATCCCGAGTTCAAATCTCACTAACTGAAGTTTCTTTAAGGAAAGAAATCTTACTGAACCAAGACGTCTTTAGTAGCACCACCCATAACCCACCATAACTTCCAGGGCACGGTTTGACTCCGAAAAGTCGAACCTCACACTCCGGTGTTTACGTCACTGTAGATGTAGTATGGTGCCACCAAAACTGCCTAGACAGAGAACAATTTTGAGTCATAAATTCTTTAGCTATAAGAAGCTACAACAACAAAATCCATCCAGTCAATAACAAAAACTCATTATCAAGCACGCTTTCGTGCAGCTTTCTTCTTCGAGCCGGCGCCCTTTTTCTTCGAGCTGGATTCACCTAAAAACCATGCAGGAGACACATCCGGCTGAAATTGGTAATCGTAAAGGATTTCCTCTCCAGCTTTAATTGGTACTTTTGAGTATATCCCCACTCTGTGATCTCCCGCCACCAGCATTACCTGCCACGTGCAAAACCAAGTGTAAAGAGCCAAGAAATGATCCTAGCTAAAACCTTTTTTTTTTCTTTCAAACAAATAACTTCATCGCGTACCTTTGGGTAACAATTCGGTTTAGAGGAATGATTTGCAAACTTCAGTTTGTCACCCATCCCGTAAGAATCAAGTACCGACTGCAATATAGTATTCAACTTGTGTTATATATCAGTTTCTACATCTTTTCTCTACAACAAATTTAAAGTGGGGAAAATACTGTTTTTCAGAGTGTTTTTCATGATATAGCCTGTTTTACACTATTTCAAATACAGCACTTGGTTAAACCATTGATTACAACGGTCAAACCGTGTAATTCCTCATTTGGAAGAGATGTGCTAAAGGTCCGAGTAATGACAGTAAAATAAATTTACGGGGCAGAGAGTAAAAATAGAACCTGATTATCGAGGTCAAAGAGATAGGACAAATTTATTCGATCGTAAAGCTTGCCACGTTTCCCGGCTTCATAATGAGATATAACTTCGCCGGTGTACTCTCCTATGAATTCATCCTTCCCCACATCACGCTGCAAAGGAAATAAATATGATTATAGGGAGAAAACAAAAAAAACAAAACCGAATAGTGGCTTTTCCAGGTTACCATCAAGAAAGCCCCCCAGCCGGTAATGTCGGATTTTGCGAGTGCAATCTGCACATGAAAACAAAGTGAGGCATCAAAACTGCAAAAGCCTTTGAGCATACTTGAATCATGCTTGAAAACGAAATGAACAAATCAACTCAAAGGCAAGAAAATGAATAAAGCTCTGATCATAGTGAAAAAAGGTTTACCAAACATTTTTTCCAGCATTACATGACTATCAGCATACCAGGGAAACAGGTAAGACAAATTATATCGGTATCGAACAAGAAATTGTTTGTGATAGAACGCAAACAATATAATTGACTCCACCTAGTGGGAAAAAGTCTTATGTGTCGTTATGTCACAATCAGCATTAAGAATCCCGAGAAAAAGAGGAGATCGATAAAGGGGAAGGTTTTTCACCCTCCCTTGATATCAGTTAAGAGACTCGTTTGTCACGATGATTGACAAACACAAATATGATGATTGATGTAAACACGCTCAGAGAGGTTTCCTCTCCAAAGGATCAAATTCAAGGAATGCAGTACCTTAATCTGTTGTCTGAGCAGGAGCTTCATATTCCGGCATTCATGATTTTCACCTCTTTGAGCAGGAGCCCCGAGAGTACCATCACCACAACTGCGAAGGCGACCAAGTGACCAAAAAAATTGAGAAACATAATAGAGGTTGAACAGTAGATTTTAACTCTTGGGTTTACCGACACTCCTACTTATCAACTGTTATAAGAAGTACTAACTAGGGTTACAATCGGCAGAAACTCTAGCTACATTAATTTACTTGGAGTGCAGAGGTAGGACTAGTTATGTAAAGAAATAAGAAAAATTTGCCAATGATTTGTTCCCTATGATTGTGTTGTGCCGTTGCATTCTATAATTACTCTTGTAAATTCTATCTAAAGCAATACTACGAAGCTGAGAAATCAAGCTTTTCATTGCAAACCTATTTGCTCTATACCACTAACATCAACATTTACGAAAAAGGATGGAAGTATAAGGAACACGGCATGCCACGAGAAAAGCAATAAAAACAACAACGACAACATCAAACCAATCAAAGATCACCTAAGTTGTTCCCTGTGACAAAAAGCTACATATTTCAACTTCTCCTAGAACTCTGGTTGTTTGTACAGCATGTCAACATGCAAAAGCATAAAACCCAGGAAATGAATTTAGAATATTAAGAAGTGGGGATTGAGAGAATATATTCTTAGAACTCAACCACTGATCAAATAGAACATGGGGCAACTGATAACGTTGGTATTTCAACTCCTACTTCAACCTTGCTAGCTATAAATTGAACGCCAAAAGCATATTTAAACATTTGGCAGCAAAAAAAAAAAAAAAAACATGGTAACCTGATCCAGCAATTTTTACAAACATCAGGGTCACATTCCCGGAAACCAGCATAACAAGGACAATGGCGAGTTTGGCATTGATTCTTGGCACAATGACACCCTCGGAAGCGGATTTTGCAACTCCTTGGACATCTGAAAAAGACACAAGCATAGTAGTCATAATTCTGTTCTACGAAAAATGACCAAGAATAAGACCAATCATGCCCCAAGTATAAGGGTGATGAGGAGCTCTAACACAAAGATAAAAGTGTCAGTCTCTCTAGAGGGCATGCGTTCGAGCCATGTAAACATCCTTTAGGTAAGGCTGAGTAGAATAGACATAAAATCATGCCCTTCCCCCAACTCTGTAATAGGTAGGTTACTTTCAAGCGCCGGGCTGCCCTTCCTATGCCCAGGGCAAAAAAAATGTGACAGTTTCAACGCAAATCAATCTATCTATGAGCAAGTCGTTTCTAACTTTTAAGTCAATATTATCCTACCAAAATCAGTAACATTGGATAGCTCAAACAGATCAAACAATCAAAATGCATGCAATGAGTTTAGTCAACAATGAATTTCTCTTGCAATCATGCCCAAAGAAATGATTATCCCCATCACAATTTCATGATTACACGGTTCTACGTAGATGCATTAACAGGGTCCTCAATTTCAGGCATGCCCTTTTCACATCATACTTGATGCAAGGAGGGAGAGAATGAAAGCCAAGTGAATAAGCCAAAAGGTGCAAGACTGTCCAAATAAATATTTCCAGAGATTTAACTGTCACCACAACAAGAACAAGGGCAATTTTCTTCTTCTCTCTAATTCAATATTGACTGGAACGGTTGAATTTTCAATACTTGACAGAGGAGACAATTTCATAAACAGAACAGGGAAGGCTTCAGTGATGTCAAAGAACAAAGGCTTACCCGCAATACTTTAGGCAAGTAGCCCCATTTACAGCACATCCACAATCCTCTCCGCAAGGTGATCGACAGCCACATGGAGTATAGTGCAGACTAAGTCTATCATCTGTACCAATTCTTTTCCTGAATACAGGATATCCGGAAGACTTCGGTTTGTACTTCAGCCGACGGAGTTTGCCTTTCCGACTCCACAATCTTGACTTTCTTTGTACTTGTTCACCCTGTTTAATCTCAAATCTCAAATCTCAAAACTCAATTCCTTTTACAGCAATATACATAGCATCAACAAGCAAGAAGATAATACTAACCGTGGATTCATCACCAACAACCTTATTGAGGTCACAAACATCAGCATTTCCACCATCACCAGCTTGCTCGGTCCCAAAGTTCTTCAAGTACATGAATATTTGGAAACAGGTCTTCGAACCATGCAGAAAGTTCGCTGCAATCAAACAACTGCATGAAAACAAAAGGGGGGGTGGATTCATATCACAAAATGTTAATAAGCTTCACCTAAGTGCTTACTTAACATTGAAAAGCCAAAAAAATTACTTTAATTTACAAAATGGAAACTAGATAAGTGCGTTAAGACTTCCATTTGTACAAACAGAAAGTATACATAACCAGAAGATGGCAAGATTTCCAAATTCAACATCACGTGTGAATTATGTTAATTTCAATATTTGAGCAAGCCAGTTTCCCTTCGCATGACCTTTCGCACCCAAAGGGAGACACAGATTCGATGAAGCGTGTAGATGGATTGCTAATCCTAGGAGTGCACACAAGGAGAGCAAACAGCCTTGTAATTTTAGTCACAATATTTTCTGAAGAATGAAGCAGAGCAACTTCTAACTTTTTTCACTTTAGCATGTCTTTATAGTTTTTACTTTTTCGTAAAGGACTTTCATATCAGATGGACTGATACCACAAAAGGCAAAAGCTAAATGGACCCTATGATGTAGTAGTGAAACAGATAATCGATACAACAGGTAAAAGCTATAGGAACCTTGATAAACTTAATGACAACTTGATCAAAAAGATAAGCTGATGATAGATAACCAACTTGACTATAACCTGATACATATATCATTAAATATAGTGGAAACTTCCTAGAAGGATAAATTGACCAACCTGTTCCTTCCAAAGATTTGCAAACCCATCTCAAGGAATGACTTTTCAAACAGTGACCAGGATACATCACAATCAGCATCCATACGCTTCTCAAGGCATGCCAGAAGATAGCAATTTTCTTTTTTGTTGCAGCGACCCTTTTCAGCATCTAAGTAGCCAAGTGGCGTTTGTTTCTCAGCCTAAATGGACACCAACCCACCACCCAAACCAAACAAATCATTCAGGAAAAGTAATTTAATTTTCTTTGCCTTAATGGGCCAGGAATCGCAAAAAGTGCAACCAACTAACCGGGTAAATTAGCTCCTGTGCGCATCCATGCAATTTGCAATCGAAGATCTGGATATAGAAAATGTAAAGGAAAATCAGCATTTGGTAGTTGCAAATTGCATATATCAAGTCAAAAGACATAACATGCAACTGCCTCGCAGATAGTACACATACCAGACAACGGCGGCAAAATAGTTTGTTAAATGAGTCCAACGCTGCATCAAGATCTTTCTCAAAAGGTACCCCAGAGTCACTAACACTACCTCCGTCAATAGGGTTCCCTCCTTTCATAAGATATTCATATCTAGCCTGTATAAGATACTTGATAGTTACATAAACTCACAAAGCATGCGAAAAAAAATTGGTAAAAAACGGAACTAGACTTTGCAGTAGACCAATTTTCATAAATAACAAAAGGACAGCAGAGAAATGATTATAGGATACCTGCACATCATCAGGTTTTCTAGAAAAGCATTCGGCAAGCAATTTCACAACGAAATCAGATAAACCAAATTTGTTGACAGTCATTCTGTTAATAAATAGGAAATAGGATAAAACATTATGCATCCGTCTTGCAAATAAGTGAAGAACCAGAAATTAACACTTAAACAGTGCAGGATAATGTGACTTTTCTAACAAAGCAGGTAAGAACTTTTGCGACATGACCAAATATTCATCATTAGTACAAATACGACACAGAGATATCATAATACACGAGAGAAAATTTACGTAAACACACCGCAAGATATAATCTTCAGACTCTGCAAAATGTTTCTTTTCTGCTTTGTCTTTCTCGCCGTCACTGTCACTGTCACTAACAACACAAACTTCACCATCTTGATCATAGTATATCCGTCTACGATTAGCAATTGTTTGTTCCTCTGTCATCCTCTGATTCCTGAAAAGTTAAAGGAGTATTATAATAAAAGACGATTATCAGAAATAAATTTGTATCATATCTGAAATCATGACAACTAGAAGAATGTTTTGTAGACTTGTGACAACAGACAGAGTCAAGTCCACATGCTAGTCAGATAACAAAGGAATACTACAGCAAAAAGAAATCGTTTTTACCAATTACAAAATTAGAAACCTCTCTTTCTTATCTTTTACTTTTGAAATTGAATATCATTATCAGCTTCGACGTTCATCTCCGTACAATAGTAAAATAAATGATCTCACAGATTCTTGGAAATAATTTATCTACCAGCACAGCCAAAATTCTAGAGAAAAAAAAGAATTGATAAATCTAAAGAATGGTTCATATGGAAGATGAAAAGAAAACAGAAAAATACAATATCATCAGACTTTTTCTCTACATCTGTTGGTGTAACCCACCTATCCAAGAAAACCCATGTACAGTATTTGGGTAATTTTTCCACTTGGGGAAGTTGAATAGGACGCTGAGAATTGTCGATAATCATTAACCCAATTAGAGTTCTAGAATAGGAAAATCTTTGTTCCAAGGAGCTTTTGTCATCCTTGAAATTGGACAGAATACCACTATGAAAATCAATTGTCGCTTTCATCCTTTTTTCCAATAAATTAATGTTGTGCTCACTGCCCGCAATCTCAAAATTTCTTCTTTCACTTGATATCTTAAGAAGATTTTGAGTAACATCGACCACATTTACTTTGTTTTCGTCAATCAGTCCCTGCAAAATATTAAAAAGAATTTATAAGATCTGAAATCCTTGAAACAGCTGTGTAATCTAATAAGATCTAGCAAGGCATAACTTTTTACCTTAATATAATTATTGCGTTTTACAGTTAATTGTTTCTTTAACTGATCGATATGTGTTTGTATTCTTTGACGAGTCTGGCTGTTCTCCTCCGGTGCAACAATCTGCAAAAGCAGCCAAAAATGAACAAACGCTATATACTTAAATGTATCCAAAAGAGGAAAAACCTTGCCCAAAATTAACAACTTGGATTTTGAACTGGAGCATCAATTTTCTAGCAAATTGATAATCATATAACGGTTCAATTGACAAAAGAAAAGGAAAAGAGACAAATATAAGCATACAAGATGCATTGCAAAATCACAGCATTTAATTGCGTTACCCCGAGAAAGTTATTGGCGGGCTCAGATCCTTGATGAGTGTCAACAAATGGCGCAAGCTGCAGATCATTATTCGGAGATTCGGATTGCAGAAAAAGGTTATCAGGAGGTTGAAACTGCTCAGGCTGATTCGAAGGCTCAAGTAAATCAGTCTGGGCATTGATATCAAAGGGTTTTCGTGGTGACATTTTTTCCCACAAATTTGCGTCTTGTGAGTATGCTGTCAAGAGAAAAGCCTACAGATCTATATTAAACAGGGTGAAGTAAGACGACCACGCAAAAGAATGAATTCGGCAAGATGGAACTCAAGACTGATATATATCCGGCAAGAAGGAACCCTAGACTCCTTATTGGGTATGACGGATGGTCCAAGTGAGAAAGAAAAAGGGGATTTTTAAATGGACTTGTCCAATTTCCAAAAACATATAATTGCTTTAATTAAGCATTCTTTCCCTTCAATGTTCTCACCTGAATTTGAAAGAGCATTTAAGCCGTCCAAGAGAAACAGATTGTCAAATCAAGACATCCGAATTTGGACAGCCCAAAGAACGTTTGGGCCGTGGAAAATAAATATATGCATACCCTGGTAATAAACTAAATGAAAATCAACACAGATTCCGGAGAACTAAAAATTGGAAACGCCATGATGTAGTCACCACTACAATAGTAAAATATAATGGCACCTCTTTCTTACATACAGGTGAATTTTTAACTTTCACCAAGGGCGCTAAAGGAAGTAGGCGACAAAATGCAAAAACTATAGTATACGGATGCAGCATTAGATGTCAATGAATACATATCATGCCATACCTAACTTTGGAAGATTATACAACAGTGGTAAGGTTTGTAGCACAATTTTTTCTGTAAACTTTCAACAACTTAACTCGTCATAAAGTTTAATATTGTATGTTCTATGAAGTATCATATGTTCTAAGCGTAAGTCCTCAACTGGCTATAGCTAATGAACTGCTTAGTTATAATATTATCACTGATGATGCAACCAAAGGCATCACTTCTCCATTCCTATGACCCTTCTGAAATTTGCCACGATAAAATATTCCGACATATTTTAGGCAATGAATTTTCAATATGTTTTCTACAAAATTTAGATTAACACGCTTGCATATAATGACATATGTCGATGTGTTTAAACAATTAAATTAATCACCTCTCATCAACTCAAGCCTTCGACAGAAAATGTAACTTATTATGGTATGACAAACACCGTAATTTGACAATCAGACAGGGGATCAAAAACTCAACTCCCCGTTCATTAAAAAAAAATATATAATTACTATTGTTGCTACTCTCTATTTGCCTTTGGGCCAACATGTGCCGGAGCGTGTTGAAGTGTTTAAATATCTAAATTAATCACCCTCCGGTCAGTTTAAACTTTTGAACAAGACGGTAAGTTTATCAAACATAGAAACAAATCTAGAATAAGGAAACACTTGAGAAATATGCAACTGACACATTGTCATGGCTCATTAATAAAAATAAAAATAAAAATCTAAGCTATACATGTTAACACATTAGGCTGCAAAGTTGTTTAAGAGGGTACTGAATCTTGGCAAGATTTACACATTAAATCGAGGGATACAAATTTCATAATGTGAAGCAATAAGGTATTTTACACTTGCTTAACCGAAATATTTATCACAAATCAATATGAATCGTGGGATACAAATTTCATAATGTGAAGCAACAAGATATTTAACACTTGCTGAATTGAAATATTTGTCATTGTAGAAATATGCATATAGTTAATGGCATCCTTTGTCCTTCCTGTTACAAGACATCTAACATAACAATGTGCACATTCTCAAGTCTAGCTAATGATTTGCGTAAATCTCCTAACAAGACAAGATAATGGTAAGAACATGGCAAATCATAATTCTAGTATATGCAGTCACAAGTATATTTGGGATCCTTGTGGCTAGGATACTGTAATGCAAATTTGCATGAAAAAAAATACAAAGCAATGTTTAACTGTCATATGGGGAAGCTTTGTACAGGAACTCCACACTGCAAGTTATTATCAGAAGAGCAACTTATTCAAGAGCATGACAAATCATAATCGGAAAATTTGCCATCACGACAAAAGTTGTCGGTGTGTAATGGCTAGGGTTTCCACTAGGGTTTCTGATCTAAAATTCATGAAACTTTGTATATGATACCAAATTAATTTGATCTATAAATTAAGATTAATTATTTTATTATTTAGGTTAGATAAAAAAAAATCCAAACTGTTAGAATTTAAATTATGGTAAAAGTCACCAAAGGATTAATAAATTTCAAATGCTGAAATTTGGTGAATAATCCTTTAACCTATAAGATGTTAAATAAATGATAAACCAAGATTTCTAAAAGTTACAATGTAATGAGAATTATAAAATCATTGATAATTTTTTAGAATAGTGTGAATAAGTTGAATATTGTTATTATAAAATAATCTAGATTCATATAAGTTACAAAAGCAACCAATTATAAGTTTATATGATAAACAAATATTTTACAATTCATTTGTTAAATTTTTCCCAATTTAAGTTAATTTATAGCAAATGACTTATTATAGCTATGTCTATTTGTTTTTTTTTTTTTTTTTTTGAGGGTATAACTATGTCTATAGGAGTTAGAAAATGGTAATTTAAAGTTGGTGGATGTTACAAAGAAATTTCAGATTTAAATATTACAAAAAAAAATTAACATATCATGCAACTGCCTCAAAAGTCGGTATGTAAGACTGTAAGTGCATACCACACAACAGCAGCAAAATAGATTGTCAAATGAGTCCAATGTTGCATCAAGATCCTTGTCACGATAAGATACTACAGCGCCACCAAGCAGTTGATGGTGTAGATGTTGATGCTTGTGAGCGGAATAAGGTTGATAGTGATAAATCCACAGTTAGTATTATCGTCTTGCTTATGCTATGTATACTGTTGTAGAAGAAATTGAGTTTTGATGTTGGAGATCAAATAAGGTAAACTTGCTTGTTTATGCTATGTATATTGTTGTAGAAGAAATTGAGTTTTGATGTTGGAGATTAAACAGGGTAAACAAGTACAAAGAAGGTCAAGGTTCTAGAGTCGGAAAGGCAAACTCCGTCGGCTGAAGTACAAACCGAAGTCTTCTGGATATCCTTTATTCAGGAAAAGAATTGGTACACTTGATAGGATTAATATGCAGTATACTCCATGTGGCTGTCAATCACCTTGGGAAAGGATTGTGGATGTGCTGTAAATATGCCTACATGTGAAAAGTATTGCAGGCGAGCTTTTTTCTTTGACATCGCGGAAGACTTGCATGTTCTATTTATGAAATTCTCTCCTCAGTCAAGTATTGAAAATTCAACCGTTCAAATTGTTTGAGTTATTGACGGTTCAGACTGTTCAAGTTCAATGTCACAATCTGCAAAGGCAAACAAAACGAACAAGGACTAAGTAACAAAAGATGAAGTAGGATGTTAGGACTATATGCCACTAAGAGCATCTGAAATTTTCCAGAAACTTCATGACAACCGAATTTATGACATGGTCTATGTAGTGTGTGCAAGCCTACTCAAATTCTTAAAAGGCGCTACAGACTTTTAACCTTCATCGCATAACACTGTAAGTAGGTTCTGGCCACTTAAGGTTTAGTACATAAATTCTTATTAAAATAAAAGTGATTGCGATTTCATAAGTTCGAAATGCTTGATCTTCTGAGAGGTGATTACATTTATTCCATCTTCATATCAATTGTCAAATACCACATGATTCAAGGCAATAATGTTTCACGAAATGCGAATGTATAAAAATGGCAAGTCGGTACATGAAAGTATCCCACCTATATCCTGTACATGAAAACTGAATTTTCAATATGGAACTACATTTAATTAACAGTTTCACTTGACAAAAGCATTCATTAAAGCACAAAATCACATATAATGTGTTACATCTTGATAAAATAGCAATCAAATATGTATAGTGTCAAGTATCTTGAATAAAGTTATATAAAATTGCATTTCGCATTCAGCCATCAAATCAAATATATGAAATGCAATTCAATGTAGCTTCAGTCAAATTTTTCATTTCAATCATTAAAGTTGCATTTCACATACTTTAAGCAGCCACCTCCCTCGTAGAAGTCGAGGACGGGTTGACCTCCAAAGCCGAATCCAATGCTAGAGAACGCTATAATGTTAGATAAATGAAGCTTAAGTCCTCAGATGGATATAATTAATTAACTGCGTAATTAGTTTTAGTATGCCTACCAGTAGTGCTAACAAGGGCAGGAATATTCCTTTTGCAGCCTTCGGAAATTTAACACAAAAAATGATTTGACATAAAGCGATAAACTTTCCGGCATGGGAATCAATTCACTTTAAGAAATGTACGAATTCACCACGGAATCAAGATTAATACCCTTGCATATAATAACATAAAAATAAATGAAAAAAAGATTGAGGGATCTTTCATTGGCAGAGAGTCATTACACAAAAAGGATAATCACTTGCTTCAAATTGAAGAGGGAATCATTCTAAGCTTTTCTTGTTAACATATTAGACTGCAAACTTTTTCAAAAGAACACACAGGATTTCGCCAATCAACGAGAACACACAATCTTGCCAAAAGATTTACTCATTAAATCATCGCGATATAAACTTGATGACGTGAAACAGAATATATGATAACACTTTTTTCAATTGAAATATTGCCATCAAACCAATATGTACATATGGATTGAAACATTGTAGCCTGTTATTTTCCTCTTACCAATATATTTGCAAAATTTCATACTCCTATAACAAGACATAACATTGCCCATACACCTTCACAAGTCATACAACAACATTAAAGTAACAGAGTACTCCGTCCATGTAGAACCTCCAATAAGATGAGTTCAAAACAAGCAGTCACAAGTATATTCATGGTCCTTGTGTCTAAGGACAAGAAAATAAACACACAACAATGCTTGATCACAGTATTCATCATAATATTACTAATGTCCCGGTGTCTAACAAATCAAGTTTGCGCAGAAATTACATAATGCAAGGTGGAAAAAGAAAAAATTAGCGAAACAGAAAGTTGATAAACGAATTACACTGTAATGGAAGCGCAAGCAAGCGGAGGTTGATGATGTCGGATAAAATTTCCGGGGAAAAGCACAAACCGTACAATCCAATCATACCGTTTTGTTAAGGCTGATATGCATCTGGTTGCAGGGCCAGCTTAACAAAGCAATAAAATTTCATCAAAAGCAAAAAAAAAAATTATAAAAAAAAAAACACACAAAAAAAAAATATTGAAGCAGTGAATCAGGGATCTGAATTTGCTCAGGCGACCAGCATCAAATGCAAATGAACATATACCTGCAACACTCAGATATCTGATTTAGCTTAGTCGGCTAAGTTTGCAGTTGCTGAGCAAAATAACAGCACTTCAACTCGCTCTTTAAATCAGGTTTCTGCTCCTTTACCTCCTATATCTCGGCCTAAAAGAGTGATTTTCTAGAAGAAATCTGGATAAAAGAGAGCAAAAACTGTTTGATTTTCCCTGATGGAGGGAGAAGAAATGAGCCGCCGGAGAAATGAGCCGCCGGGGAGCAGTAGATTCCCCTTGACGAAGGGAGAATCGGACCTAAACGACGGCCAAAGATGAAGCTACTTGATGTGTGCGCTTTTATATCCTTCATCTCTTCTTTGTTTTTGTTTTTTTTCTTTTCCTAATTATTAATTTATTTATTTTTGTAAAGGTGAGTATTCACGTCACGAGGTTAAGCAATTCAAGTTTGAATTGAAAATTTACTTGTCGGGATGAACAACTGTTCAAATCATTGATATTTGAACTTGGATTAAGTTTGTTCGAGTAAGAAAAATTTACTCGAGAACTGCTCGATTAAGTTTTATTTATATTCGAGTACGGCTCGATTATACTCGATAAAATTTTAAGCACTTTTAAGCTCGAACTTGAGTTCGAGCAAATATATTAAGAATTTGAGATTTAAAGTTTTCGAATTTGAATCGTTAAAAAATGCAAAAGAATTTATATTTTTATAGTATAGTATAATAATACTCGTGAATATTTCGAGTCAAGTTTTCAAATGCTTAAAGTTTGGCTCGTCAATATTGATGGATTGCTCAAGTTCGGATTGAGTTAAGTTATATCAAATTTGAACAAGTATTTCTCAAACCAAATGTCAAGCTGCTCATGAGTGGCTCAACTCGTTTTACACCCTAATTGACATTCTACGACCTTCTTTGTTTTTTAATAACTTTATACTTGATGATTTGAAATAGATGGAAAAGATAAAAACTATTAGCTTGTGTTGCACTATCCATTCTGTTGAGGGGAAGAAACGCAAGAAGTCTGATGAATGATGCCCTTTTGGTTATAAAATTTAGGCATTTGAAACTCGATGTCTTTCAGTTCTAGATGCCTTATTGCTTTAAGGAACTGCGTTGATACGTATGTACACAAGACAATCGTGATCAATGTACACGATTGTCCTCAACATACGACTACTGCCAACATCCTCTGAATCGATGTCTTCTATGCCAAAAAAAATTCAACTGTTTCCATCACCACAAACTTTCTTATGGAATCCATTGATTCCTGAAGCATTAATACTGAAGGACATACGAGTAATATAACAACATATGAAATCGAAATCTTCATTGAGGTGTAAAACAAATCACAACTCAACCACAAGAGGGCAGATCTTCTGTTTCCTTCTCTTCTGTTGAGGCTTGTTGTGATCATGTGAGGGGGTAAAAGGGAATTTCATAGCCCACCAAAAGAAATCACACTAAAAAACTATCAGTCTTCTGTATTACGGTAGTCAAAAATCCTCATTGGAGAATATGGGTTTTTAAAATAAATAAATGATAAAGTGCTTTTTAATCAAAATCTTGTTTGGCTATTGTTTTGTTGTGATGAATATGTAGAAATGCTTAAAGATACATGGAATAAGCGTATTAGACAAGTATTACGGATTTGGACTTGGAATGATGATGAAGTTCATGTTTTTAACTTCGCCCAGAAACAAATCGACCGTAGCGGAGTCAATCCTAAGCAAATTCGACCGTAGCAGAGTTGATTCTGAGCAAGCAAACGATCAGCAAGCACGTTTTCTTGCAGCACTCTTTTTTGAGCCAGCACCCTTTTTCTTGGAGGTGGATGCAGTTAATGCCCATGGAGGACTTACCCCTGGCTGATATTGGTAATCGTAGAATATTTCCTGTCCGGCTTTGATTGGTTCTTTCGAGTATATTCCGACTCTGTAATCTCCAGCCACCAGAATTATCTGCCACGAGCAAAATACGAGATTTTGAAGAACGATATCCATAAAGGGTCGAGGAATGTTCCAAATTTTCAAACACATTATTTTATCGCGTACCTTTGCGTAACAATTTGCGTTGGCGGAATGATTTGCAAACTTCAGTTTGTCCCCCATACCGAACGAATCAAGTACAAACTGCAATATAGTATTCGACTCGTGTTATTTGAAAGTATATACATATATTTAAGGGCCCATGTTTTTTTCAGGTCTGACAGGGCCCGACTTTTTTCTTTTTTTTTATGAAGTCCTCCGTGGAAATTTCCACGGTTAAAATTTTTACGGGCTGAAAACAAGGACCGTAGATAATGCACAACACTAAATTCATGTCAGCCTCATGAAATTTCCACGGCCTAGAGTCAGCCCCAGTAAATTTCCACAGCCTAGAGCAAGACTCAAGAAATTTCCACAGGCTAATATGAATTTAGTGTTATGCATTTTCAACGGCTCTTGTTTTTTTTTTCTTTCTGAGGAGATGGCTCTTGTTTTTAGCCCGTAGAAATTTCCAGGGTTTCACCCAGACTGTGGAAATTTCCACGGGGACTAAAAAAAAAATGTCAGGCCCTGTCAGACCTGGAAAAAAAAAATCAGACCCTACTGGGGCCTGATTTCCTAATTTCTCTCCTTTTGACACCACACGACAAATTGACTTTTAAAAGGTCGATTATATGGTCTATAAAAAAGTTATAAAAAGATCGTAAAAAGTGAAAATTGAAAACCAAACCTGATCATCGAGGTTAAAGAGATAGGACAAATCTATACGGTCGTAAAGCTTGCCACGTTTGTCAGCTTCATAATGCGATATAACTTCGCCGGTGTACTCTCCTAGGAATTCATCCTTCCCCACATCACACTGCAATGGAAATAAATATGATTATAGGAAATGAAAAAAAAATAATGTAAAATCCGAAAAGTGGTTTTTCCAGTTTACCGTCAAGAAAGCCCCCCAGCCATTTATTGCAGATTTTCCGAGTACAATCTGCACATGAAAACAAATTAAGGCATCGTAACTGCGAAAGCTTTTGAGCATACTTGAATCATGCTTGTAAAAGAAATGAACAGATCAACTGAAAGACACGAAAAAAAGGTTAACCAAATCGTAAGTAACAAACATTTTTTCCAGCATTATGTGATTATCAGCATAATGTGCTATCGGGGAAACAGGTGAGCCAAATTTTATTGGAAATGAACTTAAAATAGTTTGTGATAAAGCAATGGAAACATATGATCAATGTAGCTGACCACGCCTAGTGAGAACAAGGCTTACTTGCAAGCACTTTTTGCATTCGGAAAGAGGACGACCGTAATCAACATAAATATGCTTAGAAAGCTTTCCCATCCAAAGGATCAGAAATGAAATACCTTGAGTTGTTGCCTGAGCAGGAGCTTCATATTCATGCATTCATAAGTATCACTCTTTTTAGCAGGAAACCCAGCAGAACCATCACCACAGCTGCGACGAAGATCAAGTGACCAAAAAAATTGAGGAACATAATAGAGTTTGAAAAAAAAAAAGGGTTTAACTCTTAGGTTTACCTTAGCCCCAAAAGGCTAAATTACAATTTTGGTCCTCTAACTAGACACGTTTTTCGATTTTGGTCCTGGATTTTCTCCAGCGACAATTTTAGACCTGTAAGTGGTCTTTTTTTTGCAAAAATAGTCCGGAACGCCGGAAAGACCACTTACAGGACTAAAATTGGTCTTTTCCGGCGACAATTTTAGTCCTGTAAGTGGTCTTTCCGGCGTTCAGGATTATTTTTGCAAAAAAAAGACCACTTACAGGACTAAAATTGTCGTCGGAGAAAAACCAGACCAAAATCGAAAAACGTGTCGAGTTAGAGGACCAAAATTGTAATTTAGCCCCAAAACTCGTACTTGTCACCATTACAACAAACATGAGAGTACAAGGAGCATGACATATCATGAGGGGGAAAAAAGAAAGAAAGAAAATAGATCACTTAAGTTATTCCCTGTGACAAAAGTTACTAGCTACATGTTTCAACTAGGCTCTTACTAATGAGCTAAACCAACGTCAGCATGATAACGTATATAGCATTCAAAAAATATCTACCTGCGTTTTATCAAGTCTTTAATACCAGCCAGAGCATTCGTACGAATTCAGAAAATATCTAATCAGAATATGAATTCAGAAAACAAAAAGGGGGGAATGGGAGAATATACTCTTAGAACTCGACCATTAATCAAATGGAACATGGGGCAACCGATAACTTTGGTATTTCAACTCCTATTTTGACCTTGCTGGCAATAATTTTTCAATGTCACGGGGAAAGCAATGGTATTAAACTTTTGGCAGCAAAAAGACAACAAAAGAGTATATAGTAACCTGATCCAGCAATTTTTACAAACATCAGGATCGCATTCCCGGTTAGCAGCAAAACAAGGACAATGGCGACTCTGGCATTGACTCTTGGCGCAATGACATCCTCTGAAGCGGTTTTTGCAACTCCTTGGACATCTGAAAAAGACACAAGCATAGTAGTCATGGTTCTGTCTAGCGAAAAAATGGCCAAGAATAAGACCAATCATGCCCCAAGTAGAAATCGTGATGGGGAGCTCTAACGCAAAGATAAAAGTTGTCGCCATGCCTCCAGAGGGCATACGTTTGAGCCATGTAAATATCCTTTTCTAAAAATATGAGGTAATTGGGAGTAGAGTAGACATAAAAGCATGCCCTTCCCCTGACTACGTATCGGGCAGCCCTTCCTATGCCCAGGGCACAACAACGTGACATTTTGAATGCTCAAACAATGTAAGAGCAAGTCGTTTCTTACTCTTAAGTCTTAAGTCATACTGGCCTACCAAAATCTGTAACATTGGATGGTTCAAACAAATCAAACAATCAAAATGCATACAGGGAGTTTAGTCAACAAGCAATTCCTCATGCGATCATGCCGAAAGAGTCCACATCATAATTTCATGATTACACAGTTCTACATCGATGCAAGGAGGCAGAGAATGAAAACCAAGTGAAAAAGGCGAGAAAATATAGAATCAGGTTGTTGTATCCCTCCGTATTTATTTTCAGGTCGTGTCAGACTTGACATTTTTATTAGGTAACCCGTACAAAATTACACGGGCCCGTGCAAATTTGCACGGGCTCAACACCAAAGCACGTGGAAAATCACATGGGGGTGCATCTTCTTATACATTGTTAGGTTAGCAAAAAAAAAAGGAAGAAAAACGTCCAATTTTGCACGTGGCTTGTGTTGCACGGGCTCTCTCCAAAAATTGCACGTGCTACCTTGAAAAAAAGGTCAGGTCAGACACGACCTGAAAATAAATACGGACCCCTACAGGGACCAGATTTATATTTTCTCGAAATGGTTAAATGCTAAGTAATTAAGCTATAAAAGGTGCATGAGTGTCCAAGTATATATTCCCAGAGATTTAAGGGTCACCACAACAAGAGCAAGTACAATTTTCATTTGTTCTTCTCTCTAATTCATTATTGACGGGAACAGTTGAATTTCAGTACTTGATTGAGGAGAGAATTTCGTAAAAAGAACAAGGAAGTCTTCAGTGATGTCAAAAAGAACAAAGGCTCACCCGCAATACTTTTCGCACATAGTCATATTTACAGCACATCTACAATCCTTTGCGCAGGGTGATTGACAGCCACATGGAGTATAATGCGGATTAAGCCTATCAATTGTATTAATTCTCTTTCTGAATGCAGGATATCCGGAAGACTTCGGTTTGTAGCTCAGCCGACGGACTTTTCCTTTCCGGCTACAGAACCTTGACTTTCTTTGTACATGTTTACCCTGTTTAATCTCCAACCTCAAAACTCAATTTCTTTTACACCAGAGTTCATAGCCTAAAAAAGCAAGAAGATAATACTAACTGTGGATTCATCACCAACAACTTTATTGCGGTCACAAACATCAACGTTTCCACCATCACCTGCTTGCTCGTTCACTAAGCTGTTCATGTACGAGAATGTTTCGAAACAGGTCTTCCGATCATTCATAACATTCCTTGCAATCAAACAACTACACAAAAATAAAAGGCGGTTGGATGCATATATATATATACATATATAAAATAAAATAAACTTCACCAAAGTGCTTACACAACTTGGTCAAATAGATAAGCTGATGACAGAAAATCAACTTGATACACATATCATTAAATATAGTGGAAACTTCTTGATCAAAGAGAAGGATAAAGTGACCAACCTGTTCCTTCCAAACATCAGCAAACCCGTCTCAAAGAGGGACTTTTCTAATGGAGTCCAAGATCCATCACGATCAGCATTGCGCTTATCCATACGCTTCTCCTCTTCATCATCATCCTTCCCAAAGCATGCCAGAAGATGACAATTTTCGCCGCAGGGACCCTTTTCAGCATCTAGGGAGCTACATGGCGTTTGTTTCTCAGCCTAGTTGGAAACCAACCCGCCACCGAAACCAAACAAATCATTCAAGAAAAGCAATTTAATTTTTTTAGCTTAAATGGCCCAGGAACGGCAAAAGGTGCAACCAACTAACCGGGTAAATTAGCTCTTGTGAGCATCCATGCAATCTACAATCGAAGACCTGGATATAGAATTGTAAAGGAAAATCAGCATTTGGTAATTGCAAATTGCGAATTGCATATATCAAGTCAAAAGACATAACAAACAACGGCCTCACAGATTAGTACATACCAGACAACGGCGACAAAATAGATTGTTAAATGAGTCCAATGCTGCATCAAGATCTTTCTCAAAAGATACTCCAGATTCACTAACACTCCCTCCGTCAATAGGGCTCCCTCCTTTCATAAGATATTCATATCTAGCCTGTACAAGACCCTTGATAGTTACTTAACACACAAAAAAATAGTAAAAAACAGAACTAGAGCTTGCAGGTAGACCATTTTTAAAAGATAATAAAAGGACAGCAGAGAAGTGCCGTTATAGGATACCTGCACATCATCAGGTTTTCTAGAAAAGCATTCGGCCAGCAATTTCACTACGAAATCAGACAAGCCGAAGTCTCTGACAGTCATTCTGTTAATAAACAGAAAAAAAGGATATAACATTATGCATCCGTCTTGCAAATAAGTGAAGAACGAAAAATTAAAACTTAAATAGTGCATGATAATGTGACTTTTCAAAGCAAAGCGGGTAAGAACTTCTGCCACAAGACCTAATAATCATCATTAGTAAAATACAATACAGATATAGCAAAATACATGAGATAAAATTTATGTAAACACACCGCAAAATATAATCTTCAGACTCAGCAAAATGTTTCTTTTCTTCTTCTTCTACTTTCTCGCCGTCGCTGTCACTGTCACTACAAATACAAATTTCACCATCCTGATCATAATATATTCGTCTGCGATTACGTAGAGTCTGTTCCTCAGAAAACCTCTGATTCCTGAAAAGTTGAAACAGTAAAATAACAAAAGACGATAATCAGAAATAAAATGGTATCATATCAGAAATACATGACAAGAATGTTTTGTTGACTTTTGACAATGGACACAGTCAAGCCCACATGCTAGTTAGATGTCAGAGGAATACTAAAGTAAATAAAACTTATTTTAAATTCCAAAAATAGAAACTATCATTTTTATTTTTATTTTATCAAGGGCAAGCAACTGACTTTAGAAACTGAACATCTTCTATCAGCTTCAACGTTCATCCCCGCAAAATAGTAGAATAATTGATCTCACAGATTCTAGGAAATAAATTAGAAAGATTGGTTCATATATGACAGCATGGGAAAAATAAATTACTTTTTGCTTTGGAAGACGAAAAGAAAACAGACAAATACAATATCAACAGAATCTTTTCCCCACACCTGTAAGTGTAACCCACCTATCCAAAAACACCCATGTACAGTATTCGGGTGTTTTTTCCACTTTGGGAAGTTCCACAGGACGCTGAGAACTGTCGACAAGCATTGATCCAGTAAGAGTTTTAGAATAGGCAAATTTTTGTTCCAAGGGGCTACCACAATGAAAATCATTAGTCTCTTTCAGCCTTTTTGCCAATAAATTAATGTTCTGCTCAGTGCCATCAATCTCACAATTTCTTCTTTCATTTGCTAGCTTAAAATGATTTTGTGTAACATCGACCAACTTAATTTTGTTTTTGTCTATCCTTCCCTGAAAATATTAAAAGGGCATTATAAGATCTGAATATCCTTAAAAAGTCTCTGAATCAAATCTTATAAGAGATCTAGCGCAGCATAACTATTTACCTTAATATAATGATTACGTTCTACGGTTACTTGTTTCTTTAACTGATCAATATGTGCCCGTATTTTTTGACGAGTCTGGCTGTTCTCCTCCGGTGCCACAATCTGCAAAAGCAGCACAAAATGAACAAACGCTGCAGAATTGACATAAAAAGGAGTAGGACGATAGGAAACTATGACTAAATTAGAGATTACAAATTGCTATTTTGTTTAATGTATCTAGAAGAGGAAAAAGCTACCCTAAATTAACAACTTGGATTTGAAATTGGTGCATCTATTTCTAACAATAAGTTGATGATCATATAACGGTTCAATCAACAAAAGCAATTAAAAAGAGACTAAAATAAGCATACAAGACAGATATCCAAGACATGTGTGTAACCACTCATAATAATCTAAAACTAAAAATGCATTGGAAATCGCAGGATAGATATATAATTGAGTTACCCCAAGAAAGTTATTGGCAGGCTCAGATACTTGATGAGTGCCAATAAATGGCGCAAGCTGCTCAAGATTATTATGCAGCGATTCTGTTTGCAGAAAAAGGTTATCAGGAGGTTGAAACTGCTCAGGCTGATTCGAAGGCTCAAGTAAATCAGTCTGGGCATTGATATCAAAGGGTTTTCGTGGTGACATTTTTTTTCCACAAATTTGCTACTTGTGAGTATGCTGCCGAGAGAAAAGCCTGCAGATATATATCAAACAAGGTGAAGTATGACTAATGGAAGAGCTGGTCAGCTATGAAAAGCTAAAGAATGAATTCGGCAAGATGGAACCCAACACTGATATATAATCGGCAAGAAGGAAGCCTAGGCTGATATTGGGTATGATGGGTAGTCCAAGCGAGTGAGAAAAAGGGGATTTTGAAATGGACTTGTCCATTTTCCGAGCAAATCTAAAAACATATAGTTGCTTTATTTAGGCATTTCTTTCCTTCCATGTTCTCACCTGAATTTGAAAGAGCTTTTAAGCCGTCCAAGAAAAAAAGATTTTCAAGTCAAGACATCCGCATTTGGACAGCCCAAAGATTGGGCTGTGGAAAATAAATATATGCATACCCTGGTAATAAACTAAAAGAAATCAATACAGATTCGGTAGAACTAAAAATTACAAACACCAGCACAAGGTGCATTGGTCTAGTGGTGAGCTAGACTATAACTTGGTATGGAGACCAGGGTTCGAACCCCGTTGGGGGCAAAAAAAATAAAAAATAAAAAATTACAAACACCATGATGTAGTCAACTCTACATATAGTAAAGTAAATGGTACCCCTTTCTTACAGACAGGTGAATTTTAAATTTCACCAGGGGCGCTAATGGAAGTAGCTGACTAAATGCCTGAAATCTATAATATATGGATCCAGCACTAGATGTCAAAGAATACATATTTCGTGGCATACCTAACCTTGAAAGATAACATAACAGTGGTAAGGTTTGTAGCATAATTCTTTTTGTTAACTTTCAACAACTTAACTCGTCATACAGTATAATATTGTATGTTATATGAAGCTTAAGTCCTCAACTGGCTACAGCTAAAGAATTGCCTAGTTATAATATTCGCGCTGGTAATGCAACCAAAGGCATCACTTCTCCTTTCCTACGGATCCTTCTGGCATTTGCCACAAAAAGACATATTTTAGGGAATAAAGTTTTCATTAAGGAAATAAACTCTTAAAATTACATGTTTTCCACAGGAAAATACACTTGAAATAGAATAATATATGTAGACGTGTTTAAATAATTAAATTAATCACCTTCCGTCAACTTAAGCCTTTGACGGAAAAGTTATTTTATTATGGTATGACTGAGAACGTAGTTTGACAATCAGACAGGGGATCAAAACATCACCTCCCTGTTAATCAAAAAATCAGATAATTACTATTGCTGCTACTATCTATTTGCCTTTGAGCCAACATGTGACAATTAATCACCCTCCGTCAGCTTTTTTTTTCTTTTTCTTTTATTAATCACCCTCTGGTCAGCCTAAACTTTTGAAGAAGATGGTAATTTTATCAACATAGAAAGAAATCTAGAATAAGGAAGCAGTTGGGAAATACACAACTGGGACATTATCATGACTCATTAAGCAAAAGGAAAAAAATAGATTCATGAGTCATGATAATGTCCCAGTTGTGTATTTCCCAACTGTTTCCTTATTCTAGATTTCTTTCTATGTTGATAAAATTACCATCTTCTTCAAAAGTAGCTTCAAAACAAATATGTGAAATGCAATTATATGTAGCTTCAAACACATTTCACATTTCGCATTTCAATCATAAAAGTTACATAAAGTTGCATTTCACATACTTTAAGCAACTTCATAAATTATATTTTTGTAAAGATTAATGAAGCTTAAGTCCTCAGATGGATATAACTAATTAACTGCCTAGTTAATTTTAGTATGCCGACCCGGTAGTGCTACCAAGGGCAGGAATTTTCCTTTTGCGGCCTTCCTTAAGAAAATTTGACACAAAAAATGATTTTGGCATAAAGAGATAAACTTTCCAGCATGGAAATTAATTCACTTCAGAAAGTGCACAAGTTCTCCACGGAATCAAGATTAACACCCTTGCATATAATAACATAAAAATAGATTGAGGAAGCGGTTGAGGGATCTTCTAGTCATTACACAAAAGGGAAAATCGCTTACTTCAGATTGAGCAGACATTGATACAAGAGCAGAGCATGTTCTGCTTGATACGAGAAATAGTGATAGCTTCTGGTGGTAAATCCTGTTTTTAATGGAGAGCGTGGGAGTGGAAGATCTGGATCATTGTTCTGATTCATCCAGCAATCATGAAGGTAGAAATTTAAGTTCACAAAAGGCCAAATCTACAGGCACAAAAAGTCCTAAAAGGATTCCCCCTGCATTAGATGTAGAGAAATTGCTCACTACATAACTTCAATCAAGATACTGGACAATATACAAATTCGATTGCTAAATGTGAAATGCAATTCCCTGTAACTTCAATCACATTTCACATACAATGAAATGTGATTAAATGTGAAATGCTATTCTATGTTTCAATCACATTTCACGTTTAAAACATATTGCATTTCAAATTTCACATACTTTAAGCAACTTCATCCATCATAAACTATAACGTTGTAAGATAAATGACGCTTAAGTCCATCATAGTATGCCTACCGGTAGTGCAACCAAGGACACGGATTTTCCTTTTCCATAAAGAGATAAATAGCAACAAAAACAATGTTAAAGATAATGCTATAAGTACAATCGATGGAGCAATACTTAAAACAGATTATTCAGAAAGAAAACTTAACATGTGCTTGTATTTTGAGCTATTCAAATAGGCAATGTAGGCAATGTTCAAATTACAATTTTGGGCAAGTGCATAACTACAACATGAATCCAAGAGTCTGTTTGTGTAGAACCTGGTGATGTGTATTGTGTAAAGAGAAACCATACTCATGCCTTTCCATCCCACTCCACATAGAACTCTTTCAGAAACTCTTCCATGAAGTTATGCCGCCTTTCAGCCCTACTTTGTCCAGCCTTTGTTTTCATCAAGTCTTTCAACTTTAGAAGTTTCTCGTGGAAATGATTTACAGTTGTCTGCTCCTCTTTTTTCATGTATTGTTTCTTAGACAAATCTGATCGAGGAAGAATACGAGGATCATGAAGCACTCTTTGCCTGCTCCCACCAAATGTAAAACAACGTGCAATACCGATGGCTCCAATAGCATCAAGTCTATCAGCATCTTGTACAACTCCAAATTCTATAGAATCTTTTGTTCTGAGCTGCCCTTCAAGTTCTTCCTTAAAACCCATTCTCTGAATTATATTCAGTATCTCAATCTTCTTGCTCTCCTCCACACCCTCTCTCTGGAGAAATTCTTCAACAATTTTCTCCTCAGATGGATCTTTGATATACTTGTAATCCCCGATGTCGTGAAGAAGCGCAGCCAATTCCACAATTTCCATAGAGCGAGAAGAAGAATCAAGGCCTTCCTCTATGGCAAGTGAGAGCGCCAAGTCTCGAACTCTGAAAACGTGTGCAGCATCATGAGAAGCATCGTTGCCTTTCATTTTCGCTTCCACTAACTTCTCCGCTTTCTTCACAATCTCACTCTTTTCCATCTCCATTTTCCACTATCTTTTCAGTGTGCAGACCTGACATAAACTTTATAACATGAAGCAACGATGTTTTGATCACAGTATTCATCATAACATCTATGAAATATGATGTTTTGACATATTTTTCTCTAACAACACTTCGCTCAATTGAAATATGGTCATCAAAGAAATATGAACCAATGTTTTGATCACAGTATTCATCATAACATCTATTATGCCACTACTTTAGAAAAAACAGAATTTGTTAAGAAATCAATTACACTGTAATGGAAGGGCAAGCAAGCTAAGGCCGATGATGTCCAATGAAATTTCCTGGGAAAAGCACAAACCAATTACCGTTTGTGAGAGAAAAATATGCATCAAGTTTTGCTGGAACAGCTTCACAGAATAATAAAATATCATCAATTTCAAAAAAGAAATAATAAAAAAGTTTGCAAGCACTGAATCAAAGGATCTGAATTTGCTCCGGCCACCAGCATCAAATGCAAACAAACGCACCTGCAAGACTCGAATAACTGATTCTACTCAGTCTGCTAAGAGTTCACTTAAACTGAAGAAATCTTGTCAAATTCTTCACAAAGTAACAGAAATTCATCCGCTCCCAAGTAAACTCGGCAACTCGCTCCTTGAATCAGGTTTCTGCTCCTATATCCCCGGAGTGATTTTATGGAAGCCTTCTGGATGCCTGGATGGAAGAGAGAAATGAGAAGCTAATTTACAACATTCAGTTGTTTAAATAAAAAGTAACTCGTGATTATTGCATCAGCGCCTGTGGCCTAATGGATAAGGCGTTTGACTTCTAATCAAACGATTGTGGGTTCGAGTCCCACCAGGCGTGCTTTTCTTTTTTCCGAAGGAAATTATATAGTACTCCGTATATATGTTTTTACAATATTTATTTTATTTTTTAATAATTAATTGCTTGAGCTTTTCCATTCACTTTATATATTAACTGCTACCACGAAGAATTAAATCTCTCACACATATGATTTTCTGGAGAAAATTGTGTAAGTTTTCAATTTTTTTATTTTATTTTTATTCTAATATTAATTTCTTGAGCTTTTCAATCTTTATTGTCAATGAGTATGGTTACTTAAACTTGGAGCATACACATTCTTGTTTTTAAATGTTTACAAAAACAATGTAAATCTATGAAATAAAAGAACAATTGATGTTTGAATACACTAATACAAGTGCAATTAGTATATTACTGTACACAGTAATTGATAAATTAGTCAGTATAACAAATCATAATAATGTATACAAAGATTAGCTAAATTGTCACCATAATATAAAGCAATTCTTGAAAATAACTTTCAGGAGTATGACCAAGTGAAAATACATATAAATATGCTGAAATTCTCTGGTATCGCTTTCCTAGGACCAAAAATTCATGGGGAGAAGGAGAAGAACCCTACACTTTTTGAAATTTCAATGTTTTTTCTCTACAATGTTGTGTTACACAAAGAATGTTCTGGAAGCACGAATTCACTGGGTTTTGAATCGACTTGATAGTAGCCTTCTTCTTCCATTGCAATGAATGCTCTTTGCTTTTCTTCAAAAAAGCAAAGAATTTCACCGGTTTTGAAGGGACTCGATAGCCTTCTTCCACTGCAATGATCTTTGCTTTACATCCTCAAAGGTCATGACTTTCTTCGGCTATATAACAATAAAAATCAAAACAAGAAGGGATAAAAAAAAAAAACGTGCATAAATAAATCTTCAACGATTTTGTATCAGGAAGATGCTATGTTACACACCAAGGAAGCAGATAGCAACTGGAAAGATGCGAATAGCTGCTGTTTTCTGTAATTTTCTGCTCGTTTTTCTCTGGGGGAAGTACACTTTTTGGTCCCGTGTTTTTCTTCATTTTCTCTGGGAAAGATTGGGGCTAGTTTTGAGAAAATGATGAAAAACAGGGGGCCCGAAAGTGTGATCATCCCTTTTTCTCTTGGTGTGTGTGTGAGGGTGAGGGTGAGGGTGAGGGTGAGGGTTGGGTGAGGGTGGGGGTGGGGAGGGTTGCATAAAGACCTCAAGTATACTTTTATTAAGGAATGTAAGCATTTTTGCATGTTTATATATAGACTGCAAGAAGATTGAAATTCGGAAAATCTTACGGTGCAAATCTTGAAGCTTGATGGGCTTATAACTTGAATGCTGAGATCATTGGGATTATCAGACCAGATAATGTTTCCCTTGACAACCAGTTTTGCAGGGTCTACATAAATTAACTTCGGTTTGTTCGTGAGAATTAGCTGCACTTTTTTGTTTGTTAATTTCTGGATTTTTTTCACCATAGAAATCATAAGGACTGATTCACCAGGCTCCAAAAACTGCTGCCTGTAATAACCAAAAGAAGATCAGAGGCTGAAGATTCACACCTTTTTTTTTTTTTGTGGTGATACAAAAAGGCTCAAGAATTCACTAAGAAGAAAGGAGTGTATGCGAATTTGGAGTAACAAGGAAACACACGAACCATTTTGAATCAAAAGAATCAATGGAAGCAAGCCTTGTTATGCTACCACCTTCAGGAGACAATGTAGTACCACAATTTCCTTCAGCTGCTCTCACTGAACCATCTCCAATGTGGGATGGATTCCATGAAGTATCTCGAGAATCAGGGCTGTTACGCTGAGACTAAAAGCAATTTAAACACACATATTTAGTTAACAATGGATTATTAAACCTAATGAATTTTTGAAGTAAACAGGAAGTGTCTGGATCTTCAGATGCACCACACATGCCACAACACCACACTAAAAACCGACTTTCAAAACTCGATTGTTTTGTGGTAGGTTGGACGTGATGCTTTTAAAGGGTGCCCAAATAAGTAATTCAGAATGAAACATACTTTTTCCTCCATAGCAATACTAGGAGGGGTTTGTGATCTCAAAATGTTCCAGTCTATCCCATTAAAGAAGGGATGCATTTTCAGTGAAGAATAACCATCAGGTCCAGCACCTGGTCTTCGGCTAGGATCAATATCCTGTAATTAATACAACATTCAGAAAATCAAGAACTGATGAACTAAGAATACTAAGGAATCAAGAACACCATGTACAGGGACTATGAACACAAAATTCAACTCTTTACGTTCAAAGTACTAATGCAAATACTAACTTTGTCCCAACATATAAGGCATTTTAGCTCTTTGATTTTGTCCCATATTATATAAGTCGTTCTCATAAACCAATGCAACATTTAATGCATTGTTTCCTATTTCGCCCCCCTATTATTTACCCAAATCAACTCCTTTATGTTGTATTTTGCTATTCCAATGTGTAAAACTCATTTAATGATGGAGGGTATTTTGTCCTAGCATACTACAAAATAGTTCATTTATTAGCTTTTTCAATCTGTGCATAAGGCTAAAATGCCTTGTATTATGGGACAGAGCTGAAAGTGAACCAGGCCAATCTAAGAAGATACATGTGTCTTTAAAGAAAGACAAAGTACAAAATTTCCCGAGCTGAGGTCCTAAGTCCTGGAGGTCTTAGGTTCAAATCCCTCTGGAGGCGAAAGTACAAAATTTCCCTATCTAAGGGACCGTTGTCCTTCCTTTCTGCTAGTCCCTCTTATAGTTCTGGACACGTCATTGTAGTTGAAGGCCACAAATCAACTCACTTTTTATTTGCTATCTGGTCTCACCCGTGCACACTTCTGGGGGACTGTATAACTAAACAGACATGCCCACATCCAAGGGCTCTTGGGGATAATATTCCTACTTGTCAAAGGCCGAGCACTGATTCTGCTCTACTACATATTTAAATTATATCAAATCATACACTAACAAGGATAGAAGAAAGGAGAAGAATTGTCAGTATACAGATTGGTATGATAATAAGGGATCAACAGATTCCATTTTTGTCTGTTTTACAGTACTTATCAAGAGATCAACAGTCTAATCGGTCAATGACTAACTACAACGATGTTTAGTTATTGGTCCTAGACCATAGAACTTGTGAGTATCTTAGCAAAGGAATATTCCTTAGTGTCTATACAGTTTCTGTGGCACTATTATATCTTTCCTCCCTGCCACCTTCAAATAGGAACCGCCAAAACAATATACATGACATTATTAGACTATTAGTCATGTGGGTGCTAGAAAAATACAAGAAACTAAAGCTTCTCTCAAGAGGAGATGGGATAATGGATTGCCCGGGACTGAATGTAGTCACAACAACAACAAAAAGAAAAGAAAAAAGCAAAAACACAGAGTATATCTCACCAGTAACCGGTCTATGAGGTCTCGTGCTTCTTCTGAAAAATAACTTGGAAATCTGAGATCTCTAGCAATGATTCTTTGGAAAATAAGCCATTCACTAGCATCTTTAAAGGGAGAAGTTCCAGAAAGCATTTGGTACAAGGTGCAGCCAAGTGCCCAGAGGTCATTTCTGATCAAATTTATTTAAAAAGGAAAAGTAAGTCCTTGGGAAAAAGCTATCCATGATTTGAAAGTATAAAATAGTTTAGCTAATGAATATAGTGAAGAGTAGGTTTCAAAACTGCATGTTCATTTAGAAGTTGAGGTTGAATCAACAAGAGAAACAAATGACAGAAAAGGACAGCATTCTTCAGGACTACGATTTCTCACCCAAAAGTTGCAGGAGAAGACTTTAAAACTTCAGGAGGGACGTAAGCAGCTGTCCCGACAAATGTACATGCCTTGTCATCTGGGAAAAATATATTAGGAGAAAAAGTACACATTCCTCAATTGCACTTTCAAATGGGTTCAGCTTTAGGACCGAAAAGAAAACCATAAAAGTGATTTATTACCCATTCTCCCGAATTCATAGTCAATGTGGAAAAGTAATCGGTAAAGGCAGCTCACCTGACGCTGCATTTGGCAGGACTGTGATCCGGCTGCCCTGCATTGGCTTTACACTTCCAAAATCAGCAATCTTAACATGACCATCCGTAGTAAGTAGCAGATTCTCCGGCTGGCAATCTAGATGATATTAGCATTTTCATCTTCCAGAAGAACACTTCATTAGAAAGAAAGAAAAAATTTATTTCACTACCTTGATATCCCGATGTATTAATCCCATGCTATGTATATATTCAAGAGCATCAACAACTTCAGCTGCATAAAACCGTGCCTCGTCCTCTGACAGTCGACCTTTCTGTATCAATATAGATGGACAGCACATTGTAACCTCTATGCCAGATGACCAAGCAGCCGAAAGCATTTGATTGGCAAAGAACTCAACTTGCTTTCAAAGCAGTGTTTTTTAGCTTTTACTCCATAGATACATAAAGGAACACAGTATGAGATTTTGAAGGCACCTACCCTAGTTATCTGATCAAAAAGTTCTCCGCCTTCGCAAGACTCAAGTGCCATGTCTTCAAAAGGAAACCAGATACAATCATTTAAACTTTAAAAAAAAATCTGGGAAAAAACACAAAGCCCTACCAATGTACTTCAGAAGTATTAAAAATTAATAAATTGAGAAAATACTCACAAAGTGAGTAGGTGTCTTGGAATGTGAAAAATAACCGCACAACACCAGGGTGATCTAATTGATCAAGTACTATCCGTTCTAATTTCACATAAGCTGTTTTATTTTCCTTCGTGATAAATTTCTTGTCCATGATCTTCAACGCATACACCTTTCCTGTGTCTTTCTTTTTTGCTCTGACAACCTGCAAGTATAATGCTTTTTTCAGTGAATGTGTTTTCTCAAGAACCATATAGTGCAAGTAGCTAAAAACAACCTACGAAACTGATCTTTGTATAATACAATACATTCACAACCATGTGTTGATAAGTTCTTTTTCCCCTTCTTTCTGTAGAACAAAAGAAAGGTTATCGCCAGGGGAGTTCAGACTAAAACAAACTATGATTTACAAACTTATAAAACACGGTTTGTAAGGGAGATCATCTAATCTACAAGGGGCAGATAGAGGCAACAAACAGTAGATGTGGAAAAACAGAAGTAAACCTTGTTAATGAATACAAACCACCAAAATTGACAAGGACAAAAACAAAAAAAAAAAAAAAACTGGAAACCTAGTAAGCAGCTAGGGAAATAGAAGTCTTAAAAAAAAACTGGGAATCTCCGCTTATAGAATGAAGTAGAATAACTATCAGTATTAGGACCAATGTGTCCCAGCATGAGTTTTTGACGCTTCTAGCACTAAGCACACATTGACTTGCATGGATAACCATCTCTTAACCTTGAGGCACAGGTCAATTGCTTTTACATCACAAAATAATTTCCTACTTACGAGCCTGAACTTGGGGGTTGTTCAGACCTAGACCAACAACAGGGAGAATTCCCAAAAAAAGAGAGGCAGTAAGGTACGTGTGTGTAAGCGTACAGCTTATAACGGGTCTGAGGATATATTGCTAAAAGAAGTTGTTTCAGTGTAGCTCAAACCATGACCCCCTGCTTACACTGCTTTTTATCGCTGTGGCAAAACTGCCCTTCATCTAAAAAAACAATAAAAAGGAAAAGTACATAGGGATGTATTTAACACAAAGGTTAAGATAAAAGGGATATCTTCAAATTTTGTGAAATTCCATTGTTAAACATTAAGACAAAGCAAATACTACCCAGTAAAATGTGAAGATACATTATTTCAAATATACGTTCCTAAATCAATGCATCTACAATACAAATATTTTGGCATAGAGAATTACCATTAAACACAAAAATTGTAAAATGCCCATAAAAACTACCTCTTTTTTCCAGAACATCATGCAGTGCTAGGAGCTTTTCCAAAAAGCAGAAATTAAATTGTACAGAGTCGAGAAAAGGGGAAATTTCGCAAAATGTTCATCCGAAAAAAAAAAAATCAAGAGACCAAATATAACAAGATTCATCAAAAGTCGAACCTTGGAATAAGAGCCAACACCATAGATCTTGCCCAATTCAAAATCCTGGATTGTGAAATTCTCCTGAGGTGCTCTAAATGTAAAGCTCTTAGATCTCAGAGGGTTGGAATTGGATGCATTCTCCTGTATCCTTAGCTTTGAATCAAATTCCTTCTCCATGGTATTTGCCCCACCTTCTCCACCGCCTCCTACTTCACCCCCCGCCAAAGACATCATTTGTCTTATCAGATTCCTCTACACACCATACATAACCCTCTCAATTACTCACAGAGAACTATTCACAAACAAATTGCATTCATTTTCTCCTTTTTCGTATTTGAGCAAAATTAATAGCAAAAAACTAGGAACGGGATAAATTTTCACGGCTACCAATGAAAAGAAAAGAAAGACCGTTGAATAGCAGAGGAATCAAGCTGAACCCATCTCAGTAAACACAAATCAGATCAGCTCTTTATATATTCTCCTGGCTTTAAAGACAGCTATATCTGATAAAGACAAGCCCACCTCAAAAAAAACCATAAAGCAAATGTCCCCTTCTGAAAAAATATGTACTTGCGTTCAATTGGGCGTATATATCTATATGGTATTCAATGTATATATCTGCAAAAAGGTGAAAGCTTTATTGATTGTTTCAAAACCCTAGAAAAAGAAGGATGTCGAATGATGAAGAGAAACAAAACAAAACAAAAAAAAGGTGGTGATTGAATGCAGCACATGGAAATGAGTGATGGGTATCATTTAGATTACTAAGTTTTTGCATTAACTTTAATTTTTTGGGTTAGGAATTGATGATGGTGAATGAATCTTACTTTGTTTTACTTTTTCTATATCCATTCTCTCTCTAGAAATATATACGTGTGAGGTGAGCTATGAAGAAGGGGATGATCGCACATAGCTTTGCTGCTGCAGAGTGCAGCATGTATGATTTGAGAAGCCCATCCATCAAAATATATCATAAAAAACTGACATATTGCCATTATACTGGATAACATGATAACATCTCACTGCCATAAATTTGTAGTTTCCACTAACTTTAACTTTTTCTTTTCTTCCCATTTTTCAATTTTAAATAAAGTTCCACATAATTGAGGTTGATTTCTTTTTAAAAAATCGAGTCTAACTCAAAGGATCGTAACTGTCTCATCTCTATAGCTTTGTTGATTATGTAGATCGAGGTTATATCTTATGGTATGTTTGTTTCATATAAATATAATGTAATGGAATGAAGTCATAGGTTTGGAATGGAATGTAATTACTCACTCCACCACTATGTTTGAAATGTGCGAAAAATGGAATGAAACAATTATATAAAAAGGTGACGTATTGATGATGAGCATGGCACGGTAGTGAATTAAGGTCGGTTGTGGTGGGTTAGTGTAGGATATGGTGCGTAAGGTATGATAGAGTGGAAAGGGTGGGTGGGGTAGCTCTACCACCCACTTACTCAACCCTACTTTACCCACCTTACTTTATCACACTACCATACCTTACATATCTTACTCTATCTTATATAATAGTTTTATTGCATTTCTCGCACATTCCAAACGCAGTAATAGGATAAACTAATTCTATTACTGTGTTTGGAATGTGCGAAAAATGGAATGAAAATATTATATAAAAAGGTGACACGTTGATGATGAGTATGGCACGGTAGTGAATTATGGTTGGGTGTGTGGGTTAGGGTAGGATATGGTGCATATGGTATGACAGAGTGGAGAGGGTAGGGTGGTAGGGGCGTGTAGCTCTACCACCCACTTACCCAACTCTGCCCTACCCACCTTACCTTACCACGCTACCCTACCTTACATATCTTACTCTACCTAACCAAAATTTACCTAACTTACGCTACCTCACTCCACCTCATCCACCACCGTACTCTACCCACCCACCCTACCATATCATACCCACCCTACCATACCATGCCCCATCCCACTCTACAATACCACACCTCATCCTACCATACCACACCCACCATACACTACCCTATCTCACCCTACAATACCTCACCCCACCCCACCCTACCCTACATTTGTTAGGAAATCACTAGTTTAACGCAGCGGAATTTAAAATTTTGATTTCCTTTTCTAGATCGTTCTTCGTTTAATGCAATAAACACGTTAAGTAGTTTGACGGTTATACCTTAGATGATCTACAAGATCGTCGCTTTGACCGCCAACGGAGAGTAGTTCAATGCGCAAGCCGTCCACGCGTCCGGCCTCTATCGCTAATCCACACGAACCCCTCGCCGGAATCCTCCTTGGATTGCTATCGGAAAAACTCCGGCTGCTAGACCGGACCTTTTCTTCCCTCACAAACTCACTATGGAGAGCTCTCTATTTTACACAAGAATTATGAACTCTTGCAATTGTGATGTACAAAAGAGCTTGACACCCACTTCCTTTTTATAGAGGAGGTGGCGCCCCATATGTAGTGTGGAGGAGAAGAAAACCTTTTTCCAATAAAATAAGGAAAATCAATTAGATTGATTTATCTCTTTAATTATAATTTATTTTGTCAATATCATATATTGATTATAATTATCCTATTACCATAAATCTATTTTTCCAAAATCAATTAATATCTTATATTAATATTATGGCAATATTTATTAATTAAAGTGCACAATCCAAGTGTATCTTATACACATAAAAGTGGCGCCCCATTAGTCAACTAATTGACTTCCGGAATATTCTTTAATTAATATAATTTATATATAATTAATATCTTGTATTTTATTTATTCATAATAAATAAATTCCACCATATTAATTTACCACTATAACATTTATAGTCTAGAGATAAACTTTCCTTATTTGGTTATCAACTATAACCGCATTTTAATCCGACTCGATGTTCATATGTGTGTAACCCGATAGGCTTCCGAATATGTTGGCCGTAGACACAAAGTGCAATTTACTAAAATGCCCTTCATACCTAACGATCACGGGATAGCGTCTAGCAACTAGGGGTGGCATTTGGGCCGGGCTAGCCCGACCCGGCCCGGACCCGGCCCATTTTTTTCAGGCCCCAACCCGGCCCCAAACCCGCCAAGCCCGCCCGCCAAGCCCGGAAGTATTTAAGGGCCGTGCCCGGTCCTAGTATGCCCAACCGTGACCTGGCCAGTTCCCAGAACCCGCCCGACCCACCAAGAACCCGCCCGCCAGCCTGACACCACCCTACCGCCTGCCCGCCTGACTTTTTTTGAATTTTGAATTTTCCCTCACATTTTTTCCCCTCTTTTGAATTTTGAATTCCCTACATTTTTTCCCCCTCTTTTTTGAATTTTGAATTTCCCCCCCACACTTTCTACACCTATAAATACCCCTCTATATCATCCATTCTCCTCACAAATCACACATCTCTCTCTCAAATCTCTATCATTCTCAATATTATCAAATTCTCAATATTATTATCTTCATATTATCGTATATAATATTAATTACTACTTACTAGTTTACTAGTAATTGTAATTTACTACTACAATATTAAATTACTCTATCATATATTCATACTATACTCTTACTCATTTATAAATTTATACTCTTTTATATTCTCTAGTCTTTACTATCTACAAATATGGATAATAATTTTGCACAAGCTTTGGGTGACGAAATTTTTGGTGATATTCCGGTATTCGACTCACAAGATGTACAAGTTTATCCACTTCCCCAAGATTTTTCGAATTCGAGTTACGGTTCGACGCCACAATTTCAACAATTTGGTATGTATCTATCAATTATTTTTGTTTTAATTTGTTTTAATTTATTTTTGTTTATTTTAAATTCGTTTTAATCACCATATTTAATTTTTTAGGTGGCGGTGCCGGTAGTGGTAGTGGTAGTGGTGGTCCTAGTGGTAGTGCCGAATTACCCTTGGAGGAAACACCAAGTTCTTCCACAGTTCCCGGCGATAAAAAAGAATCGAAATCATTAATTTGGAAATATTTTGAAATTCATGATCTACCACAAAGGGAAGGTGATGACCCTAATATTAAAAGAACTAAAACTGTTTGTTTAGTGTGCAGGAAGAAAGGAGTCACGAAAGAATTGTCGTGGATTCGGGGTCAAGGCAACGGAACGCAAACTCGGCATCTCGGAAAAGAGCATGGTATACAATACATTGCTAATGAGAAGCGGATAATACAAGATGGCGGTCATGGCTCTCAAACCCAACTCGGGGGGTACATGTCTCAAAATCCCGGGGGAGGTATGCCTTTTACTTTTGATAGACAAAATATGATTGACCGCATGACTCGTTATATAGCAATTGAAGAAAAACCATTTAATCACGCTGAAAGTCGCGCTTTAGAAGAATTTAATAAAATGTCTTTAAATCCACAATATTCATCCGTTTCACGAAAAGTAATTAAAACAACAATGAAAAAACAATATGAAAAAATGAGGAACGAATTAATAGAAATGTTTTCCAACTATAAGGGTCGTGTTTCCTTAACAAGTGATTGTTGGAAATCTCCCCAATATGAGGATTATATTTGTATTACGGCACATTGGTGCGATCCCTCATATAACTTACAAAAAAGAATTATTGCTTTTGATCTATTTGACGAGTCTCACAGTGCTATTAATATATTTAATAGAATTAAACAAACGTTAATAGATTTTAAATTATATAATAAAATTTTGACAATTTCATTTGATAATGCATCCGCAAACACAGCGTCAATACCATACATGAAAGAACATTTACCATTGTTACTTGAAGGTTCACTTTTACATGTTCGTTGTTGTGCACATATTTTAAATTTGTGCGTCCAAGATGGTTTGTCAAACATATACGAAGTTTTAGAACCAATACGAACTATTTTAAAAGCGTTTAGATACAGTGGCAATGTTAGCCGAAGATTTAAAAATTATTGTTCTCAAAACGGTTTAAGGCCCCGTAAATTTTCATTAGATTGTAAAACTCGGTGGAATTCCACCTACAACATGCTTATAGAGGTTTTAAAATATAAAGATGCAATTAGTACATGTTTTAATGAAGAAATGATAAACAAGGGTAATACTACTCGTATTACTCCGGAACTTTGGCAACTTGCTGAAAAATGTTGCACTCTTTTTGAAAAATTTCACAAAGCAACAAAAGTTTTTTCATTGGTTTATGAACCAAATGTACATTCAATTATAGTAGAATGTTGTCAAATAATGTCTGCTGTAAGTGGTTGTACTTGGTTAACATATGAATTAAATGCAGTCATTCAATCTATAAAGACTAAATGGCTAGCATATTTAAAAACTTTTCCTCACATATATGGCATTGCCGCTATGCTTGATCCCGGACTTAGAAGAGAAAATTTAACCGATTTATTAATTGCATATTATTCATTTTTAGAAATAACTGATTTTGACGTTGACAATTATGTAACGGAGTGTTATAATATTTTAGTTAAATTATATGATATATATTATGCTGAGAGAAACCCCGACGCTAGTACTAATGGTGGTCGTCCACCTAAAAGCAGTAGATTTGGTGCCTTAGGAAGTATATTAGGTAAAAGTAAAAGTAAATCAACTTCAGTAACATCGAACGCAAGATCCGTAATTGATAATTATTTAAACACCGATGATATAATTGACGAAGATAATTTTAATATTTTACAATATTGGCGTAGTAAAGAGACCCATTGGCCCATTTTAACCGCAATAGCTAGGGATATACTTGTTATTCCCGCTTCTACTGTTGCGTCCAAGTCTGCATTTAGTTCAGGTAGAAGAATCGTCACCGACTACCGGACGAGTTTGACCGCCGAGTCGGTCAAGATATGTGTCTGCAACAGGGATTGGGAAAGAGCCAATAGACGGACACAAGACATGGAGTTCGAAGAAGATAAAAACGACGAAGAAGATCCGTGGTTAGAATACACAACATCCGGATCAGGATCTCCATCAACGAATGATTATTATGAAGACTAAGCCAACCATCTACCAATCCATCCAATGACCAAGGTAAGTGACACAGAACTACGTGGGCTTTGATTCTTTTGAGATACGTAGGCAGCCTAATTATTATAATTTACAAAATCATACTTCCTCCATTCCATTGAATTAAATTACCCCAAGCCCCAAGGCCCAAGTTCTAACTCCCAAACATACTTATTGGTTATTACATTCATACCTCCACCTCCACTCCAACATAGTTACATACTTACTAGTTAGTAGTTACTACCCAAAAGAGCCAAAACTCAAATATACTAAATTACTACCCCCGCAAGTCTCCAACATACTTACATACTAGTTACTTACTACCAAAAACTCAATCATCATACCTATTACCTCCACATATTTACTACCCAAATGCCAAAACCCAATTCTACCCCCGTTATACTTAGCACTTACTACTTACTAGTTACTACCAAAAATCCAATGGAATTGAGGAAGTAATTTTTGATTATTATAATAATCGGGTCCAAGCCCATTTATTTATATTTTTTGTGTTGTAATAATGTAATTTTTTTATGTAAACAATAGTTGTAAAGTTGTAATAATATAATTTATTGTAATAATGTACTTTTTATGTAAACAATAGTTGTAAACTTGTAATAATGTATTATATAAATGTAATTTTTATTTACGATTAATAAAAATATGATCTTTTGATAATATTATATATTTATGTTTATTATCATTTATTATATTGTCTTATAATAAAAAAACGTAAATGTTTACATGTATTATATGTCTTATAATAAAACGTATTAAATACATGTATTATATGTTTATACGTATTAAAAACGTAAATGGTTAATCATTTTTTTTAAGTTATTAACATGTTTTAAATTTGCAAAAAAAATAAAAAATAAAAATAAAAACCCGGAACCGGCCCGACCCGCCCCAAACCCGCCCAAACCCGCCCAAGGGCCAGGGCCAGGGCCCAATAAGACCAGCCCGAAACCCGCCCAGCCCGTGTATAGGGCCCGGGCCTGATCCCCCCAGCCCAGCCCGCCTAGGCCCGGCCCGCGGGTCAGCCCGACCCGGCCCGGAGCCACCCCTACTAGCAACACACCGTGACCCCCAATTATCAGAAGAGTCAAAAGCAATGACTACTACCTTTCATGTGAAGCAGTTACCGTGTAACTTACAATCTATCGCAATAATTATATCCATACGATCGTATCTCGAGTGTCAATACATTGACGATCGTATCTTATAATCTGGATATCATGCTCTCCCTCGGAATAACACATTTACTCCCACTTTGCAAAGATTCTCGAGAGCTAGACATTCCTTATAAGAAGGCCATTTCGGATATTCAATCCCAATCATAGGATACGCGATTCCCGGACGACCAATCATGTATACTCCGCATGCTTCAATATCATACCCAATCACTACCGCATGATCGCCCGTGGTTAGGAGAAATCTCAATAGTGTCAAAGCATGACAATCCACACCGTGATGCCATGAAGACTCCGGTCAAAAGGATAATTACACAACCGCCACATAGTGTGACACTTAATGTAAGTGGGTCAGTCTAACGTACGCATTCTCTAATACACGCCCACGTACAGTCCAAGTGTCTCTACACTTCGATAGACGAGATCTATCCCTACCTTCTAAAAGATAGAAGACATCCAATACGTGCTAGTCCGATTATACTATCAATGTCCCATTTGATAATATGTAAGACTAGAGACATTTAAGTACCAACCTTGTTATAGTGATTAGAGATCTCATCAACCATAATCACTATCATGGTTTCTCTATCACAGATTGATACTAGGGACGTTACTATATATATACAACAAATAATATGAAGACAAACAATATATATAATAACATAAGTGCTTTTATTAATCATAATAAAGATATTACATGAACTAAATAGACTGTAAACGACCCGACCCGGTCGGATCCGGTCCAACCCGATTGGGTTTAGGACACCTTTCCAACAATCTCCCACTTGGCCTAAAGCCAATCACCCATATGCCTAAGCCCGTGCAAGTGAACATGTTTCTCATGCTTAGGTTGAGACAATGCCTTGGTTAACGGATCAGCTATGTTATCATCCGTGTGGACTTTCTCTATCTTTACATCTCCTCTATCTACTATCTCTCTAATCAAGTGATAGCGCCGTAGCACATGTTTGGACTTCTGATGAGACCTTGGTTCCTTTGACTGAGATATCGCTCCATTATTATCACAGTACATAGGCACTGGACCTTCAATGGAGGAACCACACCAAGTTTAGGAATGAACTTCTTCATCCAAATCGCTTCCTTTGCCGCCTCCGAGGCTGCTATGTATTCGGCTTCCGTTGTAGAGTCCGCAGTAGTCTCCTGCTTGGAACTCTTCCAGCTCACTGCTCCGCCGTTAAGCGTGAAAACAAATCCAGATTGTGACTTAAAATCGTCCTTGTCGGTTTGGAAACTGGCATCTGTGTAACCTCGTAATACTAAATCATCGTTCCCGAAAACCAGGAACATATCCCTAGTACGTCTCAAGTACTTAAGGATATTCTTGACAGCAATCCAGTGACCATCACCTGGATTGGACTGGTACCTACTAGTCATACTAAGAGGGTACGAGACGTCTGGTCTTGTGCATAACATGGCATACATGATGGACCCGATTGCCGAAGCATAAGGGACTTTACTCATTTGTGCCCTTTCCTCCTCTGTCTTAGGACTCATTCCCTTCGACAGGTAGACCCCATGTGACATGGGCAGCAATCCTTTCTTGGATCGCTCCATGCTGAATCTCTTCAGCATCTTGTCTATGTAGGTGGATTACGACAGACCAAGCAACCTTTTAGATCTATCTCTATAGATCTTTATTCCCAGTATATAGGCTGCCTCACCCAAGTCCTTCATTGAGAAGTTCTTGGATAACCAAGCTTTGACTGATTGTAACATAGGCACATCATTCCCTATGAGCAGTATGTCATCCACATAAAGCACTAGGAACACAATGGCACTCCCACTAACCTTCTTGTAAACACAGGGCTCATCTTCGTTCTTGATGAAATCAAACTGTTTGATTATCTCATCAAAGCGAAGATTCCAACTCCGAGAAGCTTGCTTTAATCCATAAATGGATCTTTGCAGTTTACACACCATCCTGGCATCATTGGTTGTGAAACCCTCAGGCTGTGTCATATACACTTCCTCAGACATGTTCCCGTTAAGGAAAGCTGTTTTCACATCCATCTGCCAGATTTCGTAATCATGGTATGCTGCAATAGCGAGCAAAATTCTAATGGATTTTAACATGGCAACAGGCGAGAAGGTTTCATCATAGTCAACTCCTTGTCTTTGCTTATAACCTTTTGCCACCAACCTAGCCTTGTAGGTGGTCACGTTACCGTTCATGTCGGTCTTTCTCTTAAAGACCCATTTACACCCTATGGGAACTATTCCCTCAGGCGGATCAACTAAGTTCCAAACTTGGTTGTCCTTCATGGATTCCATTTCAGAATTCATGGCTTCTAGCCATTTCTCTTTGTCATGCCTTAATAGCACTTCCTCATAAGTTCTAGGGCCCTCATCTTCCATGAGATACACGCCAGTGTACCTTTCGGGTTCACGGCGTTCCCTGGTGGATCTTCGAGGTGCAATTGTGTCTACGGTAGAGGGTGGCGCCACATTTGTATGTGGTGTCTCCTCTACTTCCATCAACGGACTGTTATCCGTAAGTGGTTCTCGAATTTCTTCAAGATCAATCTTACTCCCACTGACCCTATCCAGAATAAACTCTTTCTCCAGAAAGTGGCCAGTCCTGGCAACAAACACCTTTTGTTCCTCAGGGTGGTAAAATTGGTATCCTCTAGTTTCTCTAGGATATCCCACAAACAGACATTTGTCGGATCTAGCCTCCAATTTGTCAGGCATCATCCGCTTCACATAAGTTGGACAACCCCAAGGTTTAAGATATGCCAGATTTGGTTTCTTCTTGGCCCATACCTCGTATGGTGTAGAATCAACCGTCTTTGATGGAACTCGGTTCAGTGTATAGGATGCGGTTTCTAGAGCATACCCCCAAAACGATTTTGGAAGAACTGCATAGCTCATCATGGATCGCACCATGTCTAACAAGGTGCGGTTCCTCCTCTCGGACACGCCATTCATCTGTGGCGTTCCGGGAGGAGTCCATTCAAGTAGAATCCCATTCTCCTTCAAATAATCTTGAAACTCTCCATCTAGGTATTCTCCGCCTCGATCGGATCGAAGTGTTTTGATTTCCTTACCTAGTTGTTTCTCCACTTCACTTCAATTCTTTGAACTTTTCAAGGCTTGATTTATACTTCATTAAGTATATATAACCATAGCGAGAATGGTCATCAGTGAAAGTGATAAAATAAGAGTATCCTCCTTTGGCTTGAATCGACATTGGGCCACACACATCAGTATGTATAAGCTCAAGCAATTCATTGGATCTTATCCCTTTGCCACTAAAAGGTGACTTTGTCATCTTGCCAAGTAAACAAGCTTCGCATGTATCAAACGATTCGTAATCGAATTGATCCAACATTCCATCTTTATGGAGTTTGGAAATGCGATTCTTATTTATATGGCCAAGTCTACAATGCCATAAGTAGGATTCATTCAAGTCATTTGTTTTGGCTTTCTTGTTATTTATATTAAGTACGTCAACATTCATATCTAATATGTAAAGACCATTGCTAAGTATGCCAGTACCATAAAAGATTCCATCACGTGAAAAAGAACAACATTTATTCTCAAACGTAAAAGAAAATCCATCAACATCTAATGCAGAAATAGAAATAATGCTCTTCGTAAGAGCGGGAACAAAATAACAGTTATTGAGTTCTAGTACTAGCCCACTGGGCAATGAAAGAAAATAAACTCCTACGGCCAACGCAGCAACACTTGCTCCATTTCCAACGCGTAGGTCCACCTCTCCTTTCCTCGGATCTCTAGTTCTTCTTAGTGCCTGCATATTCGTACAAATATGAGAACCACAACCAGTATCTAATACCCGGTGGTTAGACTTAGAAGAAGTAATGTTGATCTCAATCATAAATATACCTGAAGTCGAAGCATCGTAATGCTTCTTCTTGGTACTCAAGAAGCCCTTGCAGTTTCTCCTCCAATGTCCGGTCTCACCGCAATGGAAGCAAGCATCCTTGGATTTGTCTTTTGCTATCTTAGGCGTTGGCTTAGGTGCAGCCTTCGCCTTCTTGGACTTTTTCTGGGCTTTTGCCTTGCCCTTGCTTGAAGTGACCAGCAACACTTGCTTTCCCTTCCCTACAGTGCCTTCAGCAGTTTTCAACATGTTCAATAACTCCACTAGGAGCAATCTATCTTGTTCATGTGATAGTTCATCACAAACTGCGAGAATGAGTCAGGTAGAGATTGCAGAATCAAGTCAATACTCAACTCTCGTTCCAACTTGTGGCCCAGCTTCCCAAGCCTCTCTATGTACCCGATCATTTTAAGCACGTGTGACCCCACAGCAGTCCCAGATGCCATCTTACAACTAAACAGGGCCTTCGAGACCTCGTACCTCTCAGTGCGAGACTGAGAAGCATAAAGCTCCTTCAGGTGGACCATGATAGAGTAGGCGTCCATGGACTCATGCTGTTTCTGCAGTTCAGGTGTCATAGAAGCAAGCATGATACATGTAGCATCAGTACTGTCAGAACAGTGCTTGTTGTACTTCTCGACAACATCTGCGCCGAACCCTCAGCGGGCTTTTCCGGTAGGGCCTCGTCCAAGACATAGCCAATCTTCTCGTGCCTCAAAACGATTTTGAGGTTTCTTTCCCAATCGAGAAAATTAGTTTCGTCAAGCTTGTTATCGATGATAAAACGAAGGTTCAATTTGTTTGACATTTTCTACAACAATAAATAAAAGATAGAATAAGTAAAAGCTCATGTATAAAAAACTTAAATTTGCACTAAGAAATTTATAAGGTTTTTACTCCCACTAGCCAACTATTCCCTATTGGCTTTCAAGAATTTAATTAATTCTTTAGTGGATGGAATCCTATCTAGTTGACTCGATCCCCGACGTGGGCCGATCGACCGGGTCAATTTCGAAGGTGGGTACTATTTACCGATCGAATCTTATTCGATTTCCATTGGTTGACTAGTCAACTCTTTGACAATTCACATCTCTATGTGATAGCCACCCCTTGTCTCTAAAATCAGACGGTCCTGACGTGGGCCAATCACCGCAAGATTCTTAGTCGAGTCGTAACCCAAATATTCATGAGATCTCGTAACGATCATATCTCGATAATGACGATATACCCGTGGTAGGTCAACTCCCGACGTGGGCCGATCAGTTGGATCCGAACAAAGGCTCTTCACCGTCATTATAATATTGGGAGACAATTTTGGCTCGATTTTTTTGGTGTGGGAATAATTTTAAATTAATTCACTTAATTAATTTGGTTTAATTATGGTCTCATCTACTATGTGCATATTACTACGATATCATATAAAGTAAAACATACACAACATTCCGCGCATAAAATAACCGGTATGATCATGGATTTTTCCTAGGTGCGGTTTCGAATACAAACTGACGAAACCGCTGGTCACAAACTAAGGGTATCTGCAACCGCCAATAGGATCTTTATTGCTGTACGCCAATGAGTTCTTTATTTCTCCTTGGTCTTGAACTTCTTGCTCCATTCTTGTTACATAATATATAATTACACCCGCCGCACACCGGGGGAGCTCAGGGAATGGGATAAATGCAAAAAGTAAACTAGGTCACGTTCTTCATAACGGCCTAGGACAATTTTTGAAAAACCAACATAAAGAAAACATTCTCATCTATCCTATTGGTCGAGTCCATGATCAATCGGGGTCCATATAATCACATTATATCTACACATCTAATCCATACAATTTTATCTTATGAAAAAGATTAAATTCTAATTTTAACTACTACTACTCATGCGTCTTTATTTTATCACGTCAAATAATTAAATAACTTTTAATTAATTATATGACTTAACCGAAAATTAAAATTAACATTTAATTTTAAATTGATTTCAATTTTAATTAAATTTGAACTATTCAAAATAAAATTAAAATTATAAAGTCTCCTATTTGTTTCCTTTCCAAAACTAAATTTAGCTTAGGCCTGACCACTTTCCAAAATCAAAATTTTGGAAGTGGACTAGGCCTAGGCCTATTCCAAATCAAATATTTGGAAAGGGCCTAGGCCTATTCCAAATCAAATATTTGGAAAGGCCAAATTATTTTAGTCTAGGCCTGGCCACTTTCCAAAATCAAAATTTTGGAAGTGGCCTAGGCCTAGGCCTATTCCAAATCAAATATTTGGAAGGGGCCTAGGCCTATTCCAAATCAAATATTTGGAAAGGCCAAATGGTTTTAGTTTAGGCCTGGCCACTTTCCAAAATCAAAATTTTGGAAGTGGCCTAGCTAGGCCTATTCCAAATCAAAATTTGGAAAGGCCAATGTCCCATATGGTTTCCCAATGGTCCAAACTATTTGAACCATTGGTTGGCCATATGACACAACTAAACAAACGAGATATCTATGCACAATAAAATATCACAAAACGAAAAGGGTTGATCTCCCCCATTGGAAGAGGAGAGCTGACGGACGGCAACCCTAGTGTTGCCGCCGCCGCCGCCGCCGCAGAGGGAGGGGGGCGCCGCCAGTCGGCCGACCCCCCAAGAACCCTAATTTTTTTTTGTTTTAACGTTTCGTGATTTAAATCTTGCATCTATCGATTAAATACTACGCATTTAAATTATGCTTATTGCTTAAGCTCGAAGTCTGGCTCTGATACCACTGTTAGGAAATCACTAGTTTAACGCAGCGGAATTTAAAATTTGATTTCCTTTTCTAGATCGTTCTTCGTTTAATGCAATAAACACGTTAAGTAGTTTGACGGTTATACCTTAGATGATCTACAAGATCGTCGCTTTGACCGCCAACGGAGAGTAGTTCAACGCGCAAGCCGTCCACGCGTCCGGCCTCTATCGCTAATCCACACGAACCCCTCGCCGGAATCCTCCTTGGATTGCTATCGGAAAACTCCGGCTGCTAGACCGGACCTTTTCTTCCCTCACAAACTCACTATGGAGAGCTCTCTGTTTTACACAAGAATTATGAACTCTTGCAATTGTGATGTACGAAAGAGCTTGACACCCACTTCCTTTTATAGAGGAGGTGGCGCCCCTAATGGTGTGTAGGAGAAGAAAACCTTTTTCCAATAAAATAAGGAAAATCAATTAGATTGATTTATCTCTTTAATTATAATTTATTTTGTCAATATCATATATTGATTATAATTATCCTATTACCATAAATCTATTTTTCCAAAATCAATTAATATCTTATATTAATATTATGGCAATATTTATTAATTAAAGTGCACAATCCAAGTGTATCTTATACACATAAAAGTGGCGCCCCATTAGTCAACTAATTGACTTCCAGAATATTCTTTAATTAATATAATTTATATATAATTAATATCTTGTATTTTATTTATTCATAATAAATAAATTCCACCATATTAATTTACCACTATAACCTTTATAGTCTAGAGATAAACTTTCCTTATTTGGTTATCAACTATAACCGCATTTTAATCCGACTCGATGTTCATATGTGTGTGACCCGATAGGCTTCCGAATATGTTGGCCGTAGACACAAAGTGCAATTTACTAAAATGCCCTTCATACCTAACGATCACGGGATAGCGTCTAGCAACACATCGTGACCCCCAATTATCGGAAGAGTCAAAAGCAATGACTACTACCTTTCATGTGAAGCAGTTACCGTGTAACTTACAATCCTATCGCAATAATTATATCCATACGATCGTATCTCGAGTGTCAATACATTGACGATCGTATCTTATAATCTGGATATCATGCTCTCCCTCGGAATAACACATTTACTCCTACTTTGCAAAGATTCTCGAGAGCTAGACATTCCTTATAAGAAGGCCATTTCGGATATTCAATCCCAATCATAGGATACGCGATTCCCGGACGACCAATCATGTATACTCCGCATGCTTCAATATCATACCCAATCACTACCGCATGATCGCCCCGTGGTTAGGAGAAATCTCAATAGTGTCAAAGCATGACAATCCACACCGTGATGCCATGAAGACTCCGGTCAAAAGGATAATTACACAACCGCCACATAGTGTGACACTTAATGTAAGTGGGTCAGTCTAACGTACGCATTCTCTAATACACGTCCACGTACAGTCCAAGTGTCTCTACACTTCGATAGACGAGATCTATCCCTACCTTCTAAAAGATAGAAGACATCCAATACGTGCTAGTCCGATTATACTATCAATGTCCCATTTGATAATATGTAAGACTAGAGACATTTAAGTACCAACCTTGTTATAGTGATTAGAGATCTCATCAACCATAATCACTATCATGGTTTCTCTATCACTGATTGATACTAGGGACGTTACTATATATATACAACAAATAATATGAAGACAAACAATATATATAATAACATAAGTGCTTTTATTAATCATAATAAAGATATTACATGAACTAAATAGACTGTAAACGACCCGACCCGGTCGGATCCGGTCCAACCCGATTGGGTTTAGGACACCTTTCCAACAACATTATCATACCACACCCCACCCTACCCTACCATACCTTACCTTACCTCACCATACAACCTCCACCATACCATACCATACCACATATCACCCTACCTTACTCTATCATACCATATTACACCCTACCCTACCTTATCCATATCATACATTACTTTATCACCCCACCCTATCCTACCCACCCTACCATACCCTACACAACACCTACCTTATCTCACCCCACCATACCCTACCCACCCAACCTTACCCCTCTTATGTTACCCCACCACCTCACCACCCACCCAACCCCATCTTAATCTTACCCACCACCCACGTGTTTTGTTGATTTTCATTACTTCCGTCTCATTTCATCCGATTTCGGAGGGAATGAAAATGGGCATTTTTCATTGCATTGGAATAAAGTTTGATTTCATTCAATTACCTTATAAATACACAAAAGTGGAATGAAATGAAAAGCCATTCCATTCACGCGTAACAAACATACGTTTAGTTTAAAAAGGTTGTTTGTACACACAGAAAAAATGCTGAAAGAAGCCGATACAAAGTTTCGAATTCTCGCACCACAACTTAAATCCAAGGTTGTCACTAGGAGCGGTTCCAAAAAAATTGGGATGCAAGTCAGTACTGTCTTTTAAACTTAGTCTTGTAAATACTTGAAATCATAAATCAATATATAAAAATTAGCGGGTCAAATTTATATATATAGATATTAATTAAATTTTTTCCACTGTGATTATTTTTTAAGAGGCTCAGCTGCCACCCACATTACCATAGTGTGGTGCTACCTCTAACACTACAGCACCCTTGCTTTTTTTTACTAGTAAGATGTACACTCAGGGGTGCGGTTTTTTTTACTTCAAATTCTTATGTTTAGCGGCCTAAGCATCCCTAGACCGCATCATCTGTTCAAACCTCGTTGTCAAGTTTGTCTACCAAATTTAACATGATATCGTATTTTTTGTTTACCTCACAAGGCAGACAATGCAAATCGTCGAATAAAGACATCACATGGCATTGTATTGTTGTAATAAACCATCACATGCGGAACATTGCAAATCGCAAATATTTGTAAGTTGTCACAATTCGCTCAAACGTTGTCGTTTTGGACTTGAGAAAGAAATTGAGGAACATTAGACATATGATCACGTTACAAAAAAACCCTAGATCAAAATTTAATTTATGCAGTTATATTCTATTGTATATGTTTTCTTTCTAAAGATATGTTATTGTTATCCTATATGAAACACTATCATCCTAATAGAAAACGTCATTACTTTTAAGTAATATTACCTTATTTTTAGGCCCGTTCCTTTCTGACCGGGCTCTCAGAAAAAGAAAAAAAAAGGCCCTTGGATCAGCGTAAAATTATGGTATAATAGTTACTTTAAAGTATAATAGGTGGATGAGTGTTAAAAGAAGTATTATAACTTGATCAAACTTGGTTTGTTAAGCTAAATAAACGAACGATGAGGAACATTAACTGTAACGCCACTGTCCCGGATACCGAGTCCTTATCCGGAAAAAAAGGTTCGCCACTGTCATGATTTTCGAAAAAAAACAATGCAATCTAAACATGCAAATTTCACTCCTAGATCTAAAATTCACATACTTTGATTGATAGATCAAAGGCTCTGATACCACTTGAAGGATGTAATATCGCCGGATGGATCATAGATCCATCCGATTACGCAGCGGAAACTACAAGATCTAGATCTAGTCAACCAAAATACATAAATAAATAGATCTAACTTACGAGGGGGTTAGATCACCAACCTTTTTATGGTGAAAAACGTCAAGAACAAGTTGAGAGCCTAGTTGAGAAGCCAAAGTCTTCCAACGTGTGTCTCCAAGCACCACCAGGTGGATGGTGTTTCACGCCGCCGGACCTCCTCGATATGCTACCAGAAAAATCCCGAAGATTTTTCCAACTCGAACCCTAAGAATAGAGGCCGGAATTTTCAGCCAATTTCTCTTGTGAATAGTGACGTGAATAGTGATTTTTATGGTACAATGGAGAACTCTTCTTATATAGGAGAGAGATCCTTGTTCCACAAGGATTTAATTTAATTAATGGATAATCAATCAAATAAATCCTTTTCCATAAAAGATAAATCTAATATTTTCCCAAACAAATTAGGATAAATAAAAGATTATTATCTAATATATTAATTATTTAACCAATAAATAATTAAGCACATGCCATATAATAACACAAGAAAACAAATTCATTGTTAATAATATATACATATTGGCACCAATACCTAATTAAATAGGTCATGGGCCGAAATTCACCAAACCGGGTCGAGTCCATGAAAAATATCTTTTCCATGTTTTTAATCATTTAGTCCAACTAAACAATTAATCCACATATCAATTAAACAGTGCAATGCTACTATTTAATTATAATCGAGGTGCAACAACGAGAAACCTATATGCTATATTAGGAGTCACGTCGGGGACCATGGACCCATATTCAGTAGCTACAATAAATCGAATAATATTATCCGTCAGACCGAACAATAATATTCAATCTATTAATTCCGGGATTACACCACCATAAACCCGAAACTGAACTCTGCCGAATATAGATAACTTACATTCAACCATGAGTTGATAAGGTGTCCACTGATATAATCATTACATACGGATAAATCCTCCATAGACTGTTCATTTCGAGTCGGGATATTTCCGTAAACCCTTCTCGAAACATATTATCCTTATTTACCATTAACCCCCTAGTGATCAATTAGTTCACATACCTGACTAGTAGCTAATTAGTCTAACATGAACTCCGCGGATCGATCAGTTTCTAGGATTAACAAAAAAGGGAACTGTCTGTCTACTTTCCGATGGAAGGAATGGATTTCATATCTGTGATAGCACAGACTACTCACTCATTCCAGAATAGAGCCAACGAGAAGTGTTGGACCACATTCTTCGAAGTGATCCTTACTAACACATCAAACTCTACCCTAGTCTAAGCAGTTGTCTGTGATCACCTCAGGATTGAGATTAATCCATAAATGATCATCTTGTGATTCGATAAGACTTCTCGATCACAGAATTATATCGATAACTCAAATCAAATCGGTCCAGCTCTATATGATTATCATCATATATAAATGCCCCACTAGGTATCCTATTACCGACAGTCCGGATAAGACTGTCACACCGTAAAGTGTTCTGGGCGCATTATTAGCATATTAATCATGAGACCCGTACTCAGATTAATCAACGCTACGGACTAAGTTAATTTTAAGTACATCTCACTAACTCAATCCTCTTGTGTATAGCCATACACTGAGTTATGTGATTACATAGACGAGGTACTTAGGGTTTTCAGTAGTGTCTTAATTACTAGCATACATGCATATAATAAGATGAATTATTAATTCTGTCCTAAAACAATTACATAATTGTCTTTCGGGCACTACACCTAACAGCCACCTCTCATCTGAAACTCTGAAAACTCGAAAATGCGAGGTCTAGTGCTACATGATGGCTTTTTTTTTAGGGCTACCTGATGGTTTTTTATAGCTTTTTATAGGTGTTTCTGAGTCTCGGTCGGTTTTAATAATTTTACCGGGAAAAGTAAACCTAATTCCTAAAAAGATAAAAATACCCTTAATGAAAATTTGGGGTTTCACATTAATGAGCAAAACACAAGCTTGTCCGGAAGCAACACTGCACGTTTAACAACTTTATCTCAGAGTAAGAATAAGACTGAGCCGGACTCTACTGTCGTCTAAAAAACCAACTCTAGAGTAGTTTGACGAGTTGTCAAAATACCAATCGCTCGACAAAGAAATAAAAAGTGAGTATAAATAGATAAAACCCAAATAGTTGCCATCACTCCAAGGCCATGCTGTCTATCTCATGTAGAGATGGCATGTAGGTCCAATATGACGGGCATAACCGAATAGTTCCTATTTTCGACAAAAAGGACGTAGAATGTAATCGAATCGAGCTTGGTCGATATTCTTTAAAGATTGAGCTCGAGCTAGATAATAAAAACTTGTGCTTGAAACTCAACTCGAACTCGATTGAGTCGTAAAAGAACAATATCGAACTCAACTTGTTTAATGCTCACTATAACTCAGCTCGATTTATAAACTCTATATATCTATAGAATTAATATATTTTTTATAAATTGGGCAAGATTGAGCTCAACTCATTTATTATTTGGCTCAACTAATAATTAATAATTTGTACACAATTTCATTTTACAATTAATCATATAAATATATTTATTTAAAAATTATTTAATATAGCTCTATCAACTCACGAGCTACTCGATCACTATATTATTAAGCTCGAGATCGACTCAGTCAATTATTCGAGTAGCTCAACTCGAGTTCATACTCAAAAAGGGAAAAAATCGAATACGAGTAGCTCATAAGTAACCGAGATTTTTTTTCAAGATTTACTTTGTATATTGCTACAAAATAAAAAATAAATAAATAAACCCAAAATTTAGGAACCACCAAACAACAAAGAGTATCCCCAGGCTAATGTACATTTTCACAAAATACCTGCATATTTGGGGGCATAAATTAAAACACTATACCAAACAACAACAACAAAAACCATAAAACAGATTCTAAAAACTTAAAGAGTTAATGTTAGATTTCTCTTTCTTTCTAAAAATACTATACATCCCAACCATCTTTCCTTCTGCTGAATTCGGTCTTACGTTTCGTTATACCGCCATACATCGAGCTAAATTTCTCGAGACACCTACTTCTAACTCGATAATGTGATTGCGTATCTCTACTGATTGCTACACTAGAGAATTTCGATGTATCTATAGCCCAAGCCGGTCTCACGTACTCAACCGTTGTTGTCTCAGAATCCGACAAAGAGCTTGCATTTGCATACAAATAATTCATCAAGACATCCTCACAGTTGAAATACGCATCCACGATTTGCCTTCCCGGTTTAGCTTCTTCACTCCAGTATCTCTCGAAAGCAACCCGAATGTCCATGAATGCTGCCCCGGTTAGTATCATGTTGTAGCCGTTGTGTTTACGGGCGTGTCTTTCGGCTTTGTATTTATTACCGTTGACTAACCGGGGATAGAACCCCACGAGTTTCTCGGGAAGTTCTCTCCATACTTTGAATCCACGTTCCACGTCGTCACAAGTCATCATTATGTCATCATCAAGCTCAAGCACGGCTCGTGTAGTGATCAACGAGTCCTTTTTGAACCGGTTGTTTAACGAGTTTTTCTCCTCGACTCGTATCCGCACCGGTACTGCAGAATCGAATTCGGTTAAATCTGGAGGTGTCCCTTTGTTCCATACAACAACGATCTCATGTACGGATGAACATCGAGAATAGTGTTTTATGTACATCTTCAGGTTCCAAAGCCGAGCATCGTATGTCATGGTTAACAACGTGAACTGAGAGTATAGCCCGTTTAAAGGATACGGTTCTTGTGCACCACTGCCTCCGTATATATACGTTACTCCTAAGCACACGAGCACAAATGCTCCTAAGATCATGAATACCAGAACCAACTTGTATGTATAGGTATTCGGTTTTATTCTGCCACGTAGTGCCGAGCTCATGTGGTTCAACCGACTGGTAAATAATCGAACTTTAGAGGATAGAAGATCTGGTGGTCTCTCTCGAGACGAAGACAACAAAGAATCGCTTCTCTTTTCCATGTTATGCGGGCACCAGCTTAAAGGTACTACGCATTTCACGGCTCCAATCAACATGCCTATCAATATAACAAGTGTACCAACTCCTATAACCGAAGTACAGCCAAGAATTAAACGTCGAGTTGCATCTCCCGAGGGTACTCTGTCTCCATCTAAAATCCCAATCCATTCTCCAGAGCTTAATTGCTGCAAATCAAGATGATGGTTACGAGCACCGTTCCACGAATTCCTCCCTTTACTTGGTTCTTGAATATTCAAAAAAACTTCGACTTCTTTGTACTCAGTAGTAGTAAGTATTTCCACTTTAAATACGCGTATCCGGTGACCATAGGTTTCACCACAGTCTTGTCCAATGCGATAAAGATTATCGTTATGTACGAATGGCCGGCCTCCATTGCGGGCCCCGAAGCTTTTATCTGTGTTATATATAGGATTCATTCTATGAGGATTCCATGGACCAAGGGGTGAGCTTGCATACCAAATTTCTAACTGTCCATTCGTTCGGGTACCGATTCCGCTGTGATCTGAACCGAAAAGCCAATACTTTCCATCATAAGGAACAATAAAAGAATCAACCAGAGGCTTTTTCATTAGAATCTTGTCAAGAGTCCATTCCATTGGGAAGTTTACTGCTCGGTAAAGTCGAAGGTCCCCTTTCGTACTTCCTTCTGGCATCATGTAAATCTGGTCCAAAAGAAATTTATGATAAAATCCATAAATAATGATAAGAAGAACCACGAAAACACGAAAAAACAAGGTCTTACGTTGCCATTATATTCGAAAACGTAAGGATAAGACAGGTGCCAATCTTCATCAAGGGCAATGCCCATAACTTCCCATGTGGCTCCCTTATCAAAACTTCTTGCAACTCCGATGTCTCCGTGCATGGTGATTGAATTTTTTGTTTCGAAAAACAAGTATAGCACATCCCCCTGGATTGAACGTCAAAACATCAACTAATTGCACAGCAACATGTACATTCCACTAGTATCTATGCATCGTATACGTAAAAGTCAACTAATTGCACAGCAACATGTAAATTTACAGTACCACGGGACAGTAACAACTTAACCCAGAAAAATAAAAGACATTTATGTCATTTAGTCGAATTGATACGCCAAACACTGCATAGATAGTCACAACAACTCGGTTCACGGACAGCAACAGACGGTGCTTTCCAAAGATCAAGACCTAACTGCAAGGGAGGCCTAAAAGGAGGATGAATCGTACGCATGTGAAATATTAAACAGAACCCAAAAGATGTATCAAGTTCATATACAACTCTCTCACAAATACACGATATCCTGAGATAAAAGGCGTTCATGAGAAATGAATCGCTGATTTATGAAAACAGTAACAAAGCATGGCATGGAAAATGATACCCTAAATTTAACTGTTTCACGTGTTATGATTTGCATACCCGAAACCAGTTGTACAGGGTCTTGTGATTTCTACCAAAGCAAATTATGTTGAAAAAAAAGACAGGAATGCATAGCTGCACGACCAAATGACATGTCATTAACCTCCAAGGCCCCAAACTTGCCTAAATTTTGAAAGCTTTGTACTAAAGGGAGATATGCATCCGAGTGGAGTTACCAACAAGACGATAAATCAGACAAATTAATTTTTCTTTTCCTGCCTTTCCAAAGTAGAAGTTTCTTTGTGTTCCTTTCTCTTTCTTAACCTTATAGCAGCATTAGCAGGTGATTCTTGTGTGGTAACTCCATTTGTGGAGTTACCCCACATGTGACTCAATCTGGACCATTGCTTTTCATTCTGGGTATATACTGTGTTGTTGAGATTGAGCCACGTGTGGTAACTCTTCAAAGCATAAGAATTCCCGAGCAATAGCATGACAAATGGGGCCACCTCCCCTGCCATTCTCCCTAAACTCCAACATGGCATTTATTCTCTTACGGAAGATGTCGATCGCTTGTAAACTTTACAACCAGATAGTAAATTCCCCTGCAGAAAAAACACAGAAACTAGCAGCTTCCTTCTCTCTTTTTACCACTCAATTTTCTACCCATATTTTTTTCTGAAAATTTACAACCGGGGAAATCTACATTCTTTCGCTACAATAAGAAAGAACTTTTCCCCAAACCCCAGGAATCAAGTAGGAAAGCAAGAACCATCTAAAGCAAAATATGTCCAAAAGGAACTCAATTATTTTAAGGTACAGATAATGAAAGCTCAGCATCAGGAAGGCAAATGTGACATCAGGTAGGAAAGTTCAGTAAAGGACCACACACTTCAATAACTTTTGCATTTCACACTACTTTTGAAGGCACCAATCCAAAACATACATTGCACATGGAACAAGGAATCAGTTCAGTAGTACATGCGTAAATTGTCAACAACCAAAATTTATTTTCACACAGTCCTTTATCCAAACCCTCTACAACAAGCGTAAATTCATCGTATTCAAGAAACTAACTTTGAATCAGAATATTCCAAGACCAAAAAATCAAAAGAGGAACAGGGGGTTGGGGAAAGTACCTGAACATAAAGGAACGGATCGGCAACAAAATTACTAGGAAATCCAGCTTGTGATGTGGAAGCACAAGTGAGCACCGGGTTGGCTACAGGCCACGCTGCATTCTTGTCCCTCCACACATTCATCTGCACACCCATTTCCAATCAAACATCAAAATTCACCTGAATCCCCACAGATATAGCCCAAAATTCAGATATACAAACAAGAGACACACATCAAAAGAAGAAATATTAAGCACACAACTAATCATCTGGTTGCATCAGCTACTTCCAAAGAGTAAGTATGAAGAATAAAAAAATGAAACAACAAAGAAAATCCAGCCACAAAGACACCAAGTTGCAAGCAAAACCGATCAAGCTAGTTAACTCTTTAGAGAGAAAAAAGCAAAAGCAGTAGCAATTTGCCTCAGAAAAACATACCCCAATTAAAATCATCAATATCCTGAAAACCAATAAAACAATTAGAAGCACTAACAATCAAAAATGGCTTAAACTCTAAAAAAACATCTTAAACTCCCAACAAAATTTTAGAAGGGTCCACAAAAAACCCAGAACTACAAACCATCAAGAATATCCCTTCCTACAAAAAACATACAAATTGAAGCATGAAAAAGAAATAAAAATGGTGAGAGGAAAAAAAAAAAAAAAAAAAAAGCTTACATCTTCAATGGGCTTGAGAGAAAAAGGAGAATCACCGTAAAAAACACCAATAGACCAAGACCCTTCACCGTCATCTCTGCAGCCTAAGACAGAGAGACTTGTGTGGACATTGGGAGTAAGAATCAACCTCGAGTACAGAGTTGCAATCCAACCCAACAACAGAAATGACAACAAGAAATACCCAAAACTAAATGAGAAAACACAAGATTCATTATTATTCAAACCAATACCACTACTATTATTCTTGCTACCATTTAAATTATTATTACTATTATTATTCTGTCTATGCCACACCAGTCGCCACCCTGATCCTCCTCCGGCGAGGCGACCCCCATTCCCGGAAACAGCAATTGGACTCGAACCCATTTTCCAGAAACACAAATCTTAACAAAATTAGAATGAAACAAGTAGAAGAAGGAGGTCTGAAATCGTGTTTCCAACTCCCTCCCTCCCTCCACAGATCCCGTCGTCGTCAACGCCGCTTTCCTATGTTTTGCATGTGAGATGGTGGAACAAGACAAAGGGAAGAAAAAAATAAAATTAAAAACTTTGTTTATTGAGCAAAGAGAGGCGTTGCGATTTTCACCAAATGACAACTGGATTTGTATGGCGGTTTTTGGGATGATTTGATTGCGATGGCTCCGTTTTCTCTCTATCTCTACGCAACAAATCAAATCAATAAGGGCTGAGTAAAATTTGTAAAGGTGGTGGCAGGATCTATGGAGACATATAAATTAGAAGAAGAAGAAGAACGTTTATCCATAAAATCAAAAACTTGCTTAGATCAACATTGTATATCAGTGCGCTGGAAATTTGCTTGTATGTATACTTATGATTGTATCCGTTTTTTTTATCTGTCGTAGAAAAAAAAAATTATAAATGATTGTTTTTGATCTAAAATGAGGAAAAATGATAAAAGAAAAAAGATAGTGGTCGAGAAGGACAAAAACACGCATGTTACTACATGTGTTACAACCAAATGTAGTAACACATGTAGTAACAAATACTTAATTGATTATCTAAATAGAATTACATTTTGGACAAATCCAAAATGTTAAACGAACATACATTTTGGGACGATGTAGTATATATACTCGTGAATATTTTGAATCAAAATTTAAAATGCTCGAGTTAGATTAAATTATACATGGCAAGAATTTAATGAGCCGAGCATCGAGCTGCTCATAAGCGGCTTGGATCATTTACGCCCCTAATATGTTCCTATGAACATTTATCATGATTTTTTTTTTTTTTATCGGATACGAAAGGAGGGGAGGAGGATTCGAACCCTGGACCTCCCACTGAGGCCAGGGTAAAGCCCAGGGCACTAACCACTGGGATGAGCCGTATGCTCGTACAAATATAATGTGTATCATGAATAATGTTTATTAAATTAAATCATCGTACAAATGTAATGTGTATTTTAAATATAATAACAGAATTTAATTTTGCCTCCACCAATCCGCCTCCGTCATTTCTTAAGAAATAAATCATTTGACCATTTACAAACTGAATCACTTAAGTATAATTTTTTTTTTTAAGAGACTAAAGTATAATTTTTTATTCACATCATCACGAATCTCAAGGACAGGGCAGAGGACCTGTTTGGTTTCGGGTTGATTGAATTCATTTAGATTCAATTAAATATTTTATTCACTACACTATCTTATTTATCGTTATTTTATTAATTTTATTATTTTATTGTAATTTCTTTCACCAATCATTTCACCATTAACGAATAAATAATATTAACCAATTCACTTTATTCATTCACTATACTATTTAACCATTACTTATCAATATACTATTCATTAGAATTTCTCTGTCCAATCAATTTTTTTAATCTACACAAATTTCAATTCAGAATTTCAATTTTATAATCATTATTTTATTTTATTTTTTCTCTTATGAATCCATTTAACCCAATCTAACCCGAAACCAAACAGAGTTACTAAAACAATTAAATGAAAATGAATTATGTGATAGTACATTATATAGTACATCATTGTTTTTTAATAAGAGGTCAACTAAAACAATTAACAAGTGATTAAGAAAGTAGTTACTAGTACTATAATCTAAATTTCTTGGATTAAGGTCGAGCAAAAAACCCAATAAACACGAACCAACCCAAAACTCAAACCGTACCAATCCAAAATAACCAAACCCAGTTGAAACCAAAAATATTGGGTTGGTTTTAGACCCAACCCGAATGCTATTGGGTTGGTTTGGGGTTTTTTATTTTTTTCTTCGGTTGGACCCAACTCAACCCGAAAGACATTACAATAGATAATTCTATTGATAGCCAATGAAAAAGGTTATTGCTATTCATTTTCGATCAACATTTATTCTTATGGTGTGATAATTGAAAAATGAAGAAACATTTGTAAGATTGCAGAATTAGACTAAAATGACTATTTGATAAATATAATATTTTTTCGAATGAATAATGGATCATTTCTTTAACTTTTAAACTTTCATGTTTGATTTCCTTAATGCTTAAGTATTGTTCTTTGTTACAATCTCTATATGTTGTTGGTTGTGTCATAGATTATTGGATTCGTAATATGATGTCCATAAAAAATTGTCTTTAAATATTGTTCTCTATGGACATGTGGTAAAATATTTGAATTTCGATAGAATACATGTATGGATTGTATTACATCAAAGTTTGATTATAAATACATTGTTTATGACTTAAAACTCGAAACCCAACCTAGCCCAACCCGAAACCAACCCGGACCAAACCATTGGGTTTTCTAATAATTTGGTTCGGTTTGGGTTAGTATTTTCTTAAACCAACCCGACTAATACTATGTAAAACCCAACCCAAATGAACTCAACCCGACCCAAGCTCAGCCCTATCTTGGATCTTGCCCTAGTGGGCATGTGTATATAATGGTATGTGTTGTGTTTTTCATATAACTTGGGCAGACTGTTACTCAACAACTCGCCCACAACGCGTTACAATATGACTATTATTTGTATCATACATAATCTACTCATTCATCATTATAGTTGTGCACTGCCACCACAATATATACCTGTTTTTGTGAAAGTCGGTTTAGAAGTTTAGAACCGACTTTTCGTAGATGCATTGTGAGAACCGACTTTGATAAAGTTTGTTTTTGTTCTTTTAACCTACGAAAAATCGGTTATAAAGTTTTAAAATTAACTTTCTTTCTTTTTTTGTACAAATTGACTTTAATAAAATCGATTTTATTGTGGTACACATGTATAATGAAGAACGATTAAATTGAGTATTGTGCAGATAAATGTCTCCTTCCAAATTTATATATTTACACCATTTAATTTACAAAAAGAATATAATTAACTAGGGCGGAGATATTTCTATTTTATAAACTCGTCATTAATAAAGGGTTTTCTTTATTTATTATATTTCCTGTTCAGTATACTAGGTGTACAAGTCAAAGTACGTCAGGTACTTAAATTTTATAAATAATGTGTACATTTATATAGGGGTCTTTTATTTCCACCATAATAACTCTATCGATTCACCATATTATATGCGCAACACAGTAAAATCGACTTTATAAGAATCGATTATAGAGTCAAAAAACCAACGTCCTGCAGAGTCGATTTTGAATTGACATTGAAAAAAATCGATTTTAGGCTCTTGATGGCCAAAATAGCGAGGTCCAACTTTAACCGACAATGTACCGAGTCGGATGCACTATAGTAGCAAGCAAGGTCGATCCCACGAGGAATCAATCAAGTACCAAAGTCATTTTCATACTTAGTTTAGGTCAACCAAGAGTGGAACAAGTGATAATTAACACTAAGACGTAATATAAACTAAAGATAATAAGAAAGAAGGAATAGTCGAACCGTGATCCAATTGATTAGTTTCACCCCTCTTATCGACTCATTGGGAACGAGTATAACCAACCAACCAACCTAACGACTATATCGACTCATTCATGGGTGCAAACTCGTAAAGTGATATTAAACGTCATACAACAACCTAGTACCCTTTGCCCGGTTCAACAGTCCGCCTTTAAGGATTTAACCCTACCTTATCAAGCAAACGGGATGTGTGTGTGTGTGAATAGCTTCTCCTACATTTACCAGGGTTTACCGGTTTGGATTATGGACGCTAGGTTATTGCAACTACACCATAGGCTCATACTTCTTAAGCATCTCCATTAATCGAGGCCAAACCGAGGCTGAGCAAGGTCGAGTAGGACTTGCACGTTGTAACGTTGGGATCGGGACGAGGCTAAACGAAGGGAATTTCTGGGGAATGAACAACAAGAGATAAACTCGAGCAAGCTTAATCATGTGGTGTATCAAAATAAAAATAGCTAGCTCTACCTTTCTCTAACTCAAAATGACTCTAGAAACATGATTCTTGATTAAAAAAAAAGAAGGCCCTATCGCATTATGTCTCAAGTATAACGAGACAAAAATGTATAAGAATCATGTTTCTATACTAAGGATTCATCCCAAACAGATAAAATATAATTTCAGGTCATTTTAACACCATTTATTTCATGTCAGGTCGGATCAGACCTGACATTTTTTTTTGAGTCCCCCGTGGAAATTTCCCCCCTCGTCCCGTGGAATTTTCCCTCAGCCCGTGGAAATTTCCACATGCTGGAGGAAAATTCAACCGGATCAGGGGAAAATTTCCACGGGCTGGAGGAAATTTCCACGGGGCGAGGGGAAAAAATTCCACGGGGGACTCAAAAAAAAATGTCAGATCTGACACAACCTAAAATGAAATAAAGGGTGTTACAGTGACCTGAAATTATATTTTCTCTCCCAAACACCAACATCATATAACGAATCAATATATGAGTCCTTTATACTTGGATTTCTTTGACTCAACATTTATTACTTTTTTTTTGTTTTGACCTTAATTGCAAGCTTTCCTTGACTTTTCACTTTTGATATTGATAACTTTTTTTTTGAAAACTGTAATATACAATTTAAATATGTTTGAGTCAAAGGCCATCACGTACATACTATATAAAAATGAGCTCCTACCCTCAAAATCGTGACATAGCTCGTACAACACACCAATTCCTATCAAGAATACAAACCACTCTACCACCCCTCACTTGCCTAAGCAAGTGTGATAAGATGAAATGATTAAGCTCAACTCGTAGGGTGTTCAAGAGAATCTATGTTGAAATAGTGTCATAAACCCAATCAGGTTGGCCGGATCCGACCGGGTCGGATCATTTCTACTATTTCTTTATGCTTATACTTATATTAAATGGCTTCTGTGTTGTCATATATTTGTTTTTTTGAAGAACCAATTATGAATTGTTATATGATAGCGTCCTTAGTATTAAACTGTGATAGAGAAACCATGATAGGCGATTATGGTCGATGAGATCTCTAATCACTTTAACAAGTTTGATACTTAAATGTCTCTAGGCTGATATACTATTAAACAGGGCATTTATGGTACGAACAGGCTAGCGCGTATTAGTTGTCTTCTGTCTTTAAGGACATGGATAGATCTTGTAAATCGAAGTGTAGAGACACTTGGACTGTACGTGGTCGTGTATTAGAGAATACATACGTTAGACTGATCCACTTACACTGTTAAGTGTCACACTATGTGGCGGTTGTGTAATTATCCTTAGGACCGGAGTCTACACGGAAGCAAGGTGTGGATTGTTATGCTTTGACACTATTGAGGTTTCTCCTAGCCACGGGGCGATCATGCGGTAGTGATTGGGTGTGATACTGAAGCATGCGGAGTATACGTGTATGGTCGTCTGGAAATCGCGTACCCTAAAAGTAAGGGTGAATATCCGAAAGGGCCTTCTTATAAGAAATGTCTTACTCTCGTGAATTTTTGCAAAGTGGAAGTAAATGAGTTACTTCAAGAGAGCATGATATCTCGATTATAAGATACGGTCGTTGATGTTTGACACTTAATGAACGACCGTATGGATATTATTACAGCGATAGAATTCTATTTACAAGCTAACTGTTTCACATTAAAGGTAGTAGTCATTGCATTTGACTCTTCCGATGATTGGGGGTCACGGTGTGTTGCTATACGCTATCCCGTGATCGTTAGGTATGAAGGGCATTTTCGTAATTTGCACTTTGTGCCTACGGCCAACATATTCGGAAGCCTATCGGGTCACACACACAAGAACGTCTAGCCGGAGTAAAATATGGTTATAGTTGATAACCAAATAAGGAAGGAATTTATCTCACGACTATAAAGGTTATAGTGGTAAATTACTATGGTAGTATTTATTTATTATGAATAAATTAAATACAAGATATTTAATTATGTTGATTAATTAAATATGTATATTGATACATATATTTCGAAATATGTATATATATGATATACATGTATTTTGCAAATTAATTAATGATAGTATTATATTAATTAAAGAAAATCTCAATTCCCAAATTATTGGGGAAAGGGATGCCATTTTAAAGTGTATTGGATACATTTGAGTTGTGTAATTTAATAAATAAGATTACCATAATATTAATATTAGATATTAATTGATTTTGAAAAAATAGATTTATGGTAATAAGATAAATATAGTCAATAGAAGATATTGACAATATATTAGAAATATTTAATATATGATATTGAATATTATTGAGATAAATCAATCAAATGTATTTTCCTTATTTTATTAGAAAAAGAATTTCTTTCTCCTCAATCTACTAAGAAGCTTCTCCCAATCAGATTGGGATATGAAAGTGGCGCCCTAACCCCTATTTAATGGAGGCTTGCCTAGCTATTTTGTACATCACAATTCCATGAGCTAATAGTTCTTGTGAAAAATAGAAAGCTTCTTTGAGAGAATTTAGAGAGAGAGAAAAGTCCGGTCTAGCAACCGGATTTTTCTAGTAGCAATCCAATGGTGGATTCCGGCGGGTTGTTCGTGTGGACTAGCGGTAGAGGCCGAACGCTTGGGCAGCTCCGTGTACCACTACTCTACTTAGACGGTCAAAGTGTCGATTTTTTAGATCAAGCAAGGTATTCACCGTCTACTTCTTTTATGCTTGTTGTTTATACGAATCGATCCTGGTTAAAAGAAAATAAAATTTTAAATTCCACTACGTTCCCACATAGATTTCCTGACAATGTAGACCACAAATAAGGCTTAAGGGTCGGATAATTACGGGCTAAATATGAATGGCTAAGTGTCGGATGAGGGTCTAACCATCGTACTAAGGCTTACGGGGGCTAATGTGGAATATGTAACGGGATGGCTATTTGGCTCTGGTCGGGTCAAAGAAATGCCATAACTGTCATCCAAAACTCTACCAAGGTCAGCCTTTCTATTTCGTCTCGAAGTTAATGGTATGAGTTCTAGGTAGTCGAATTGTGCCTAAGTCTACCATAATCGGTCACTAGTTACCATGGTTCATGAAATCGAAGCTATACGTGCATAAGTATCCCGTTCACAAGGCAAGGTAGTAAGCGAAGTAGCATGAATTTAAACGTTTCCTAAACAGTTTATCCTATCAATGTGATGGCCCAACATACGAATGCAACATAAAAATTTTGGAAAATTTTAAAAATAGCTCAATTTTGCTAAAGTAGTGACCAAACTCTAAGCATACAACACAATGGCTAAAATCAACAACAAAGCACATATCAAAGCTAAGCCTACCACTCCCACACTTTAAATGCAACACTGTCCTCAGTGTGTGAATGATAAAGGAGAAAGAAGGCTTAGCCTAACCCGATAGAAAGGCACAAATCCAAGTACGTGACATATCCATGAAGCTCCAACTCGAATACCTAAAGCCATGAAACAGAGACACCAAGAAAACGCATGCACGGGGAATAGCCACCGTGCCAGAAGCAGGCAATAGATAACGAGATATAATGAAAAGAATCAATGTCATATACACTATCATAGTATACCCGAAGGGACCGAACTCGAATCACATGAGATTAAACGATAATAAAAAAATGAAACAATCATCCATGCATAAATAAGGGCCAAAGTAATACCAATCCAAGTCCAGTAAAGAGATTAAAAGGAACTTTTCACCCAAGAGCTCTTTTCCTAGGCCAAAATTCTCCACTCTTTTACTTAGGACTCACTCTTACTACTACCAAACAAAGAAAAAAAAATGGGTTGCCTCTCACAAGCACCTTTGTTTTACGTCGTTGGCTCGATTTATTAAGAAACTAAAATAAAAATAACAAAGCACGAGTGGAATGAAAGAAAAAAATTGCACATTTTTTACTCAATAGCCTCAAGAACAGGCAATTAAAAAAAACTTCCATCCACTTTTATTGAGAACAAAAAGAATGTTGGACTTATTTCTATGTTTTGATGATGAGTGTCAGACTAGCTGTTATAGTGCAAAGTCAAAAAGATGTCTAGATCAATGTATAGGTTATTAGAGTTTGATTCATAAATAGGTTTGATCAAACATGCACTGTAATAGGCTGCTGATTCATATCAGCAGACTGGTCTAATATCAGTAGGGTAGATAGGTCAGTAGACTAGTCTGGAACCTGCTGAAGACTGAAGGCTGAGGGCTCAAACTCAGTTACAGAAGGCTAAGGGATCAAACTTAGTGATTTAAGTCAAGGATATGGAATCAAAATTTAGGCAAGTCTGTGATGACCTGAACTGATTACATATACCTTGTGTACAATGTCTAAGTTCCATAAAGTGGATGATGTTTGGAACTTGGTTATAACTAAAAAGGTGTAATCTAACTTCACAAATAAAAGTTAGATAAAAGAAGTCAGCTGCATTGTATTTTATACACAGCAAATTGATGTTCAGCAGACTGATTGGTATCTCAGTAGACTGATGAACCTGCTGATGATATACCTCGGTTAATTCAAGATTATATTGGAAGATTACATGGATAAGGACAACCAACTACCTCTGATTTATCAAATAAATCAATGGCTGAGATCAAAAGGACGTTGGGATGATTCAGATTTTTATCCAATGGTTATAAGTCAAAGGGTGGACAGACTGCACTATCAAAAAGGAATTATGATAGTGTCAGTCCTATGAATAGTGACAGAAGGCAAATCACATGGGACAAAAACAAGGAACGGTTACATTTGAATTTAAAATACAAGTCACATGCACTCCTACCTATAAATAGAGGACCTTCAACTCAGAAACAAGATGATGATTGATGAAATTTGAAAAACTTTAAAGAGGCATCTGAGCTGAAAAACACCCTGCTGAACCTACTGCACTTAAAGCTACTGATCCAGAGAAATTCTTCAAGTGTATTCTGTATTCAAGCTACATCAAGTTTACACACTTGAAGACTGCAAGCTGCTGATTATATCATCATAATCAAGCTGCTGCAACTGAATCATTTATTTGATTCAATCTTTATTTTATAAAGAACCTGCTGAAGACAATGAAGCACAGTTGTGTGAAAGACTGTTGTTTGTGGTGGAGCTGGTGAAGAGGCAATCCTACCCTTCAAGGACCAGTGGAAGACTCAGGAGCAGCAATCCTACATGTTCCCAGTTTTCAGTTTGTGAAGCCATAGTTATTGGTGAAGGACAAGCAATCTTAGGAATCTTTGTAACTGCAACATCAAAGATCTCTAGTGAATTTCCTCCAACATCACAGGAGAAGATTGGATTGACAGGATTACACCACCTGGAACCACTATAAAATCTGCCTATTTACTTTCAGCATTTACATTCTGCACTTAGTTTATTACATTCATCAGTCAACTGAATCTAGCAACTGAAATCACACACATACACTAATGAGTATCTAATACTTAGTATCATATTTAACAACAAGTATTAAGGCTTAATTTTGATATTATTCCACTGCACAAATTCAGCAAACTTAACTATCAGTAGACTACTGTTTATCAGCAGGCTACTGAGGTATCAACAGACTACTGAAGTATCAGCAGGCTGCTGAAGTTGCAGAATTTGTTTACTCCAAAGTTTTAAGTGTTAAGTTTATTCACCCCCCCTTCTAAACTTAACCAAAGCCTTTTCAAGGGACCAACAATTGGTATCGGAGCAGTGCTTCTGTTCTGAAGAAATCCTACTTGTTGTGCTTGTGAAAATTCTTTGAAACTTTCTTTCAAGTTACTGATTTTCAAAGAATTGCATCATGGATAACACCCAGTATGCTAGAACTATGCTGATGTTTTCTCTAGATAGATTTGATGAGTATAAACGTCGAATGCAGGCTTACCTTGCTGCAACTCATGATGAGATGATGGATGTACTAACTGATGGACCACTGGAGATTACCAAGTCAGTAACAGTGGGTGAAACTACAGAGTACATTCCAAAGCCAAAAAGAGAATGGAATGCAGAAGATAGGAAGAGAGCAAACCTCAACAACATTGCTATTGATATCATTTACAGAACCTTAGATAGCAATATGTACATGAAGGTTAAAGATTGCAAAACTGCAAAGGAACTTTGGGACAAGATGCAGTTGATCTGTGAAGGCACTGATGCAATAAAGAAGAACAAAATCAGTGTGGTCAAAAAGAGGTTTCAAAAGTTCAAGATGCTACCTAATGAAACCATTGAGCAAATGGAATCTATATTCAATGCTATCCTGGATGAACTTACCTTGATGAGTGTAAGTTATTCAAAAGAAGAAATTAACACAAAAATTCTGGAGGCTCTACCTGCAAAGGATGTTTGGAAAATGAAGGTGACTACAATAGAAGAAATGAGAAAGTTGCATGAAGAAGACACCTTCAAGTTATTTTCAGATCTTAAGGCTTATGAATTTAGCAAAAAGCTTGTACCTGAGACTGAAAAAGAAGAGCCAAAGACCACTGCATTGGCTGCTTCACATCAGGAAGAAACATCTGAAGGACAAGATGATCTGCTGGATGAGATGCAAGAGCAGATTGCCCTACTGAGCAAGAAAATCAGGATGATGAAGACTGGAAAGGCCCCTTCAAGAAACTTCACAAAGAGGCCTACTGAAGGAAAGAAAGAAGAATCAAAGAAAGACAATGACTATCTGTGTTTTCATTTCAAGAAACCAGGACACTTCAAACCTGACTGTCCTGAGTTAAAACAAGGCAAGGAACCTGATTATCTTTGCTTCAACTGCAAGAAGCCTGGACACTTTAGACCTGATTGTCCAGACCTACTGAAGACCAAGAGTCAACAAAGAAGACATGGCAAGAAGGCTATGGTTGCTGAAGATGAATCAGGGTATGAAGTGGAATCTGAAAAAGGAAATGAATCAGATGACACAGCACTGGTTGCTGATATGGAAGATTATGCTTTGATTGCCAATATGGATGAAACTTATGAGGTATACAATACTGTATCTATCAATACTCCTGCTGGAAGTGATTGTGAATCAACTTGTGGTTCAAATCCTAGAAATTCTGACAATAATGAGACTTTGGATGCCATCCTTAATCAACTGAGGATAATACAATCTGGTTATGAGATTGTGAAGGCTGAAAAAGAAGCTCTTGAACTAGAAGTTGGAAGATTGAAAGCTGAATTAAGAGTTCTCAAAGGAAAGGAAAAAGATGTTGGACAGAATCAGTGTAAGCCTGCTGAACATCCAACAGCCTCTGAATCTGCTGAACCATCTTGCTCCACTTCTGCATACAAATCTAGAAAGCCTTATGGTGATAGAACAGGGCTTGGATTTGGAACTCAACAATTCAAAAAGAGTGGATCTAGCAAGGTTACTGAACCTAGTACCAGAATTGTCCTAAGTTTGTACCTGCACAAGATCCAACTCCAAGTAAGGTTGCTGAGGCAGTAAAACCTACTGAGAATACTTCAAGGAAGCAAAATCAGAAGTCAAAGAAGTCAACAGCTCCTAATAAAAAGAACAAATCCAAAAATAGGACTGCTGGACCTTCTAGACCTACTGATAGCAGACCTGCTACCAAGTCTGCTGGACCACAAAAAGGTAAAGGTCAGAAATATTCCAAGGATAAGAATCCTAAATCTAAAAATGTTAATCATTCAAGGGATACTTATCTCAGGGGGGAAAGGTAGACTGTTCCCTACTGATGATGATTGGAACATTCCTGTACCTGCTGATAGAAACAATCAGTTTAACCATGCTGCTAGGGTAAAACCTAAGCAATGGAATCAGCAGAGGACTCATCAGAGGACTTATAAAAGGCCTCAGCAGGGACCTCAGCAGACTCCATACTATAGGGCTGTTCCTAACAGACAACAAACAGATGGTTATACTAATGCTTCTAACACCAAAAGTCACTTCAAACAGCATTATAAACCAAAAGGCCAGAAAACATATGTGAATCCTACACAACCTACTGTTAGGACTTATGGATGTGTGGAATACATGTATGAACCAAAGTATGACACTTTTAGGAGAAGACCTTATGGAAACTTACCAAAAGTCATGCTTACTACTCTGACCACTATGGACCCAAACAGGTTTGGGTACCTAAAATGTATTAACTTTGTTTTGTAGGGTGTCTGGTACTTTGACAGTGGATGTTCCAGACATATGACAAAGAATAAACACTGTTTATCAAACTTTGTGGAAAAAGATGGTCCAAGGGTGAATTTTGGCAACAAGAATACACCTGGATACCAAGAGGATATGGCACACTTGTGAGAAATGGACTTACAATCAAGAATGTTGCATATGTGGAAGGACTGGACTACAACTTGCTAAGCACTAGACAATTCTGTGATATGGGATACAAGGTCACTTTTGACAAAAATAACTGTATTGTCATTAGTGAAAGAGGTGATCAAATTGTACTGGCTGGTAGAAGACAACAAAACATGTATGTTGTTGATTGGTCTACTGCAGTTCCAGAAACCTGCCTGATTGTGCATACCAAGTCAGAACTCAATTGGTTATGGCACAAGAAGTTGAATCATCTAAATTTTGATGATATCAATCAGTTGGTGAAGAATAAGCTGGTGATTGGTTTACCTGAGATCACATTCAAGAAGGATGCTATTTGTGATGCATGTCAGCAAGGTAAACAGATAAAGTCAAGCTTCAAGTCAAAAACTAAACAATCAACTAATAGAGTGTTGGAGCTGATGCATATGGATCTATTTGGACCAATAACTCCAACAAGTGTGACAGGAAAGAAAAACACCTTAGTGGTTGTGGATGATTATTCAAGGTACACTTGGGTGATATTTATGAACAGGAAAAGTGAAACACTCAAAAGCATGCCTAATCTTTTGAAGAGATTACAAAATGAGAAAAGTTTGACTGTAATAAAAATAAGATCAGATCAGGTTACTGAATTTCTCAACAAAGTTATAAGAGAATATTGTGAACAGAATGGTGTACTACATCAACTTGCTGCTGCTGGTACACCTCAGCAAAATGGGGTTGCTGAAAGAAGAAACATGACCTTAAAGGAAGCAGGAAGGACAATGATTTGTGAGGCATTACTACCTGAAAGATATTGGGCTGAAGCAGTCAATACAGCATGCTATACACAAAACAGAACATCAGTGAACAAGAAGCTGCTGAAGACACCTTATGAGATTTGGAATGGAAGGAAACCTAATATATCCTATTTTCATCCATTTTGAAGTAAATGTTTTATTCTAAATCACAAGGTTCGTTTGAAGACATTCCAACCAAAGTCAGATGAAGGAATCTTCTTGGGATATTCTTCAGTCAGTAAGGCATTCAGGGTACTGAACAAGAGGTCACTGAAGCATGAAGAAACAATTAATGTTGTGTTTGATGAACCTAAGTTCACTGGCATGGAAGATGAAGACTGTGAACCTGCTGAGAATCAACAAGTCACTGATCCAGATTGTGTTGAAGTTTTGGAAAGATTCAATGACTTAAAAGTTTCTGACACTGCCCCTGCTGAACACCCTGCTGGTGGCATTACTGATGCAACAACTGAAGCAATTCAAGGATCTGCTGAACCCCCTGTTGTTGAAGAAGCTACACCAGACCCTACTGAAGATGAGGTTCCTGATAATCTAACTAACCAGAATCCACAATGGTTAAGGAATCATCCTGCTGAACAAGTTATTGGCAATGTACAGCAAGGTGTACGGACCAGAAGACAACTGGAAGCTATGTTTACTTGTTTTCTATCTCAAATGGAACCTAAAGTTGTTGAAGAAGCAATTTCAGATCCAGATTGGATAATTGCCATGCAAGAAGAGTTAAATGAATTTGAAAGAAATCAAGTGTGGACACTAGTTGAAAGGCCAAGTCATGCAAATATCATTGGTACTAAGTGGGTATACAGAAATAAACTTGATGAATCTGGTACCATTGTAAGGAATAAGGCTAGACTAGTTGCAAAAGGCTATTCTCAAGCAGAAGGAATAGATTTTGATGAAACATATGCACATGTTGCAAGATTGGGAGCTATCAGATTATTCTTGGCACATGCTGCATATAAGAACTTCAAAGTATATCAAATGGATTTCAAAAGTGCATTTTTGAATGGCATTCTAGAGGAGGAAGTGTATGTTCAGCAGCCTCCTGGATTTGAAGTTAAAGATCAAGAAGATAAAGTGTATAGACTCAACAAAGCACTTTATGGATTGAAGCAAGCACCAAGAGCATGGTATGAGACTCTATCTCAATTCTTGGTGGACAATGGTTTTACAAAAGGAACCATTGATAAAACTTTATTCAGAATCAGTGAAGGTGACAGCACCCTGCTGGTACAGATTTATGTTGATGACATAATCTTTGGTTCTGAAAATGAACGGTTATGTGAAAAATTTGCAAATCTAATGAACAAATTCCAAATGAGTATGATGAAAAAAATGAACTACTTTTTGGGATTGCAAGTTAAACAGATGAAAGATGGAATCTTCATTCATCAAACCAAGTATACCAAGGAGTTGCTGAAGAAGTTTGGTATGGAAAATAGCACTAAAAGTTCAACTCCTATGAGTACAAATATCAGATTGGATGAAGATAAAGAAGGCAAAGATGTTGATCAGACCTTATACAGAAGGATGATAGGCAATCTGCTGTACCTTACTGCCAGCAGACCTGATATATCCTTTGTTGTAGGTGTTTGTGCAAGATTTCAATCTAAACCTAAAGAAAGTCATTTAGGTGCAGTCAAAAGAGTCCTTAAGTACCTAAAAGAAACTTTGGGAGTAGGGATATGGTATTCCAAGGATGGAAGCATCAAGGTTATATCATACTCAGATTCTGATTATGCTGGTTGCAAGATTGATAGAAAAAGCACCTCAGGAACCTGTCAGTTAATGGGAAATAGACTGGTCTCCTGGTTTAGCAAGAAACAGAATTCTATTTCAACTTCCACTGCTGAAGCTGAATACATTGCTGCTGGAAGTTGCTGTGCACAAGTACTGTGGTTAAGACAACAGTTAAGGGATTATGGAATTGAGGAAAAGGAATTCCAATCATGTGTGACAACACAAGTGCAATTGCAATCACTGAAAATCCTGTTTTGCACTCAAGAACTAAGCATATTGATGCGAGACATCATTTTATAAAAGATCATGTTGAAAAGAAAGATGTGGTGGTTCTATGTATACCTACTGAAAATCAACTTGCTGATATTTTCACTAAACCACTTGATAGTGAAAGATTTTCCAAATTAAGGACTGAACTTGGAATTATAAAAGTTGACTGATAATCAGCAGTGTACTGGAATTCACCAAGGGGATTAGTCTTTGCTATGTTGGGTGAGCTCACTTAGCAGATTAGTCATTGGTATCAACAATTCCATGTACTTATGTTTTGACAATTGAGCAAATGAGGTTGCCAAGGAGATTGGTCTTTGTCATGTTGGGTGAGCTCACTTGACAGATCAGTCATTGGTATTAAACTTCATCTTGTATTATCAATTGTACAAAACAAGAAGAAATCAAGGATCAGCAGAGTCACTTTGTCAGCAGGCTGCTTAAGCACCTTTATCAGCAGACCGTTGAGCCTACCCTACTGAGGACAACCCTGCTGAGTAGTACGTTACATAGTCAATTTTATTAAAGTCAAAAAAGCAGTTTGGCAGGATATTTATTTTATCCATTATTACCATAGTTAACACGATCCAACGGTTACAAAACGCTATGGAGGAGTTATGGAACACGTGTCAAGACCGCATTTACTCAGATTAATCATGGTCAAGCATCAATGTACGTGCACTGAAAATTACAATTACTCACTGTCTATTTATACAGACCTACTCACAGCAGATCTTCACTACTTGCAAAATCTGCTTTATCACTACGATTTTACACTGTGTGAACACAGATTTACAATCTATCTTCTTCATCTTATTCTTCTCATAAAAATGGCGGAAAAGGTTGATGTTCAGATTGAGTCAAGCCAAAGTGTTAGAGGTTTTGTTGTTGATGCTAACCAGACTGAATTAGCTATCAACATTGGTAGAAGAATACGGAGATATGCTGGTCTGAAGAATGTGCTGAATATAAGATTGGAGACAATCTCATATACTAATGTTGTCAGTTTCTGGAGGAACATTCAAATAAAGGATGGAACTGAAGCATTCAAAATGGCTGTGAATGGCCAGGAGATTGAAATTTCCTCAAGTCTGCTGAGGGAAGTTTTTGGATTTGAAGAAGTAATGGATGATCCAGTAAATCCTGAAGCAATGGGACTATCCAAGATGGCTTTTGTTGATCAAATCAAAACAAATGAAGCCACCAAATCTGTTCCAGGGATCAATTGCAGACATATTGGGAATGAATACAGTCTACTGAGCAAACTCATTGCAAAGAACATACTTGGACTGGTTGGAAGTATGGATACTCTATCAGGACCCAAGATAGAGTTGATGATGATTATTTGCAGGAGCATGAGATTTGATTGGGCTGGATACTTCATTCATTATATGAAGAAAGTAGCCAAGGAAGAAAGAGAAGGGAAAAGGAAATCCAAGGCCTTACCCTTAGGATTGATGGTTCAGACCCTGCTGAATCATCTGGAAATCCCTGATGTAGCACCTGAAAAGATAAATCAATCTAGATACAAGAAAGAGATTGATCTAGCTATTCCTGGTCTTGATGATGATGAAGAAGGTGTTGCAGAGGCTGCTGATGATGATAATGGTGGAGATGATGGTGATCCTGGTGGTGAGCAGGTCCAGCAAACTAAGAAGAAATCTACTAAACCTGCTGCACCAAAGAAGACAACTGAGAAAAGAAAGGCTGCAGATACAAGGAAGATCACTGAAGTCTTAAAGCCTAAAAAGACAAAGAAGCAAACAACACAGACTGTTGTGTCTGCTGAGGGTCCAGCTGAAGAAGAGGTTACTGACCCTGCTGTTGCTGCAAGAAGAACTGTTGTTGAGATTCTGAGGGAACAACAGAAGGAAGCCAGTAGAAAGAAGAAGTCTATTGTGGTTGAAAAAGATGACGAGCCACTTTCCAAGAGAAGAAAAGAAATTATCCACAAAAAGAAACATGGAAAGGGGAAAGAATTGAAAAACTTGGAGGCATAAAGAGTCTAAGAAGAAGCATCAGTAGAAGAGGAAGAAGAGGCTATTGAGGCTGAGCCCTTAACTATTGTCAAGCCTGTGGAAATTACTGACTCCTCACCAGAAGAGGTTGTCAAGTCTACTGAAGCTGAACAGACTGTTGTTGAGCAATCTGTTGGAGATATACAGCAGTCTACTAACCCTGAGCTTGCTGTAGTATCCACTGAAGACCCACAGCAAACCACTGAACCTGAACCTGTTGTGGTAGTTGAAGAATTGGTTAAAGACCCACAGCAAACCACTGAACCTGAACCTGCTGTGGTAGTTGAAGAATTGGTTGAAGACCCTGCAATTGTTGCAAGAACAGGGGGAAGAGCAGTCTGCTGCTAACCCTGCTGATGAGCATGTAAGTCAGGGGGAACCAAGTGTTGTACAGATGGAAGTAGTAGGCACAAATATACAATCTCAGCAACCTACTGACTTTGAAACATCTGTTGAAGAAACAATGAATCTGCTTGTTGGAACCTTTGGAGGTCAACAAGGCACTGAAGTTGCTCCCAGAAGATCTTTCATGCCTTTTGAAAGGCATGTGAAGGAAAAGAAGAAAACAGAAGAGTTTGTAGATCCCAAACTTCAGCAAATTGCTGACTATTTCCAATGGAAGTTTGGTTTCTACAAGAGACAAAAGCCAGCTGCTGAACCTATGACAGACTTTGAAGAATGGGCTTTTGACAAGTTGGGAGTAGAGAATTTGTTGGATCTAGTTGATACCACTTTGCTGCAATCCAGATTGATGGACTTATTTGATGAACAACAGAAAGAGAAGGGTATCAAGTTTAGGGATCCAAGAGATGACAATGATGATTCATCCTCATCATCAGATTCTAGAGGTGATTTTCCCTCTGGACCAGGAGGAACCAGTGGGACTGCAATATTAATAGAACCAACTGCACAACAGTCCACTGATACTGGTAAGTCTGCTGAGGGCCAGCAGACTGAAGAGATGGATGAGGATCTACAGGATCTCACCATGGATGATCTGGAGGCATTGATCAATGATGGAGTTAATTAAGTGCTGATAGGCTAGCTGATGAATCTCTTACATTCCATGTTGTAGAGCCTACTGCACAAACTGAAGCTGAACAGAGTGAGGATTTGGATGAAGAGAAGGTCACTGACTTTAGTGGTCCTAGTGCCAGCTCAGAATAATCTATTGAATATCAAGATGGATTTGACTTTGAGGGCACTCTTACTAAAACTGCCATTATTCTGACCAAGATTGGTCATGCTGAAGGATTCCAAGTGGATAATGAGGCTATATTCAATCCACAAAGAGTTGAAGAGGAGGTACAGGTTGCTGAGTTACAAACAGCACCTGGACACAGGTTGGAACAGGAGGTACAGGCTATTGAGTCTCAAACAGCACCTGGACAAAGGTTGGAACCTAATTTGGGTTTGGAGGAAACCCCTGTTGTTGTTCAAGAGGCTGCTGTAGTGGAGCCTACTGAAGACAAGACCACTAAAGGGAAAGTTGGTCAGCAGACTGCTGTTAATGAGGATGAGCAGCTGCTGGACTATGACTTTAGTGATGAGGAGTTCCAGATGCCTGAAGAAGAAGATGTTGATGTTGATCCCCCACAGACATTTGTACCTGTTTTTGAAGAACCAGCCATTGATCCTATCTTAGAAGAATATCAAGGACCTAATCCTGCTGGATTAGATAGGAGTTGGGCAATGGTTGTGAGCAATCAGAGGCCACAGTACAATGTTGAGGAGCCTGCTGATGGAGCTACTGGTGGAAGAATGACTGGTGAGGTACCAGTAGAAGTATTGAATGAGTTGAGGACTGTCAGGAATGACATGCAACAGTTAAGAACTCAACTTGATAGACAGGAACAAAGATTTGAAGAGCTGATGAAACTGGTGAATGAGAACAGACAATCTGCTGATAAGTTACTTCAAATTTCACATCTACTCAAAATGCTGTCAATAATATGATGCTAGATGTGAGGGGAATCAAGCAAGGAAATACTTTGAAGGAAAATTTTTTGAAAGATCAATTTACTTCCATTCATCAAAAACTTGACAAGCTTGCTGAAACCCCTAGACCTGCTGAGCCTGCTGCTGCACAACAATCTGCTGTGCTTGATCCTAAACTTATTGAGTGGATAACCCTGCTGGAGCAAACAATGCAAGAAAGGATCACAGCAATTGATACCAGAACTGAGATTATGGAAGGGCAACTGAATAATCTGGTTATCTCACAGGAGAGTGTTCATGGCCTAATGTCCCGGTTTGTTGATGATGTCATTAAGGGGGAAGAGGGCCAATCAGCTGCAGCAAAAGAGGCTGCAAGACTTTTTGCACAAAAGAGATGGATAGATGAAACCAATGCTTTCAGGCAACCTGCACCTGGCAGAGTCCAGCTTACTGATGATCTCTTCAGGCAGTACAAGAAATAGTACTACAACAGGAGGAAACCATATCAAGACAAGGGGTTTCATGAAGGACTCAACTCTTTCTTGGGACTGAAATTTTGGGAGGCAAGGATTATAGCCTTAAGGGCAACCAACAGAGGTGGCAGAAGTGGAAGAGGTGGAAGAAGTGACAGAGGTGATAGGAACTTGCCTATCACAAAAGCAAAGGATTCACTTGAGGAGTTCAAGGAACTATATATGAAATTTGGATTCAAAGTGAATCAGATTAATCTTCTCCTGCCTTCAGCATGGAACTGGTGGAAAGAGGTCAATTCCTACATTGATTTTACACTGATTGAAAATGAATGGATGAGGGATATGATAGCAGAAATCAGGGCCTATCAAGAACAAGTGGAGAAGGCCAGACAAGAAAGAGAAAGAAGACAGTAGATCAGCATACTTTAACTGCATTATGTTTTTGCCGATTCTAGACTGTAATATCTTTGAACAAATGATTATAATGAAAGATGACTATATTTGTTCTGTTTTTGTTTTTATCTTTTTGCTTTGCTGTTAGGCGAGGTTAGTGGCATCATCACCAAAAAGGGGGAAATTGTTGGACTTATTTCTATGTTTTGATGATGAGTGCCAGACTAGCTGATATAGTGCAAAGGCAAAAAGATGTCTAGATCAATGTATAGGTTTATTAGAGTTTGATTCATAAATAGGTTTGATCAAACAAGCGCTGTAATAGGCTGCTGATTCATATCAGCAGACTTGTCTAATATCAGTAGGGTAGATAGGTCAGTAGACTAGTCTGGAACCTGCTGAAGACTGAAGGTCGAGGGCTCAAACTCAGTTACAGAAGGCTAAGGGATCAAACTTAGTGATTTAAGTCAAGGATATGGAATCAGAATTTAGGCAAGTCTGTGATGACCTGAACTGATTACATATACCTTGTGTACAAGGTCTAAGTTCCATAAAGTGGATGATGTTTAGAACTTGGTTATAACTAAAAAGGTGTAATCTAACTTCACAAATAAAAGTTAGATAAAAGAAGTCAGCTGCATTGTATTTTATACACAACAAATTGATGTTCAACAGACTGATTGGTATCTCAGCAGACTGATGAACCTGCTGATGATATACCTCGGTTAATTCAAGATTATATTGGAAGATTACTGTCACGGATTTTATCAACACAAAATAAACAAGTAATAATCCGGTTAACCTCAAGTATAAGGATCGTAGCAATAGCGGTTAATGCCGGGTCGATCTTACGGGGAACTAAACGATTGTGGTTTCTAGTTTTTATCTAACCAACCTATGTCACGATTACTAAGCTAAATAACGGATAAAACTAAACGAATACTGAAAATTAAACTTAACTAAAACGTAAAACTGGACAGAAGAGATGATCTAAAGCCAGGAAAGATACGGGCTGCGAACCAATTTAAACTAACTAATCTAAGGTGCAGCTAAAAGTAAACTAACTAGACAAATTCAAGCTTTTAAGGATTTAAATCAAATTTATAACGAGCAAACGAGGATTGATCCACCTATCCAACAAGCATTGATTCCCTATCTCGATTATATTGCAGTTTTTATTCAGGTTGTGATTCACCTTACCTAAACATGAACCCTAATTCCTTAGAAAGTTCATCTATCAATCTACTATCTTCCGATGTAAGATTAACGCGTTTAATAACCAAAGGTGCAAACTTTGTGTTTATAATCTAGTAATCAGACCTATTAACTTCCGTTATGATAGATTCGAGTTACTATTCTTATTCATGGTGATCTAGGGTTTATTGAGACTTCCATCAACAATAAACAATCAACACATGCATATCTTCCGATATAAAAGCAAATTAAACATGAATAAACATGAATAAGAAACAACCTTTATTAAAAACTCACAGTATAATCGAAGAAAACGAAATCAACAATTGCTGGACGGCTTCACAATACTCGTTTGATGAAGCTTTTAGCCTCTGAACATCCTCAGCAACTCAAATTTGCAGAAAAAGTGCATAAAAAGTAACTAGTGTTTAATCTAAATTAAGAGCATAAAAATAGGAATAAAAAGATGAAAAACGCAGCCTAAAGCCGCCCCTAGGTTTAGGGTTTTGAATAATGTGTGTATGATCCTCTTTTGTGGAGAAAACAGCCGACTATATATAGATTTCAAAGTCGGTTCTGCTAAGTCGGCCACCGGACGCCCGTCTGAAACCTTGAACGCCCGTCCACTCTTCAATAAAACTTCGAATCGGGCCGAGTCATGACCAGACGCTCGTCCATCCAGCGTCCACTCCAGCGTCCAAACTTCCTGAATCAAAGATGACACCCTGGACGCTCGTTCAATTACATCAGACGCCCGTCCACTGGACGGAGATTCTGGACGCCATTTGATATGATCGATTTTGATTTATTGATCTTTATCTCTTCTATCTCTATCCCACTTCTTCATTATCTCTTTTATCATCAATTAGCTCGAACTTAATCAACCTTTGATCATCTTTTGAGCCTCAAACATGTATCTATAACACATAAAAACATCGCAAAATGTAATAATGCCCAAATAATCATAAAATCACAATTAAAACACATAAATCAACCTATTTTGCGATTAACTCTTCTAAAATATCATTTGCTCAATATATCCATTAAACCCTCGTTTCTTATGCAATTTAGTACAATTACGGGGAAAAATATCATAGAATATAGCGTTATAAATCGTATAAATTCACCCTTAACAACTCCCCCACACTTAAGCTTTTGCTCGTCCCGAGCAAAACAAAACAAAAGTTAGGCTCGAGAAAAGAACAGGCATCTAAACGTGCATAACACATATCCAATAAATCAAGTTCACCCTTGTGCGTGTGCATAGCCATAATAAACTTCCACTATATCCAAACTCGAGAAACTCAAAGCAAAACTAGCTAATACCCCTTGTAGACTAGTAATAAAGGACACTCATAAGATGCACCCTACAAACGTGATATATCCCGAAAAGAATGATCGAATATATCTAGGGCCTTTCTGAAATACTCAGAGGATAATCCCTACAACATATCTGTCAGTTTATACTGGGGATAAGGCAGACGATAACCTAGTCTTATATACATTTCATAACACTTTATCAGTTGATTTAACTTTTCGCTTAAAACACACATCAGAATGAGCTCTTGCCCTGTCATAGCAGAATAGGACATTTCGAGATAATACCCTACCTTACTCCAATCATAAGGCAGCTTCTTCTGACTGTCGTGAGCTTTTAGTCATCATAGTGGTGTAGGACATACGTGGTATACCCTATCTCACTCAAATCATCGACTAGCTTTCGACACACCCAATAATTCTTCATATTTTACTTAACTTTTTCACTTTGACAATAGGTTACGTGTTACTTATCACATTCAAACCTTAGATATTCACAGTATCTCATACTCCGGATCTAAATACAAACTATCATAAATCTCACGATATATACGTAGCACTAAGCACATGACTTACGAGATAATCAAAAACTACTAATCCAAAAGGGGTATAACTTTATAAATTAGCTCATCATTCACTATGGCTCGTGAAAAATAGTGTCAGGTGAAACATCTAATTTACCAAATATATGATACATAGCTTAAATGATTATAAAAGTAGCGAACATTGAATCGAATTGCCTACTCGGGACAAAACAAAAACAACAGTGTCGGAAAATTTTAAAAATTTTAGCTCATTTGCATAGAAACATTACGAATTAAGCAAATGTGTAGATACATATCGAAACATTCCCCTCCCCCACACTTAAAAATCAACATGTCCTCATGTTGTGCAAAACGAAAGAAAAAGGAAAAGACTTAGCTGAATTAAATCGAAACTCGAATCGTTGGTCGGGCCGGAGCCTTCATAATGATATCAAGAATGCGTAATCAGACAATGTAGATACCTGCACATCTTAGACAACATGGAACCATCTCGGGGAAAACGGGGAGTCATACCAACATGAAAAGAGAATCAGAAATAAAGATAAAGCAAAGTGATAGCACACAATACATCCAGAAAGTTGAAACACAGTTGAAATGAAAGTACGCTCGCCTTATGGCTTACAAGATCCATCGAAAAATAAATAGTAGCAATATCAAAATTACAACGAACCGTATAAAAAAAATGTCAATACAAAACAACCAACGTGAAAATAGACAAATAAGATCAAGGTTGGCTCGGTGCCGCAGAATCATCAGCTGGAGGATCAGAGGGGGGGTCCAGAAGGTGGTGCCGTAGCCCTAGCTGCCGAGTCAGGCTGCTCCTCATCTGAAGATGACTCAGAGTCGTGTAGAGCATCCGCAATGACCTGCTCAATCTCATCAGTAAAAAGATAATCAACGGAGCTCGGATTGAAGATTCTATCATCCCTCGGCTGCCGGCCCTCACAGATGCACTGAAGAATCGTCAAAATGTTGTTCTGTGTATCCCGAATATCACCGAGCCATTCCCGGAAACTATTGGCCATGCTTAACCGCATCCTGACAGCGGGAGATAAAGGAGGAAGGGAGGATGCACGAGGTGTTGCCGATGAACCAGGCTCCGTAGGTGCCTCCGGCTCAGAATGTCCCGAGGGCTTACTCTTTTCCCTTTGTATAGGCCTAGAGTTCTTCGGTTTATGATCCGCCCCAAACTCAGGCACACCGGCATCGAGACACAAACTGTGGATCAAGTGAGGGACGATCAAGCTCCGTGTATAAACCTTCTGATTGATCGAGATCTCGTCATACAATGCCTGTCCCACATCCACATTCAAGCCAAATGTCAACGCATACAACATTCCCAGGTCACCTATATGAAAATGTGTCAAGTTGTTCTTAGGCAACAACCGACTCTGAATGAAACGACACTGGACCTTCCAATCCTCCGTCCAGGTCGTGGTAACCAACTCCTTCCGGTCTCCTCCCGGTCTCAACGTCCAGGCCACATCCGGGCAAACTCTCAATCTCAACTCCTCCAAAGGATCCTGTCCCAAACTCTGTCTATGCACAATCTCCTCCTTATAATCCCGACCCTCGAAAGCCGCTAAGTTGTATTTCCGATTAATCACCTCCGGTGTAAAGGGAACTTCCACCCCTCGAACCACGACTACCTTTGTCCCCAAGTCGGTTTCCGAACAGTTCGCATAAAATTCCCGAACTAGGGAGCTATTCACCGGGGTAGTCGGGATTGTCATCAAGGCTTCCCACTTCCTATCCTTAAGCAACTTAACGAACCCCGGATCGACCTTCGCCTCCAAAATAGCCCTCTCAACCAACATGTTTCTGGAAAAGTAATGTTTAGTATAAACTTCATGGGCTCTAGGGTTCACGAATCGACGAGGCAATGGCATCGGGGCAACGGTTTTAGACTTCTTTCTAGGAGGGGCTGCCCTAGGTGCAACTGGTTCCTCTTCCCGGGTAGCATCGACAGTCTCCTCAGCCCTAGACGAACCTCCACCTTTCTGAACTCTAGGCATCCGTACCAAAGGCACATCATCATCCGTCTCAGACTCCGAGGTTGGCTCATCCCTTAAGGTCGCCCTAGTTTGGGTGGCTCTAGGAGGTTGCTCACGAATACTCACACCCCGGTTAGGATCAACTAAGGTGGGGTCAATCTCTTTACGCTTTTTCCCCGCCTCCCGGGCCACTTCCTTACCATGCCTCTTCACAACTGCCTTCTTATGAACCATTTCCACGCCTAGTCTAAACCAAACAATCCTAATGTGCACAAAAGATACCCGTTTAACATCCAAAGCGGGATTTCAAAACAACCAAACCACATCCACCACCATAACCATCACCAAACAATCCATTCATCACCCATCACAACACCACATCACCAAAACAGAGCAGAAAGAAACACCAAAACCCGAAAAAAAACAAATTAAGGTGACATTCAAGAAAACGAGCCGACCCAAAGATCGAACTCACAAAAACGTGAATGAAATCTAGAAAAGTTGTTACTAACTTACCGAGTAGGGTGAGTAGATGTTGATTGAGGTGAAAACGAGTCCAAACAACACAAGAATGACCTCCAAAATCAAATTTTTCTTCACAAAAGTCGGACTGCAATGGGGTCTGATTCTCCAAAAATATCGTGTGTTGGGGGATTTGGTTATGAAAATCAAAGAGAGGGCATCAAGGGCGGCCTGTAGCACTTTGAATCGCTCAAATCGGTTTAGAATCGACGATTTTAGGACAAAAGGAGGGAGAGAACCCGTTTTAGATTTTTGAAATTCTGAAAAGTGAGGGTTCACTCGATGAAGGGGTATATATAGACAGAGGTTGGACGCTCGTCCAACTCAGTGGACGGGCGTCCACTGGAAAGACGGATGAACTGGACGGGCGTCCAGTTTATTAGACGCTCGTCCAAGATTTTGAATCACATACAGGATTGGAGGGAATAAAGCAGACGGGCGTCCAGGCTTAGTGGACGCTCGTCCTAAAATTGGTCAAGGCGGACGGGCGTCCAGAGTTCTGGACGGGCGTCCAAGCAGTTTAAGTGCAAAAATTATAAAACTTCCATACAAATCAAATTCAAAATTTGCCCTTCTTATTAAACTTATATAAAACTTCAAAAATACAAATAAAAATCAAATGAAGTACATAAAATTACTAGAAAATAAATAAAAACAGATGGAAAACTGTGGGTTGCCTCCCACTCAGCGCTTTTGTTTTACGTCGTTTGCTCGACGAAACATCCTAAGAACGCTAGTCATCATAAATGTCCGACCAATCGATCACTCGAATGAGACGGCGGAGCATGTCAATCGCCGGAGGGAAGTCATACTCATCTTGTAAACCCCAGTCCTCACCAGCTACATCAACACCTCGAAAGTGCTCAGCTTGCAGCACTAGCGCTAAATATGTCAGCATCGGATCATTGAGGATGGTGTAAGGACGTCCTAGAGCTGCCTGTAACTCCTCAGTAGTAAAGTCTCCACCTCCCGAACAACGGGGAACAATGAGAACATAGGTGACCGTCTTGACGCGGGTACTAATGTCAAAATCTACGTGCAAAACGATGGTTCCTCCCGGTCCGTCATCTACAGTAATGAGTGGGATCCTCCTAAGGAAAGGTAACTCCTCCGGCTGAACACCGAAATCCATATCTAGAAAGCACAACTAACTGACAGATAAAAACAAAAACTTAATAAGGCTAAAACTGAATAAACTAAACTTAAATACTAATACTATCAAAGCATAAAACAAAACAACTAAAAGAACGATATCTAGGTTGCCCCCTAGTGGCGCTTTTGGTTAATGTCGTTAGCTCGACACATTGTAAGCTCAGCCTGGATCAGGCCATTTAACCTTTCTGCCAGCCACTACCTCGTTTAAGCTCTGATCAGTAGTGTGGCTGCAGAAACAACATCTCACACATGGGGTGAAATCTTTGAAAGCTCTCCAAACCTTCTTAAGTTTCCCCATGGTTGTGTTCTTTCTCCTCCGACTCCTCTGATGACGTTTAAGTTGTCGCTCCCTCTCAAACTCTTCCATATCAGGACTACCTGCTAGAACTTCTTCAGACGGATCACTACCGTCATCCTCGGAGAACAAGTCGGTGATAACTCGTCAAACTCTTTGACCTGAGTAACACCACATCCGAGAATATCGAGAAATTTAACAATCAAAGATGTCTCTTTGGGTTCACCAATATAGTGTTTGCACCTTTGACCGTTGACTCGAAACGGTTCACCACTATAACCACGAAGTTCTAGAACGCCTCCCGGAATGATTTGGAGAATCTCAAAAGGGCCGGACCAACGTGTCCTTAACTTTCCAGGAAACAGATGTAACCTAGAATTATATAGAAGAACTTGTTCGCCGACATGAAATTCTCTTTTCTTAATCTTAGCATCGTGGAGTAGCTTCATCTTATCCTTACTAATCCTGGCACTTTCATAGGCCTGGAGTCTGAATTCGTCCAGCTCATGTAACTGCTGTAGTCGATGCTTCCCACAAGATTGGGAATCAAAGTTCGGAAACTTTGTAGCCCAATAAGCTCTATGCTCTAACTCGACAGGCAGATGACATGGTTTTCCGTAGACCATTTGATATGGTGATGTACCCATGGGGGTCTTATAGGCGGTTCGATATGCCCACAGTACATCATCCAACTTTAGACTCCAGTCTTTCCTATGACTGTTAACAGTCTTCTCCAGGATCTTCTTAATGCTCTGGTTGCTCCTTTCAACCTGACCACTAGTCATAGGATGGTACGGTGTGCCAATTTTATGCCGGACACCATATTTCTCAAGTACTTTCTCTAGGGGTCGGTTGCAGAAATGCGTCCCTTCATCACCGATCAAGGCACGTGGACATCCAAACCTCACGAAAATATTCTTCTTTAGAAATTTCATCACCGTCTTATGATCATTGTGAGGAGTGGCTTGGGCCTCCACCCATTTAGACACGTAATCCACGCAGACTAAGATGTATTTATTACCGCAAGATGATGGGAATGGTCCCATAAAATCGATACCCCATACATCAAAGACTTCGCATTCGAGGATGGGTTTTAAAGGCATGTCAAAACGCCTTGTCAGAGTACCGGTTCTTTGGCACCTATCACAAGCTTTACAGAAAGCTTCCGTATCTTTAAAGATCGTAGGCCAATAGAAACCGGATTGAAAGATCTTAGCAACGGTTTTCCAAGGACCAAAGTGTCCTCCTGTGGGTCCACTGTGGCACTGCTCAATGACGTCACGTTGCTCAGATTCTGGAATACATCTCCTAAGCAAACCATCTTTACAGATCTTGAAAAGATAAGGTTCATCCCAAACGAAATATTTTAAATCCGAGAAGAACTTTTTCTTCTCCTGATAAGACATCTCCGGATCGAGATAACGGCCATGAAGGTAGTTTACAATGGAAGAATACCATGGAACATCAGGGGAGCGGCCATCGATCAACATGATGTTTTCTAGAGGAAAGTAAAGATCTATATCATCTGGTTCATTCTTTTCCTCATTTAACATCCTAGACACATGATCCGCTACTACATTCTCACTGCCCTTTTTGTCCTTAATTTGAACGTCAAACTCTTGTAGGGTCAATATCCAACGTAGTAAGCGCGGTTTAGCCTCTTTCTTAGTCATCAGGTAACGCAAAGCAGCGTGATCAGTCCACACGATCACTTGAGCTCCTAACAAGTAACTACGAAACTTGTCCATAGCAAAGACTACGGCCAGTAGTTCCTTTTCAGTGGTAGTATAGTTAACTTGAGAGGGGTTCAATGTGTGACTTGCGTAATAGATAGGCTGGAACTTTCCCTTGATCTTTTGCCCTAGAACAACACCAACAGATAATTTGATGCGTCGCACATAAGCTCAAATGGTAGGTTCCAGTCAGGCGATATAAGAATCGGAGCAGATATTAAACGATCCTTAAGCTCCTCAAACGCTTGCTTGCAGCTCTCATCAAAAATAAACTCAACGTCTTCCTTTAGTAAAGTGGACAGGGGCTTGGCTATCTTGGAGAAATCTTGAATGAACCTTCTGTAGAAGCCGACGTGTCCAAGAAAACCTCTCACTTCGCACACATTTTTAGGATAGCTCATCTTCTCGATAGCTTCTACTTTTGCCCCGTCAACTTCTATACCCTTGGCGGAGATCTTGTGGCCAAGAACTATTCCTTCATCTACCATGAAATGGCATTTTTCCCAATTAAGTACTAGGTTCTTTTCCACACATCCGGATAACACCTGATCAAGATTGTCAAGGCAATCATCAAAAGACTGACCAAAAACCGAAAAATCGTCCATAAAAATCTCCATACACTTTTCTACAAGCCCGTCAAAGATGGCTAGCATACATCACTGGAATGTAGCTGGGGCATTGCAGAGATCGAACGGCATTCGTCTGTAGGCGAATGTACCATAAGGGCGGTGAAGGTGGTCTTTTCTTGGTCACCGGATCAATGGGTATCTGGAAATATCCTGAATATCCATCTAGGAAACAGGAGAATGCGTGCCCCGCCAGACGCCGAGCATCTGGTCAATGAATGGAAGGGGAAAGTGATCTTTCATGGTTACCTCATTGAGCTTTCGATAATCGATGCAGACTCTGTAACCAGTAACAAGCCTCAATGCAATTTCCTCTCCTTCTCATTCTTTTCAATTGTAATTCCACCTTTTTGGGAACTACTTGAGTCGGGGAAACCCATTCACTATCCGCGATGGCATAAATGATTCCCATGTCCGGAAGTTTAATGATTTCTTTTTTAACGACTTCTTGCATATGAGGGTTAAGCCTTCGCTGGGGCTGTCTGACACACTTGGCGCCCTCATTCGTCTTGATCTTATGCATGCAGATGTCGGGAGATATTCCCCCGATATCTCCTACTTGCCAACCAAAAGCTTTTTCATTCTTCTTCAAGACGTCGATCGGTTTCACTTCCTCTGTACGGGAAAGCTTGGCAGATATGATTAAAGGAAGCTTGTCGCCTTCTCTTAAGAACACATACTTAAGATGTTTAGGTAACGGCTTCAACACCAAATCCGCAGGGGGGTCTTCTAAACTAGACTTGAGATCTCCACTTTTCAACTCAATATCATTGAGTTTACTCTGTGGTCCCACCGCCAAAGCTTCTCCTTCCAATAGCTCTTCCTCAAAATCACCGCTAGTTGATCCAGATTCACCCTACCATGAGTATTCAGATTATCAACTAATCGCTCATATTCTGCTTCTACAGCCATGACTTGCTTATCCATATAGTCGGTGAAATCATCCGTCATATAATCAATGGAAAAGCCGGTTGGAGGGCCAGAGGGTACTTGAATGGACTTTAAGACATTGTAACTCACCTCTTGGTCACCAACTCGGATAGTCACGTGCCCACCATCGCAGTCGATGAGAGCTCTAGCTGTAGATAAGAAAGGTCTTCCTAGAATCAAGGGAACGTTTTCGTCTTTCTCTATATCTAAAACATACCAATCAACTGGAAAGGTAAATCGATCAATCTGAACCAAAACGTCTTTTAGGATTCCAGAAGCTTTCTTAGAGGATCTATCCGCGAATTGTAAACTCATAGTAGTGGGTTCTAGAAGACTTTGTAAACCGAGCTGTTTGCATACAGACATTGGCATAAGGCTTATAGAGGCACCTAGATCACACAAAGAATTTGGGAAGACTAGACCTCCCATCAAAACCGTAAGTACAAATTTGCCAGGGTCACCTCTTTTAATTGGTAAGTTTTCATAATTAATCATGGAACAATCCTCACCAATCTGCCTTTCCATGCCTGCTAATTTCTTTTTCGAAGACACAACATCCTTGATAAATTTTGTATACTTAGGCATCTCGACTAAGACATCCGACAATGGAAGATTCACCTGAGTATTTTTCAAAAGGTTTAGCACCTTTTCGTACTTCTTATCCTCCATCAAAGGAATGTTGCTCTTTCTCGGTGGAAATGGAAGTTTCTTAAGGTCATCCTCAGACAAAACCTTCTTCGAGGATGCACTGACAGCTCTGTCTTCCAGACCCTTCCAACGAACAGTTTTTTCAGATTTCTTAGTAGTCGGGGGATCAGCCTCCTGACTTTCGCTTGCTTTTTCGGTCCTCAAAGGATCAGCCACTTGAGGATCACCAAATTCTTCACCTCTCAGGGGATCAGCCACCTGAGTTTTCTCTTGCAGTTGAGGGGAGTGTAGGTGCTCAGCTTCCTCTCCTGCCTTATCAATGGCAGGAGGGGCTAGTGGTTTCCCGGATGGGAAGGACCACTAACTTGAGTACCGCTCCTTAGATTCATTGCACTGGCCTCCTCCTTACCGTATTGAATTGATGGCACGAGGTCAGTACATGGGCCTTTATTCAAATCAGCCTGAGCAACTTGACCACCCTTTGGATTCTTCTCAGTGAAACTGGGCAGCTGCCCTGGGGGTCTAGAAGCCAACTGCTCAGCCAGTTGCCCAATTTGTCTCTCAAGATTCTTCATCGATCTACTTTGCTCTTCCAACTTAGCCTCAAGATTTGTAGGTTGGGAGGGGCCTTGAGAGTTTTGGAGATTTGGAGCATAGGGCTGGCTGGGCCGACTTTGAAATTGAGAATTTGAATTGGAAGGCCAATTTTGATTGAATTTTTGCGTAGGATTGGAAAAATTCGAGTTTTGATTCTGATTAAACCCAGGGTTTCTGTTGAAATTCTGATTCGAATTAAAATTCGAGTTGGGATTGAAATTAGAAGATGGATTAAACCCTTGGTTTTGAAAATTGCCCTGGCCTGGAAACTGATTGAACCTTTGATTGTTCTGGCCATAGAATGCATTCACTTCCGCATTCTGTCCGTTCATAGGGCGTAATTTAGAAGTGTGCCCCACCTCGTCACAATTTTGACATGTGACTTGATTGTACTGTCCATAGTCATGAACAGCATTTACTTGATAAGGTGCAGGGGGATTAAATTGACATTGGCCATTCATATGGCCGGTCCGACAACAATTTTTGCAATACAGAACCCGAGGGTTCTGTGGAAAAGAGGAAGTTTGATTTATAGGATTGGAAACTTGAGGTGCTACCATCTGCTTTTGCAGCATGGCAATCAAACTTTGTAAATTGACTTCCTCAACCTTGGGAGGAGGAGGTGCTTGAATTGCTTGATAAGAGGGGGCATAGTTATATTTTGCAATGTCCTCAAACAATGCCCATCCCTCATCAGGCGTTTTCTTTAGAAATGCCCCGCCGGAAGAACTATTGACCATGCCTTTTGTAAGCTCGGTCAATCCACTGAAGAATGTATTGACTTGCCTTTCCATTGGCAAGCCATGGTGAGGACACTTTCTAAGAAGAGACTTGAATCTCTTCCAACATTCGAAAAAGGACTCATTCTCTTTCTGGTAGAAGGTGAATATTTCATTTAAGCACTGGGCAGTTTTTGAAGGTGGAAAATATTGACTCAAGAACTCCTTTTCGAGTTCTGCCCAGGTGGTGATAGATTCAGAAGGGAGAGAGGTGTACCACTCTTTAGCCTCTCCTTTCAGAGAAAAAGGAAAAAGTTTAAGTTTAATAGCATCCTCACTTACTCCTTGGATGCGTGTAGTACCGCATATCTCTAAGAATGTGTGTAAGTGGGTATGCGGATTCTCTGATTGGTAGCCGTGAAAAATTGATGCGTGCTGCATCATCTGGATAAGTCCTGGCTTCAGCTCAAAGGTTTGTGCAGTAATGGCTGGAATAACAATAGCCGGGTTGACCTTGACTTCGCCTGGCATGGCGTAGTCTGCCAATGTACGTCTATTATCAGCCGCCATTATCACAAAATCGGTGATTTCTCTTGCTAGTTGTTCTTCAAGATCTCGCTCGGCTCTGTCTGTCAGAACCGCGGAACGGAAATTCCGCCTGTTTGGCCGGACTATGGTTCGCTCGGGGTCAGGGGTGTATATTAACGATCCCTTTTGACTCCGAGTTTGCATAAACCGGACCAAAAACAAGTGGAACAAAACCTAAAAACTAAGAAGAGATAAAAGCCTAAACTAAAAATTAAAAACCTAAAGAGAGGAAAGGGAAAGAAGAAAAGAAAACAAAAGTGTTAAGGAAAACAATACCGGACGGACGTCCAAAAGATTGGACGGGCGTCCAGATGAATTTGAGATCGGACGGGCGTTTAGTAATGTAAACGCTCGTCTGACAAACAGAATACCTGAACGGGCGTCCAAAACTTATGGACGCTCGTCTAAGTGAATAAAATCAGAACAGAATGGATAATTTCCCAGCGGACGGGCGTCCAATATCCCAGACGCCCGTTTGCTCACGGGAAAACTTAGAACAAAACAGGAATTTGCAGATAATGCAAGAAGGGAAGAAAGAACGTCAGAAAAAACAGAAGGACAGAAGATCTAACTTCAAGAAAAATACTAAGGGAAGGTTTTAAACCCTAATTATCTACTTAACAACTACCTAAAACAATTATCAACTAAAAACAGAATTTAAAACGGATTAAAACAGAAAACGAAAAAAAAAAACAAACAGAAAAAAAACAGAAAACGAAAACAAAAACTAGACAACCGTCCGGTTCCCCGGCAACGGCGCCAAAAACTTGTCACGGATTTTATCAACACAAAATAAACAAGTAATAATCCGGTTAACCTCAAGTATAAGGATCGTAGCAATAGCGGTTAATGCCGGGTCGATCTTACGGGGAACTAGGCGATTGTGGTTTCTAGTTTCTAGTTTATCTAACCAACCTATGTCACGATTACTAAGCTAAATAACGGATAAAACTAAACAAAACAGAAAATAAAACTTAACTAAGACGTAAGACGGATGTAATCTAAAGCTAGGAAGGATACGGGTCATGAACCAATTTAAACTAACTAATCTAAGGTGCAAATAAAAGTAAACTAACTAGACAAATTCAAGCTTTTAAGGATTTAAATCAAATTTATAACGAGCAAACGAGGATTGATCCACCTATCCAACAAGCATTGATTCCCTATCTCGATTATATTGCGGTTTTTATCTAAGTTGTGATTCACCTTACCTAAACATGAACCCTAATTCCTTAGAAAGTTCATCTATCAATCTACTATCTTCCGATGTAAGATTAACGCGTTTAATAACCAAAGGTGCAAACTTTACGTTTATAATCTAGCAATTAAACCTATTAACTTCCGTTATGATAGATTCGAATTACTATTCTTATTCATGATGATCTAGGGTTTATTAAGATTTCCATCAACAATAAATAAAAACTCGAAGAAAACGAAATCAACAATCGTTGGACGGCTTCACAATTCTCGTTTGATGAAGCTTTTAGCCTCTAAACATCCTCAGCAACTCGAATGTGCAGATATAGTTCATAAAAAGCAACTAATTTAATCTAGATTTAAAGTGCATAAAAACTGGAATAAAAAGGAGGAAAACGCAGCCTAAAGCCGCCCCTAGGTTTAGGGTTTTGAATAATGAGTGTATGGTGTCCCATAGGTGGAGAAAACAGCTGCTATATATAGATTTCGAAGTCGGTTCAGCAAAGTCGGCCGACGGACGCTCGTCCGCTCTTGTGAACGCCCGTCCAGGTGGATCTGGACAGCTGCAGACGCCCGTTCAGACAGCGTCCAAACTCTCTGTATCAAAATCGCTTCTCCGGACGCCCGTCTGCTTTATCAAACGCCCGTCCACTCTGGACGGAGACCTGGACGCCAGATGGTCGAATCATGAATTAACTTTTGATCAATTAACTCTTTTATCATCAATTAGCTCGAACTTAATCAACCTTTGATCATCTTTTGAGCCTCAAACATGTATCTATAACACATAAAAACATCGCAAAATGTAATAATGCCCAAATAATCATAAAATCACAATTAAAACACATAAATCAACCTATTTTGCGATTAACTCTTCTAAAATATCATTTGCTCAATATATCCATTAAACCCTCGTTTCTTATGCAATTTAGTACAAATACGGGGAAAAATATCATAGAATATAGCGTTATAAATCGTATAAATTCACCCTTAACAACTACATGGATAAGGACAGCCAACTACCTCTGATTTATCAAATAAATCAATGGCTGAGATCAAAAGGACGTTGGGATGATTCAGATTTTTATCCAATGGTTATAAGTCAAAGGGTGGACAGACTGCACTGTCAAAAAGGAATTATGACAGTGTCAGTCCTATGAATAGTGACAGAAGGCAAATCAGATGGGACAAAAACAAGGAACGGTTACATTTGAATTTCAAATACAAGTCACATGCACTCCTACCTATAAATAGAGGACCTTCAACTCAGAAACAAGATGATGATTGATGAAATTTGAAAAACTTTAAAGAGGCAATTCTGAGCTGAAAAACACCCTGCTGAACCTACTACACTTAAAGCTACTGATCCAGAGAAATTCTTCAAGTGTATTTTGTATTCAAGCTACATCAAGTTTACACACTTGAAGACTGCAAGCTGCTGATTATATCATCCTAATCAAGCTGCTGCAACTGAATCATTTATTTGATTCAATCTTTATTTTATAAAGAACCTGCTGAAGATAGTGAAGCACAGTTGTGTGAAAGACTGTTGTTTGTGGTGGAGCTGGTGAAGAGGCAATCCTACCCTTCAAGGACCAGTGGAACACTCAGGAGCAGCAATCCTACCTGTTCCCAGTTTTCAGTTTGTGAAGCCATAGTTATTGGTGAAGGACAAGCAATCTTAGGAATCTTTGTAACTGCAACATCAAAGATCTCTAGTGAATTTCCTCCAACATCACAGAAGAAGAGTGGACTGACAGGATTACACCACCTGGAACCACTATAAAATCTGCCTATTTACTTTCAGCATTTACATTCTGCACTTAGTTTATTACATTCATCAGTCAACTGAATCTAGCAACTGAAATCACACACATACACTACTGAGTATCTAATACTTAGTATCATATTTAACAACAAGTAGGCTTAATTTTGATATTATTCCGCTGCATAAATTCAGCAAACTTAACTATCAGTAGACTACTGTTTATCAGCAGGCTACTGAAGTATCAGCAGACTACTGAAGTATCAGCAGGCTGCTGAAGTTGCAGAATTTGTTAACTTCAAAGTTTTAAGTGTTAAGTTTATTCACCCCCCCCCTTCTAAACTTAACCAAATTGGTGTTAGTAAAGGTGCTACTTTATTTCCTTATTGTTGGAATAGTGTCCTAAACCCAATCGGGTTGGACCGGATCCGACCGGGTCGGATCATTTATACTATTTCTTTATGTTTGTACATATATTAAATGGCTTTTATGTTGTCATATATATGTTCTTTTAAAGAACCAATTATGAATTGTTATATGATAACGTCCTTAGTATTAAACTGTGATAGAGAAACCATGATAGGCGATTATGGTTGATGAGATCTCTAATCACTTTAATAAGTTTGATACTTAAATGTCTCTAGGCTGACGTACTATCAAACAGGGCATTGATAGTATAAACAGACTAGCACGTATTAGATGTCTTCTGTCTTTAGGGTAGGGATAGATCTCGTCTATCGAAGTGTAGAGACACTTGGACTGTACGTGGACGTGTATTAGAGAATGCGTACGTTAGACTGACCCACTTACACAGATAAGTGTCACACTATGTGACGGTTGTGTAATTATCCTTAAGACCGGAGTCTTCATGGCATCACGGTGTGGATTGTCATGCTTTGACACTATTGAGGTTTCCCCTAGCCACGGGGCGATCATGCGGTAGTGATTGGGTGTGATACTGAAGCATGCGGAGTATACATGATTGGTCGTCCGGGAATCGTGTATCCTATGATTGGGATCGAATATCCGAAATGGCCTTCTTATAAGGAATGTCTAGCTCTCGTGAATCTTTGCAAAGTGGGAGTAAACGAGTTACTTCGAGAGAGCATGATATCCAGATTATAAGATACGGTTGTTAATGTTTGACACTCGACGTACGACCGTATGGATATTATTACAGCGATAGGATTGTAAGTTACACGGTAACTGTTTCACATGAAAGGTAGTAGTCATTGCATTTGACTCTTCCGATGATTGGGGGTCACGGTGTGTTGCTAGACGCTATCCCGTGATCGTTAGGCATGAAGGGCATTTTCGTAATTTGCACTTTGTGTCTACGGCCAACATATTCGGAAGCCTATCGGGTCACACACATAAGAACATCTAGCCGGATTAAAATGTGGTTATAGATGATAACCAAATAAGGAAAGTTTATCTCGAGACTATAAAGGTTATAGTGGTAAATTAATATTGTGGTATTTATTTATTATGAATAAATTAAATACAAGATATTAATAATATTATATTAATTAAAGAATATTCCGGATGCCAATTTATTGGTATATGGGGCATAATTTGTGTGTGTATAAGATACACTTGGATTGTGCAATTTAATTAATTGTGTTATCATATATTAATATAAGATATTAATTATTAAATATATATAGTCACATGCGTGACTTGCACTTGGAATGTGCTTGTGCACATTTGTTTTCAAGATATATATATTAATAGATTTATATGTGTTATATATATGTGATATATACACATATGTAAATTGATTTATGGTAATAAAATAAAGATAGTCAATATTAGATATTGACAATATCTTGGAAATATTCAATATGAGATATTGACAAAATCCTAGATTTATTTAATATGAGATATTGTAATAAATGAGATAAATCAATCAATTATATTTTCCATATTTTATTGGAGAAAGGTTTTCTTCTTTTCCACTCTATTGGAGGCGCCACCTTCTACTATAAATAAGAGGTGGGTGTCAAGCTCTTTTGTACAACACAATTCCAAGAACTAATAGTTCTTGTGTAAAATAGAGAGCATCATGTTGAGAGTTGGAGAGAGGGGAAAAAGGCCGGTCTAGCAACTGGAGTTTTCCAATAGCAATCCATGATGGGATTCCGGCGGGCTGTTCGTGTGGACTAGCGGTAGAGGCCGAACACTTGGGCGGCTCTATGCAGAACTACTCTCCTTAGACGGTCAAAGCGTCGATCTTATAGATCAACCAAGGTAACCACCGTCTACTACTTGTTTGTTTATTGCTTAAACGAAGTCGATCTTGGGTCGATAGGAAATAAATTTTTGAATTCCGCTGCGTTCCCGCGTAGATTTCCTAACACTTATACCACACCTTCACAGCGCCATGGGTTGAACGCACATAGGCGGGCAGAGTGCTGTATACCCAACAATCTCCCCCCCAACACCTGCTACCCACTCAACCGTGGTTTACCACAGAATGCTGTTGCCGGGATTCGAACCCATGACCTGCTCTGCTACCAGTTTTTAGGATCAAGCGCTTACCGTTGTACTAAAACCAATTGGTGTTAGTAAAGGTGCTACTTTGTTTCCTTATACCACACCTTCACAGCGCCATGGGTTGAACGCACATAGGCGGGCAGAGTGTTGTATACCCAACAAAGAACACATTACCTAATACATTCTAAGTTTAAAATCCTTAGTTCGACTTTCTACCCATAACAATACTAAGGATAGTTATACCAAAAGAGAGCAAACCGTTGCGTCTCCCTACACAAATCAAAAGAATTGAGCACACCCTTAAAATGGGGCAAGACAACCAAGGGGATAAATCCCACCACCAAGATTGGTTCAAGAAATTCACCATGCAATATAATAAATTCAATTTCCCCGAATTAAAGCATATGCCAAGTAACAAAGATTCAAGCACCAAGCAATAATATTTTGGCTCAAATACAACATCAACATATTCTGTGATCCACCACCACTATTTTTTCAATAAGGTTCAAATGAGAAGGAATAAATGATTCACTAGTAGCATGTTTCGTACCTTCTTTATAACACTCGTGATGGGTGATTACCTCAAGAGTCGACGGTGGAGCAAATAACATTTTATCATTTTAGCACTCATCTCAACCTTCCTCTTCTAAATCAATTGCTCTACCCGGTTCTCCAAGTTCCTTATTTCTGATTGAAGAGTAGTAAAAGTGTTGTTGGAGCTAGTCTGAAGATCTCTCAAATCACTGCTTTGCTCTTCTATCTCACGGCTTTGCTCTTCTATCACACAGCCTTGTCTTGCAAAGTCTTGTTGATTCGCTCCAATAACACTTCAGTCGTACTTTTTTTGCTTTGGAGAAGATATTTGTGGAGCTTGAGAATATTGTAAATAGGTACTACGGTGCTGAAACTGAGAGCTTGGAGGACTCCCCCACTCATTATTGTATGGTGATGTGTATGGGTTGAACTGATAATATGGTTGGGATCCAAAACCCATACCACCGAAATTAAAGCCTCCAAATGAGAAGGGAGAAGAGCCCTCATAGCCATACGAATCCATGCACTGCAATTCAAGGGAAAAACAAGAACACAATCACGGTATCTAGTCACCACCATTACCGCAGTAGATGGTGTGACTCTTCAACAAAAATCCAACATCAAGAAAAAAGGAAGAGAGAAAAAAAGAAAAAGAAAAAAAACACCTAAGCCTAAGTCTTCAAATGACTTATGAGATATCGATATGATTCCCCGGCAACGGTGCCAAAAAATTCTTGATGGCCAAAATAGTGAGGTCAAACTTTAACCGGCAGTATACCGAGTCGGATGCATTATAGTAGCAAGCAAGGTCGATCCCACGAGGAATCAATCAAGTACCAAAGTCATTTTCATACTTAGTTTAGGTCAACCAAGAGTGGAACAAGTGATAATTAACACTAAGACGTAATATAAACTAAAGATAATAAGGAAGAAGGCATAGCCGAACCATGATCCAATTGATTAGTTTCACCCCTCTTATCGACTCATTGGGAACGAGTATAACCAACCAACCAACCTAACGACTATATCGACTCATTCATGGGTGCAAACTCTTAAAGTGATACTATACGCCATACAACAAGCTAGTACCATTTGCCCAGTTCAACAGTCCGCCTTTAAGGATTTAACTGACCGAAACAAGATAAACGCTCTAGAGTTGCTCGATTAATCAACCGATAAACCTCATTACCCAATCGATCTAAACAACTCAGTCAATTGTAAATAACGATCTTAAAACCTCTTTTCTCACACCCCTTCGCAACATAAATTTATAAAAGCGGTGTGTGGGTTCATGGACTAGGTGATCAAGCTAATTCAAGCATTAAGAACAAGTTTTAGGACACAAATTCGTCAAAATAACAACAATTAAGCACTACCCATTCCCAATTTCATCAATTAGTGTAGGATTTCTTCAACTTTCACATGACTTAGCTATGAAATGTTTAGCTACTCATAATTAAACAAGAAATAACAACCAAAGAAAGGATTAAAACCATTAATCAAGAGAAGATATGAAATTAATTATCAAAAACGCAGACAAGTTGTGGTTACATCAATCTTCATCCAAACCATTGTCACTTGGGGAAGAAGACCTCAAAACACCAACAAGAAAGAGGGAAATCTATGCTAAATTATGTTTAATCTAAGAAAGAGAGTGAAAGATGAGCTAATCTAAGGGAGAAAAGTGAAGAAAAACGACCTAAGGGAGTCTAGGTATGAGTGGATATGAAATGGGGGTGAAAAATCTATTTATAGCTTCCAAAAAATGTGCAGGAAAAGTGCTTTTGGCGTGCTCCTAAGTCCTCGGCGCGCGCTGAAGCCGTTCTGTGACTTGCTGTGGTCTCTGTTCTTCTTTGGCGCACTCCAAAGTCCTCGGCGCGCCAAAAGTCCTGGACTGATACACCTTCAGTGATTTGGCAATATCTTTGCATGTATAGCTCCGATTTGACTGATTTAAAATGCGTTGGAAAGCTCATTCAATTATATACAACTTTTATGAAGACCAAAAGTCCAGAAAATTCCTCCAACAATTTTCAATTGCAGACACAGTGAATCTAAGGCGAAAACACCAACTATTTTGATCCGTTTCCATTCCTGGGTTTCGGTTATGCCACTCTAAGCCTCATGCAGGGCCGGCCCTGATATTTTTTGGGCTTAAGGCTTAGTCCCCAAATTGGGCCTTTTAGTCGAAGTTGTTTTTTTTAAAAACATACTTATCGCGTTTTTAACATCCGTAAATACAAAATTCAATTTATTGATAGCCTCAAAACATGCCTATAAAGTGTTAGATATTTTTTCATAAATAAATATTTTGCTTATCGTTTGGATACAAGTTGAATTAATGTTATCGCGCCAACTCGTGGGGGTTCGGGGGCAATGCCCACGATACCTAAACGGATACATGCATCAGCTCATGAACGAGATTCATGCATTTTTTCCGAATCCATGCATCAGTTCGTGAACAGATTCATGAAGATTCATGAACCTATGAATGGATGCAACTCAGAAAATTCAAGAGTTGCATGTTTTTAGGCCGAACTGACATGATTCTACTCTTTCGTGTAAGTAGTACCTCCATTCGTTTATGTGGTACCTTCACCCTATAAAAGGCACAAGTATGCAGTCGAAATTCAGATTGTTTACAGCATCATCAGAACAAATATTGAGTGTTCTCGGGTTTGATTCAAACAAGTCACTGTTTAAATCAAACGCCTCCATTATATCATGAGAGAGATTTCCGTTTGAAAGTGACAATCTGCTTGGGACGAAACCTCTCTTTAAAGATAACGTTCTTACATACCTTGGAGCTTTTTCTGAGTCTGTCGAATTCTTATTCATCAAATTTTTCCAACACAAAATTAGTCTTTTTAATTTCTATAGTTTTCCAAACAAAAAATTAATAAAACTTGTTTGTATGTCTATTTTTTTTTTGGCAAAGTAAAATTTTTTATTGGGACCTCTATCGATTGGAGTAAAAAAATTGGGTCTTTATCAAAAAAAATTTAACATATTATATTAGGTTGGATCGGATTGAATCTACACGGAATTTTTTTTTCTTTTAGCGAAACATGCACCGTTGGGCTTACGACGGCCGTCTCTCCGGCCTCACATGAGGGCCGGCCCTGGCCTCATGCCTCATCGTCCGGGTTTACGAGTCACTATTCCCTGCATTTCACAAGCCAAACAACATACCGAGCGTAATTTCGCAAGAAAGATAGGCCTCGAAAAGGGTCAAAAACACCTAAAATGCCGAGGTTTCCCATCTATGTGACGACACACCTCTAAGTGAGTGTGCAATGCGTTTTTACCCTATAATCGGTCTAGAAGTACCCAAAATAAACCGAAAGTATCGTAAATGGGGGTTAAAAATGCACCGAAGTACTAGAAAAGTTGACTCTCATCAACTCTAGAATCGACTTTCTCAAAATCGGCTTTCCTAAAATTTATTTTGTGAAAACAGTGTGATGCATCAGTTGATGAGATTCAACGGTGAAACAAGTGGGTGCAAATAATAGCCTTTCTATGTAAATTGATGATGATACATATAAAATTTTTATGACAAATAGTTTATCGATTTAAACGAAATTATAATTTAGGCAGATGAACTATTTTTAGTGAGTTTTCGATCAAAGTAAAATATATACAAATTAGGCTCTATTGGGTCTGGCTATTTTTTTTTTTTTTTTTTTTCATGTTACATTTCTCTGACGTTGGGAAATCATTCTCGTTGTTATTATCTACATGAAACAACATTTTCCCATAGAGAATATCTACCGGTAGACCTCACCCATATAAATATTAAAAATCAGGATACGTGCCGAGACATTCCCACATAAACATTATCGGCTAGTAACACCTTTTTCGTATATACTATAAGTACGTGTGAATGTCTCGTCACGTAGATAATCATGATTTGCAATATCTATACGGTGAGTTACTCATCCATGGTATGGTTATTATCTACGGGAAAAAAATATTTTCACATAGATAATATCTACAAATAGACTCACCCCGGTTGATAGGTGTTGCCCGTAGATAACACATACATGGGAATGCTTCGCACGTAAATAATCATGATTTTTTTTTTTTTTTTTTTTTTTTTTGAGGGGTAAACAATCCTGATTTTTAATACTTGTGTTGTGAGCTACTTACCCGTGGATGTTATCTATGGGGAAAAAAATCTTGCATGTAGTTAATATCTACAGGTTGATGCCTCGCCTCCTAGACATGGTCGGCTCATCCATTAGGCGGGTCAGGCGGCCGTCGAAAATCCACCGTCAGGGCGGACCCCGATTATGCGATTTGCTTAAAAAAATTAAGTAGATTTAATTCCAACCAGCCTAATTTAATGTGTTACAAAAAATATAAAAATAAAGGCCGAATGACAAAATAAAATAAAATAAAATCCACGACCCCGATAATGTGTGTTAATTAAAAGCTCAATGACCAAAAAAATAAAATGAAATTCAGGGCCGTTTTATAAAAAAAAAAAAGAATTATCAAAACATTAGAAAGTCAAATGGAGACCAAAACCTGCTACAATGAATGCTACAATGACTCAACAACGGTTGAATGAGCTAGTCATGATAACGATTGGGAAGAATAAGATTAATGAAATGGACAAATCTACTTTGATTAGTGATTTCACGTCTAAATATGCTACAAGAGCAATTTGAAGTAGTAATTTGTAAGTATAAAGTATGTTTTGTATGTATGTATGAATTTGGGTTTGTTTCTAAATAAGTTAGAAAAGAGATGATGATTTACTAGTATGTTTTTTTGACTATTAATGAATTTGAATTTTGTATAAACAGATCTTAAAAGCACGTTGATAATATAATATTTTGTAGGTATGTTTTCAAAAGGAAAAAAAAAATTATGAAATAAAAAAAATAAAACTTCAAACAAAAAGGCCCTTCCCGACCAACTCTTCGAAGGACCAGAAAATTTCAGGGCCAGCCCTCCTCGTCGAGATTTTTATGTGCTTAAATATTAATGGAAACTTATGCAACCCTTACCTTACACGTTTATCATTTCACTCTAATCTCTTCAAATTACATTTCCGGGATAAAGGTTTGACAACTTCATATCGCACAAATAATGCTCCTTTGTTTACGATCTTATCACCATTTGTTGCTTAGCATAAACAATGAGTAAGTTATTTTACAAGTGAAAACACTATTTTGTTAGTATGTTTTTTTAAAGAAAAACATTTTTATTAAGCAATATCTGCCAAACAAGGGGTGAGGTACCCCAAGATGCTTAGACAGGAATCAATAAAGCATGTCTAGCTAAAAGATGCGCGAAAATGTTCCCCAAACTACGAATAAAAGCAAAAGAAACAGATGTAAAACTAGACAGAAGAGTCAAACAGTCCTGCACTAAGCAGCCCTGAGCAGTGAGATCCTCCACCGGTCTGTGGAGCCTTGAAACACATGCTAAAGAGTCACTCTCAACTACCACCACCGGAAGCCCAAACGTTGCGCCTCTTTCAAGGCCGAGAAGATAGCCCAAGCTCCATAAACTCCACCGAATCCACAGGTCAAAATGGTAAGCGAGGAGTGCAAAACCTCCCCTGCGAGTTGCGAAAATGACACAAGTATCCACTCCTCCTCGCCATCAAGCATCCACATTGCCTTTAATCACACCATCTGGCGGTTTCTCCCATTTATCTCGCTAAGTGTGGGGATGAGGGTTGTACCGATATAACGCCATGGCCTCCTCATACTCCGTCGCCCTGCCAAGGAGTGTGTGCAAACCGCCGAGACATGAACCGCCTGACCATCAAACACCGCAGAGCAACGCACCTTCTAGATCCCCCACATAATCCACACAAATCTCGCTGTCCCATCAACACCCCGATCCTCTATAAGCCGCATGAAAAAATCCGCAAAGGATGAGGAGCGGAGGCGCCCCAACAACCTAGAGACCGGAGAAACCTTTCAAATCCTATCTGCCATCTCACACTTAAAAATTACATGGCGCATAGATTCCACTGCCCCCCCCCCCTTCCCACACGCCAAACAGATGCCATCCCCGATGTTCTGCCTCATTAGACCCTGGCCAACAGCAAGACAATCATGAAGGCACCTCCATAGAAAATGCTGAATGCGCGGCTGCACTGGAAGCTGCCAACAGCTCCGCCAAGCTATCCACTCCCGCTGACGTAGTTGGCCCTGCCATAACCGCGCGTTGGCCGATAAAGTGATAATGCTAGAAAGTATCCTGACTTGACAGTATAAACCCCTTTATGATCGTAATGCCATATCCGTCTATCCGGGTGGCCCCTTGGGGCTACGGTGGTCGCCAGAATTGCTTCAGCCTCCCATGGGTATATATCTGATTTTTTTCCGCAATAGATTACTACTATGTTTCAGCTAATTATGTTTTTTTTTTCTTCTTTCTATAAAAAGACAAATCCGTTTTTGTTACATTTTAAAAATTGTAGATAAGATATTCAACTTCATTTCTGTTGGTGCATAGTATTTATCATACATCACATTCATTGAAGAATCGACTTTCCAAGATTGATTATCGCCTAATTTTTCGAAAGTCTATTCTTTATTTAAAATCATTTTTGGAAAAAACAATTTGATAGCGTCACTATGGACGAGCTTGGCTAATGGGTCAAACTAAGGCACCGAGGATCAAGATGTCTTAGGTTTAAATATCACTAGGGACGAGGTTTATCTTATACACCAAGTGTGTATATCAATTTTATCTTAAACCATTCCAACACAACACGGCACGGTTGATTCGTATTTTCTTAAATATAAAGTTAAAGGGCAAGTATAGGTTACATATGATTTACAATATTATAATTTTGCATAAATGTTTTTATTTGAATTATTTATTCAATGGTGATTAAAAAAAACTTTTATAAGTCGTAATTTTTAAAGACCAATCAAATTCCTACGTTTCACTCATAACCATTTTATACCTAATAAATATTATTTTGTCCACCGATGTAGTATTACAAGTTTTATTTAGTTTCACGATGCTTGTTTTTTCTTTTAATCTCATTATATCATCTAATTTTAATTTATTTTATATACTAAAAATACACGTGTATGCACGTGTTCTATCAATTATTATTTTAAAATACTTTTATATTATATATATGTTGTTGACTATGAGCTTAATTTATAAAATAAATATATGTTTTTTGTTTGTTATAAGACGAGGAACTAGTCCCTTGGGAGATGAACTCCCCTAAAGTCTTCTTCCAAAATTCTCATCGCACTCCTAGGAGGCTCTTCCAAAATGGTAACCCCATGAGGACCTTCATGCCCCGACCTAGCAAGACAATCAGCAACTCTGTTAGCTTCCCTGTGTTTAAAAAGGATTTGGACCTCCCAGTCTTCCTCCATCATCTTGAGGATGTCTTGAACGATGGGAAAGCTCTCTTCATTCTGGCTCCTATTGTTAATAGCCGTGACAACTGCCAGCGAGTCTGACTCAACCCAGAGAGCTGGAACCCCAGAGTCTTTGACCAACATCATAGCCTCTCTAATAGCCTTCAATTCTCCTATAAAAATGGTATTCTTCCCTATGGCACCCACAAACCCTCTCACCCATCTGCCATTAGAGTATCTGAAAATACCCCCAATAGCAATATCTTCACGTCCACCTGAATCCGGATTAATGACGCTCGCATCAGTGTTGACTTTGAGCCAGCCACCAGAGGGTGGATTCCATCCGATCCATTGAGTGTCCATGCAAGACCGAATAGATAAGTTAGAACAACAAGCATTAACATATTCATTAGCACAAAAGATAATAGATTTGATGGATTCTCGAGACAAAATTCTCTTTCTATCAAATATAAAAGTGTTTCTGTCCTTCCAAATATGCCAGATGGAGAACAAGAAAATGGTGTTCCTAGGGCCCACATAAGGCCCCTTCCTTAAAATGCTATTATCACAAAGACCGTTGTTCAGCCACTGATTAAGTTGAAGCTGATTGTTCATAAAGGTCTTTAAACAGTCGCTAGCGTTCCAAATTCTTCTCGCCCAGGGGCAGGACCGTAACAAGTGATCAATATCCTCGGGATGCCTCCCACATCTATCACAAATGGGATTCAACGACATCTTTCTTTTAACCCTGTTAACATTGGTAAGAATCCTGCCATGACACACAAGGTAAGCAAAAAAATTTAGTTTATAGGGAGCTTTAACCTTCCACAATTTGTACCAATTGAAAACAGCATTTTCATTATCCCTGATATCATTAAATAAGGACAGATAACCCGAAATGGGAGAGTAAACTCCCGAAGAATGCTTGGTCCAAATCCTGCAATCCACACTGTTAGTACATTTAGAAAGAGGCTTGCCAAGAATCTCCATCATACAACTAACCGGTATGTTGGTAGAAATGTGAGAGAGATCCCAGGAGCCATTATTTATAATATCACAAACAGATTTATTCATATCAACCAAGCAAATATTACCATCAAGTCTACAATCTAACGTACTCTCACCGAGCCACACATCATACCAAATCGAAATTTGCTACCATCGCCAACTCTCCACCCAAAGCTATCTTTGATAAAGGAAAAAGCTCTCCACCCAAAGCTTTTAGATGAACTCCCCTAAAGTCTTCTTCCAAAATTCTCATCGCACTCCTAGGAGGCTCTTCCAAAATGGTAACCCCATGAGGACCTTCATGCCCCGACCTAGCAAGACAATCAGCAACTCTGTTAGCTTCCCTGTGTTTAAAAAGGATTTGGACCTCCCAGTCTTCCTCCATCATCTTGAGGATGTCTTGAACGATGGGAAAGCTCTCTTCATTCTGGCTCCTATTGTTAATAGCCGTGACAACTGCCAGCGAGTCTGACTCAACCCAGAGAGCTGGAACCCCACAGTCTTTGACCAACATCATAGCCTCTCTAATAGCCTTCAATTCTCCTATAAAAATGGTATTCTTCCCTATGGCACCCACAAACCCTCTCACCCATCTGCCATTAGAGTATCTGAAAATACCCCCAATAGCAATATCTTCACGTCCACCTGAATCCGGATTAATGACGCTCGCATCAGTGTTGACTTTGAGCCAGCCACCAGAGGGTGGATTCCATCCGATCCATTGAGTGTCCATGCAAGACCGAATAGATAAGTTAGAACAACAAGCATTAACATATTCATTAGCACAAAAGATAATAGATTTGATGGATTCTCGAGACAAAATTCTCTTTCTATCAAATATAAAAGTGTTTCTGTCCTTCCAAATATGCCGGATGGAGAACAAGAAAATGGTGTTCCTAGGGCCCACATAAGGCCCCTTCCTTAAAATGCTATTATCACAAAGACCGTTGTTCAGCCACTGATTAAGTTGAAGCTGATTGTTCATAAAGGTCTTTAAACAGTCGCTAGCGTTCCAAATTCTTCTCGCCCAGGGGCAGGACCGTAACAAGTGATCAATATCCTCGGGCTGCCTCCCACATCTATCACAAATGGGATTCAACGACATCTTTCTTTTAACCCTGTTAACATTGGTAAGAATCCTGCCATGACACACAAGGTAAGCAAAAAAATTTAGTTTATAGGGAGCTTTAACCTTCCACAATTTGTACCAATTGAAAACAGCATTTTCATTATCCCTGATATCATTAAATAAGGACAGATAACCCGAAATGGGAGAGTAAACTCCCGAAGAATGCTTGGTCCAAATCCTGCAATCCACACTGTTAGTACATTTAGAAAGAGGCTTGCCAAGAATCTCCATCATACAACTAACCGGTATGTTGGTAGAAATGTGAGAGAGATCCCAGGAGCCATTATTTATAATATCACAAACAGATTTATTCATATCAACCAAGCAAATATTACCATCAAGTCTACAATCTAACGTACTCTCACCGAGCCACACATCATACCAAATCGAAATTTGCTACCATCGCCAACTCTCCACCCAAAGCTATCTTTGATAAAGGAAAAAGCTTTTAGAAAGCCCTTCCAAGAGGGAGAATCAAGGCTCCTAGCACTCATATCCATCATATCTAGATCCCTTAAGTAAAGAGCATTAAGGACAAAGTTCCAAAAAGAATCAGAGCCCCACACCAAATCCGAGCCGACCTTGGCAAGAAGGGCTACATTGTTATTCCTAGCTTTCCTTATACCCAATCCACCTAGGTTTTTAGGTTTATCTATTATGTCCCAACTGAGAAGATGGATACCTTTGCCATCATTACTCTTCCAAAGGAAGTTCCTATTCAGCATGTCCAAGTCATCACATGTCTTTTGGGGAAGCCAGGTGCTTTGCATGATATAAGAGGACAAACCAGAAGTGACAGAATGGATAAGAGTCAAGCGACCAGCCCTATTTAGGTATTTTTCTTTCCAACCAGAAAGTCTCTTTTGGACCTTCTCTATTAAGAAATTACAGGATCTGCTGGACACTCTCTCCGTAATCATGGGAACACCAAGATAAGGACCTAATTCATTAGTCCTAGACATTCCAGTAATATTACATATGTACCTGACCATGTCTCTATCCATGCTATCTGTTAAGGGTTATTTTATACGTTTTATAAGGATATATTTTATATCAATTTTCCCCATATTTGGATGTTTTTCATAGAAATCGAGCTTTATATTGAAATATTGAGCAAGTGATGTTTTTAATGGGTTAGTTGCAAAATCGTATGAATTATGTGTAAAATTGATGGTTTTATGTTGATTTTGGAAGATACTACATTTTGCAATATGTTTGATGACTTGTAGGTACACAATTCCGGCTTGGAAAAGAAGATAAAGATGGAAATATCAAGTTCAAGTCGAAGCTGAACGTTCGTCTATTTTTCCCGTCCAGTGGACGGGCGTCCATCAAAGCAGACTGGCGTCCAAGAGGTGAAAAACAGATCAGAGAGTTCCAAACTTTCTTGGACGGGCGTCCAATCCATGCAGACGGGCGTCCGCGGCCGACTTACAGCAAACCGACTTTATTCCCTATAAATACAACGCATTATCAAACCCTAGGACATAGACTATACACGCATATTACTTGAGAAAACCCTAGTTTTTCATGCCAAGTGACCTCGGCCGGCTGAGCCTTGGTGCTTGGCCGGCCGAGGGTCGTTTCTTTTCCGTTTTATTTCTGTTTTGCTGCTGCGTTTTATGCTCAACGCTTGGGGCTGAACATGTTCAAACGATTTGAATCTTTTCCATCAGGTTTTTCTATTTCCAATCTGAGTTTATGTTGTGATTTTAATTCAAAGTTGTTATCTTTTCTTTGATTATTTGTTATGCAATCGAAATCGAAAGATGAATTGTCATTGATGTTTACCGTATGACGAGAGTCGGTGTAAACCTTAGATCACCATAGGAAAGATGGGATTTTTAACCTTGACATAACGGGAGTTGATAGGTTAGATTTCTAGGTTGCTAGATTGAGAGATCTTACACCTTGGTTTGAGAGCGTCAATCTTATGTATCGAGAGATGAGAGATTGATAGGCGAATTATCTACGAGAGTAGGAATTCATACGTTTGATAGGTGAACCACATCTTTAATTAAATCATCACAAGACAACTTTAGAGAGGAAATTAAGGGTTGCGGGATCGGTGGATTATTGTCTGTGCGTTGTTCAATCACCACGATCATCTTCATAATTTCATAGTTGTTTGTAGTTTAAATTTATGTTCGCAACGATCTTTCCTGGCTTTGGACTGACAATCCTCTGTCCAGTTTATTTTCCGTTTTAGTTTAGGTTTAGTAATAAATAGTAGTGACAATTTTAGAAGAATTAATAAGAACTAGATTAAACAACCTCGATTCCCTGTGATCGACTCCGGTATTAATCGCTATGCTACTATCCCTACACTTGGGGTATACCGGATTTATAAATTTATTACTTGTTTATTTTGCTTAGATAAAATCCGTGACACTATCACTGAAAAAATCTTAGACTTCTCAAGGTTAAAAGAATGTCCCGTATTCTCACTGAAGTTATCAAGGACCTTCATAAGATTCCTAATACCTTTCTTGTTAGCCTTAACAAACACAAGGATATCATCAGCAAACATAAGGTGAGAAATTCTTGGCCCCCCTTTCCTAATGGAAAAGGAATGCCAATTATTATCCTTTGAACCTTTATCCAGAAGGATGGATAGGTACTCAATGTAGAGGGCAAAGATATAGGGAGAAATATGATCACCTTGTCTCAGGCCACGGCCACTGTTAAAAGGGGGCAAGGGAACACCATTCCACAAAACACTAAAAGAGGGGGTGGATATGCAGTTCATGATGGCCTGGGTGAACTTATGAGGAAACTTAAAGTAATCCAGCATAAACTTGACCAGCTCCCAATTAACCTTATCATAGGCTTTCTCCATATCAAGCTTCATGACAATGTAACCTTTTTTGCTCTTGGATCTTCTAATCTTGTGAAGAATCTCCTGAGCAATCAAAATGTTATCTCTAGCAAGCCTATTGGGAATAAAGCCACATTGAACAGGGTTAACAAGACAGGACATAAAGGGCTTCATTCTCACAGCAAGAATTTTGGTGAAAATTTTATGCTTGGTTATATTATTTCTCTTACTCATACGTATTGGATCAAACTCGTCAAGTTACATTTTCATTCTAATAAAAACGATAATATCTTTTAGTTATAAAATCATATATTTTATTGGTATCAAATGAAAACTATTTATAGGAGCTTTTGAAATTTACCCACAGCTTAAGAAAATTACTAATAAATAGGTTTCTTTTTAAAATTTCAAGGTGAAATGTTGTATTGTTTTTTGAGAGTGACCTATAATATTACATTGTTTAATATGAAACTGAAAACAATGCATTTAATATTGAATTGAGATATTGCATTGTTTAATGTGAAACTGAAAACAATGTAATATTGAATTGGAATGTGAGAAGATCTTATATTATGCGACAAAGCCAAAAAAACTAAAGGGCTCTATATTACGGGACGGTGGGAGTATATCTTTAGATACACTCTAAGTTCTTTCTAACCTAATAAACATCATCAAAATATAACGTGTTGAAAAAATTCTGTAATGTTTTAGTTGCATATATTTTATACAAACATTCTATTACAACTGCAAATATATTTTGTTATAAAATTTACTATCAATCAAATTTAATAATTATAAAGACAGAGAATCATTAATTGTGTCACATGAGTATTAATGAGTTATATTTATCTTAAGTAGTGCTGTTAAACGAATAGAGCCGCTCGCGAACAAGCTCGTGTTCGGCTCGTTAGTGTTCGTTTAACTTAAAGAGCCGAGCTCGAATATGATTGTAGGCTCGTTTGCTTAACGAACGAACACGAGCTTGGTTCGCGAACGTGCTTATATAAATACATCAATTTACAGTAACAATTACTCAAAAGAGGATAATTCATTCATTCATTCGTCTAATAAAAATTATGGATTGATTTTATTTAGTATTTAGATATTTTTATAGAAATTTTTGTTGTGTGATGTATGTTTATTAATCTATAAGTTATTTTTGCATTTGCACTTTATGTTTTATATCTTAACGAACCGAACTGGAGCCGAATTTGAGCCGAACTCGAGCCAAACTCGAGTCGGAAGACAACAATATGTTTAACGAGCTCGAACATTTCATCTTTTAAATGAGCCGAGCTCGAACATAGTTTTTTGTTCGTTTAACAAACGAACGAGCTCGTGAGCTAAACGAGCTCGAGTTCAAACCATCAATACTCGGCTTGGCTCGGCTCGTTAACAGCTCTGATCTTAAGATAAAACTAATTGTACAAGCAAAAAAAAAACCACACGAATAATAATCGTACGAATTAATTTGATTGATATTTATTTTGTTCATTTAAGTGTTATTCATGTTTTATTTCACGCTTTTGTGATTCTATTTGCCTCTTCTTCTCAAGTAGAATACACTGGTTGAACTTGGTCAACATGCCCACTACTACCATAATAACTTCCTTTCTTTCAGACTTTGGAAATCCTTCTATAAAATCCATGATTAGTTAGGACCATGCATGTGTGGGATTGGTAATGGGTGGAGTAATCCTTGAGGTTTACCATGTAGACTTTTGCACTGCTGACAAGTAATACACTTTTTGATAACTTCTTAAACATCGTTCTTAAGTTGGGGCCAGTAAAATAGTTTCTTAATCTTGCTATAACATGCCCCAATCCCTGAATGACCTCCTATTGAACTTGAATGCAACTTCCCTATCAATATGGATCTCAAGCCTCCATGGGTTCCTACATATATCCTCAATTTGTACTTAAAAATCCTCTGGTACATAGTGTAGTGGGGATTTGAGGCTATACTAATCATCATTTCCCTAAATTTTTCCTTAAAGATAGGTCACCCTTGTAGCTAAAAGTTACTTCTTGCATTCAAGAAGGGGATATTATGCTCACAACAAATAGTTCTCACTGAACACGACTTTGCCTGGACAATGCATCAACCATTACATTTTCATTTCTCTTTTCGTACACAATAGTGAAATCCAACACAAGTAACTTGGTCACCCCATTTTGTTGTAGTGTTGTAGCGACCCAAGAATCCAGAATGAACTTCGAACTTTCTTGATCAGTTTTGATGGCAAAGGTCTTGCCTTGAATATATGGCTTCTATTTAGTTACTGTCAGGAGCTCATTCTCGTAGATGGACAATTCCGTCTTCTTAGAGTTGAAGTCCTTGCTTAGATAAGCCACAAGTTTTTCGTTTTTCTATAAAACAACTCATATGCCTTTGTCACATGCATATGTTTCGATGCAAAATGGAATATGGCAAGACAAGTATTAGTGATTTGCACATGGCCTCCTTGAGTTTCTGGAATGAATTCGAGGCACAATGTGACCAGCAAAACCCATCTTACTTGAGTATGTCATTCAAGGGTTTAGCAATAATCCTATAATAGGGCACACATATCATATAGAAACTTGTTAGACCAATAAACCCTATTCGTTTAGTCACATTATGGGGTTGGGGCCAATCTGACATGGCTTATATCTTGCTTGGGTCATCATGAACTTTATCCTCCTATACGATATGGCCTAAGTATTCCACCTTGGTTTGTCCAAAAAGGCATTTGGAAATTTAGCCTGGTATTGGTTCTTTTTCAGAACTTCTAGAACTACTTTAAGATGTTTTATGTGAGAAGCCATGTTAGGGTTGAAAATTAAGATGTCATAAAAAAATACTAGCACAAACATCCTCAAGTATGGTATCATAATCTCATTCATACTTTTATAAAATGTGGCCGGGGCGTTTGTGAGCCCAAATGTCATCACTTTGAATTCAAATCGGCCATGGTGAGTTACGAAGGTAATCTTCTGGACATCATATTTAGTCATCATCCAACAATTTATCAATTAGAGGAATATGGTAGATATCATTTACAGTCAAGTCATTCAACTTTCTGTTAATCCACACGGCATCTCCAGGTTCTATTTTTCTTTTTCACAATGAGCAAGGGTGATGCAAATGGACTATTATTGTGCTGTATAATCCCTGCTGTATTATTTGATCCACCAACTACTATATTTCATCCTTCTGACAGTGAGCATACCTATAAGGTTTTAGTTTCACAAATTCAACACCTTCTTTTAAAGTTATGGGATGCTCATTGCCTCTCTTTGGTGGAAATCCTTGGGAATTATCAAACACCTTATGATACTCTTCTAGAACATGAGTCAACTCAATAAGCACAATATTTAGAGTTGTTCATGTATCAAATTTCGGCACCCGAAGAGTCCATAGGTCCATTTCTTAGTTTGTTAGAAAATATGTTACAACTGATCATCTTAAGTTGAGCTTATTTTGTGTAACTTCTCAGCTTAATTTGTTCTCCCTTGTTAGTGAAAACCAGCTCCATTTTGTTGAAGTCAAAGACCATAGGGTTGTACCTTTTCATCCAATACACCCTAATACCATGTCACAGCCTCTCAGCTTGATCAATCTCACATATTTTTTGAACTTAACCCGTTGCATGATCCATGGCGAGTTAGGACACTTAAACTCACTCACCATTCCATTATCTATTATTGTGATTAACACAAGGTGAGTCGGTTATGTCACACACTGCACCATTGTCTATGAGGATGGAAATTGGCTTGTTCTTTAAGAGGCCTTTGATTTTATTGGTGTTAGACATGATGGATAACTGAGTAGTCTTAGATGGTCCAGCATCCCATGCCGTATCCTCTTTATCCCCACTGTCCACTGCATTCTCTCCCTAAACTTCATCACCAGCTAGTAGAAAGTCTGTGTGTTTATGTTTGCACACATGGCTAGGGGTGTATTTTTTTTCATCACACCTAAAACATAACCCCTTGGCCCTAATCTCCTGCAACTCATGAGTAGTAATTGCCTTATGTATCATTGTTTTATTCTCAGTGCGGGGTATTTTATCAGTCACCTTAGTGGTGAATGGAGAGAACTTAGACTGGTCAGGGTTAAAGTAATTTTTCTGCACAACCAATCATTCAATGCGATTATAATAGATTCCTAGTATATGACGGCATTAATGGCAGCAGACATGACCTCATGCTTCATGAATCTCACTGTAGATTTTATTTCAGTCTTAAGGTATCTTATAAAACATTTGATGAAGTATGCTTGTCTCTATCAGCGTAGGATTTTTTAATTGCACCAAGTTTCTTAATTCGTCAAACTCCAATAGATATTCCTTTACTGTGGTATTTTATCTTACTTGATGGAATTCACATGCCGTCACTTTTAGTGACCTATAATATGATATTCATTTTCCTTAATGTGCTTACTAATATAAATTTTTTTTAGTTGCTCAAAATAATTATTGATTTTTTTACGATGATTTGTAAGTGATACTTATGTATGCAAAAAGTGCTGGTACTACTTTGTAATTTCTTAGTAGTTATTTGTGATTTTTTTTGTACGTACAAAGATTTTATGAATTATCCGGTCAATAAAATGATTTTATGAATTACTATTTTATTTTATTTTATTTTGTGTGAGAAAATTATATAGTTTATTACTTTTTTTTTTCTGTTTCACTTTGATTTTTACTTTTCTTTTATTAACGCTTTTTTTTTTTCTTTTTTTATGCTGATGATGTTTATCCTCTTTGTATTTGTATTTGTAATAGATTATTAGTATGGAATATTAGGTTTTAGTCCACTATCCGTCTTATATATAAATTTTAATTTAATTTATATTTTCTTATTAGTTTAAGGACAAAATATTTTCTTTCGATTTATTTTACCCTTTCTTTTAATATTAGCTTTATTTCCATTTCTTTTAATATTAGTTTCATTTCCTTCAGATTCCTCCCGTCTCTGTTAGCAGAGAGGGAAAAACACAAACAAATCCATGGCCGGATTGCAGAGATGGGAAAATTTTCTTACCGGAATTGGTTGATTTTTGTTTGAACATATACGACGGCGGTGGAGTAAGTGGGGGAAGAGAAACTCTGAGGCAGTTTCTCGACGGAGACTGAGGCAATTCGGTAATTTCAGACACTGAGCAACGGTGGTGTCTTTTCTTTATTTGCCGATCTCATTTGTAAATTAGAAGTTGTTAGCCTGCAGCAAAAGCATATGAAAATGAAACCTCTTTTCTGCTTTATTTTTTTCTTTTCCTTTTCCTTTCTTCTAATTATTTAAGCTCAATTTTACATTGAATTTTGATTTCACACAATTTTTTTATTTTTAATTTCTGAGGTAGATTTTCTTCTCAATCCCTTTCTTCAATGTGGCTCTGATGTTCTGGTTTTACCTGAATTTCTTCAATTCTTCTTCTTCCGATTTTTAAGAAGAAGAATGAATGGTTGATATTTGATTCTGATGATGAATACAGAATGGAGATTAATTGTAAATTAAAGACATGGTGTGAATCATCTCAACAGAACAAGCAGAAGGCATGGCAACAGATTCATCCCCACCAAATATCCCACAAACAGCAATACAGAGCATTGGACGGACCCTTTTACCCTCAGCAAGAAGTGAGTACCTCATTGAAACATGGATACTTACAGGTTCATGAATTGAAACTGCTTCCTCCAAAGTTTTGTTCACTGAATCCGCCATTTCAAGCATGTAGTCTTTGAAATTGAATGAAAAGCTATGTCCTTTCTTGATTTTGCTCTCTTCTTTTGTCACATTAATCGCATAGAATGAAAAAGTGGAACGGCCTGGGTTGGATAGAAATAAAAAGATGGGTTCAATAGCTCTTGATGAAGGAGATGGGTTCAATAGCTCTTGATGGGGTAACCTGGAATACCAATCTGGTAAGGCCAGTCTCTAAACATGAGACATTAAATAATCATCCTAAAGTTTAACATATGTTCAATAATGCTATGCTTTCCTCAAAAAAAAAATGCTATGCTTGCCTATTAATGATGAATTGAATCACCGATGTAGAGGGTTTTTTTGTTACACTTACTGAAGTAAAATTTATAGTTTATTGGTGCTCGAGTTATTTTTAATCGCTGCTTATACCCACACATGTTGTCAGACAGTGGCATCAATATTAGGATTGTGCTATGGAGGCCTTTTATATTTGGAAAATTACTGAATACACTTGCACTCTGAAGCATTGGGGTGATGGCAAATTTTTCTTTTTTCTCTATTTCCTTCTCATGTTAGAAGGGTTCATGAGAGACATAAGGTTTTGTTGCTATCTAGGTAGTTATTTCCTTCATGTGTGCTGCTCTTGTATGTGTGAATAAATTTCTACATGATATTTATTTTGTTCTTAGTTATATTTTTTAGTGACCAGTTGAGAAGTATTTTGCTTTCTGCTCTGAAATTGTGAAGGTAAACTGATTGTGATCAAAATGGCACTTTCAGAACAAAGTCGTGTTTCTACGGGGGCTGTTGCTAGTGGAAATGGAAATTCAAAGTCTTTTATAGGTACAATTTGACTAATTCAAAGGTAAATAACACTTCTAATGTTTCTGTTTTGAATATTTCAAGTGTTATAGATTCTGAAAATTCGTGTATTGAGTCTAGAAATTCTAGAAATTCGCGTATTGAGTCTGGGACCGTTCCTCGGGCAACTGGGGTTGAGGGGAATCCCAAGACAGGTATTGAAACTGCCATGGTAGATATTGAAGCTACCATCGTCAACTCTTTTGGTTGATAACCATGAAGTTGAAACTAATAGTTCTGTTTTTTTTAAAGGATTAATAGTTCTGTTGAGAACATAAATAATTTTAGGTCTGTTGTGGTTGATCATATTGGTGATCCCGCAGTTTAAGGTTAGGTTTAAGGATGCATCTATGATGTTTTAAAGAAGATTGATTGTGTTTTTTACTTGTTCCATATCATTAAGCTTTCTAATAGACTAGTGTTACTTTGTTGGTGTGTTACTTTGTTGGTGTTACTGTGTTACTGTGTTACTTTGTTGTTGTGTTACTTTGTTGAGAACAAAAATAGACTAGTGTGTTACTTTGTTGAGAAAAAAAATAGACTAGTGTGTTACTTTGTTGGTGTGTTACTTGGCTGGTGTGTTACTTTGTTGGTGTGTTACTTTGTTGAGAACAAAAAATAGACTAGTGTGTTACTTTGTTGGTGTGTTACTTTGTTGAGAACAAAAATAGACTAGTGTGTTACTTTGTTGAGAACAAAAATAGACTAGTGTGTTATTTTGTTGGTTTGTTACTTTGTTGAGAACAAAAATAGACTAGTGTTTTACTTTGTTGGTGTGTTACTTTGTTGAGAACAAAAATAGACTAGTGTGTTACTTTGTTGGTGTGTTATTTTGTTTGTGTGTTACTTGGTTGGTGTGTTACTTTGTTGAGAACAAAAATAGACTAGTGCGTTACTTTGTTGATTTAAATGGTTATGTTTGTGTTTTTTTTGTCTTTAGAAAATTGGAGGAGCCTAGATTCTCTATTGACGAAGCCGAGCCGATGTTATTTGATGTATTTTCTGCTTCATACATCTATCAAGGAGTTTGATGTGGTGCCGGTTTGAAGGATGAAGGTCCATAGATGGTAAAACAAACTGCTTTTGTCTTCAAGAACTTGAAGAATGTTTTAATTTCATTAATATGCTTTTTGATTACATCCAATAGTATTAGGTTTTTATTCTCTTGATTCCCCCGGAGTTGCATTTCCATAATGTTTTCATAGATTGTTTCATTAGGATATGAAGCATTTTTTTGATAGATTGTTGTATTATGCAATGCTAATGGTGATATTTTGGATGTCAATAAAACGTGTCACTGTTGCTGTGTTACTGTGAAAGCTGCGATAAAATTCGGCTTTCAAATACGTCGTAAAGGTATCAAACGCGGTCTCAAAATGAAGATAAAAAAAATATATATGAACTTTGGTGAAACAATTTGATGATCGGTGTTCTAAATAAAAAATTACGGTCGTTTATAAGAAAAACGCTCCGGTTAATGCACATATTTTTTCGACTTTCAATATTTACGTCGGAAGGGTATCGTATTTGGGCTCAAATTAAAGAGCAAAAAAAATATGAATATTGGTGAAAAAATTTCGATGATCGGAGTTTTAAATCAAAAGTTACGGTTGTTTGAAAAAAAAAAAAAAACAAATACCTGAAGCGTATGAAAGTAAATGAAAGTAAGAAACAGAAGCGCGCGTTCATTTAATAAAAGGGTGCGCGTTCATTTAAAATAGTATTTTTGTCCGTGGGAAAATAATTTCAAGTTATTCTTATTTCTACTTATAGAGATTGTTTGTTTAAAAAAAAAGTTATGGATATTGTTTTATCTTTATATATATTTTTGCGTACGATAGTTTTTTTTCATATTTTTAATTTCTGATAATGTTTATCTTCATTAATTATTATTATTATTATTATTATTATTATTATTATGGATAATGTTTTTTTAGGGAAACACCTAAGAAGAAACACTCTTGAGGGAAAACACATTAGCACTTTTAACATAGTTATTATTAAATTTAAGATTAAGATAAGATATATATACACACACCATGTTTTGTGGCATGTCCGTGTTTCATAGAAATATCATGACATGATGACAGGTTCCCTATTTCACTTGTCATTTTAACCATTACGCAAACAACTGGACAGAGCGATCCCCTGCTGTGAGTGTGTGTGCCGTGCGGTGCTGTGCATCCGAAACGGCGTTGTTTCGGGTCGAAGCGACGCCGTTTTGATTGTGTTTTTTTTATTTTATTTTTTAGATCGAAACCAAACGACGTCGTTTCAGACCGAAGCGACGTCGTTTTGCGTCACAGCACGCCGCGTTGTGCACCTTTATACCGTAGGGGATGGGGGTCCCAACTGGACAGCTAATGCAATACAAAACTTGAAATTCATTTCAAAACACATTTCACGTGAAAGGTAGTAATAAGCTGGATCATAAATGATTCATGATCAGCAACCAGTAACATATCCAGCTAAAAAAAATCACGGGGGGCAGTCCGACCGGTCTTAATATCGGATAAATCATGACTTCGAGAAAGGAACAGCAAGGACGAACAACGAGACATCCATGATCTATGAGACGAGGACGAAGTAGGGAACAACAAAAGGCCTCGAGAAAGGAAACAAAACTCGAAGAAAGTTTCTTTAAACCGATAATTTTAAGAACCAAAACTAAAGAATGCAGTTATCATGCAGGCTAAAGGGACAGAAATGTTATCATCTAGTATTCTATTCGTTGGAAGTGACTCTACTAAAGTTGCAATTAAGGATACCAGAGCGACCTTCTGAATCGTTCCGCCCCACTCCAACTCGAAGTATCCGAGCATTGAAAAATAGTATAACATCCTAAAAAATTGTTGGAAGAAAAACCATCAAAACCGGATATGAAATACAATCATGTAATTAACTGATAGAAAGTTAGGGTCGTATATCAATTACCCACCCGATGGAAACCAAGAAACCTAACGTGAACATGGAGATGCTACCAACCCAACTCTTCTGATGATTGTAAGGCAGTTTTAGAGATCCGTATCTCCGTCCCATGATATCAGCAATGCCTGTATGTACATATCACCAAATTAGACGAGAAAACACACGTGTCACTGAAGAAACGGTACAAATGCATGAACTCTCTCGATCTCTATATATATAAATACCATCTCCACCACACATCATCGACAGCGAAACCACTCCAACAGGGGATTCACGCCAGAATAGAGTTGCACACAAAATCAGCATCAGAACATAATACAGCGGTCCTCTGAGTAGTTCCCTGCAACAACGTAATACAAAGGAATTTACAAATTCGAGAAGTTTAATGGTGCAACAGTAATACCAAGTGAGCGCACACTTGGTGTATAACTCTCATGCTTATAGATGGACATTTGTGTAAGCAGGTCCAATCTATAATCACATGGTCAACACAGTTATAACCAAATATACACGTAACTTGGTACAACGGTTTATGTAACTATATTTTCTTTTTTGCAGGAAAAGGCATAATATAAAACAGGATTACTACTCTGGTTTGCCATCTCGAGTCACGGATCGTACAAGTTCATCATCAGTAGCCAATGAAAGACCATAAACAAGAAGCCTTGAGCAATTGAGAAGTGGAACCACCGAAGCGAAGTATCGAGCCCCAGAGGATTTGCTAATCTAAGACTCAAATCATCAGCATTGGTATCAAACGCAAGAAAACGTCACTGTATGAACAAATAAGGATATAATTGAAGGGACAAAACAACCTGAAAATTGGCCAGGAAGCCATAAAGAGCAACCCAGAGAGTATATGGACCAGTTTTCTGCTCAAATCCTGTTGGCAAAATACACACAAAATGTCAGGAGAGCAAAAAAACAGAGATCCAAATGCCTCCAAGATAACACTGTTTAACACAGTATCCTAATCCCTCTATACTACTACCTAATGATATCTAAATAGGGAAAAACACATGGATGTAATTACAATTGTCCTAACACAATATGTCCCACCCACCAAATAAAATCAGAATATGAGTGACCTAAGGGAGGAAACAATCAACAATGAAATGCCCAAATGTATTATGAAGTAGTGGTAAATTAGGAACATTTTCCTTTTTTCTTTTTCTGTTAAAACCAAACACAAAAAAGAAGAAGAGTCTCTTACCATGAAAGACTTCAATGCAGTGGACCAGTAATACAAATATGTTTTTTTTTTTTTTTTTTAATCTTCTTATGCAAATATTTATTTCTATGTAGATTTTATGCTGTATTGCGGAGTCTCTTACCATGAAAGACTTCTCCACAAACACTTTCTGTTGCTTAAAATTATGATAATTTCCTAAGAAAATATAGGAACAACCAGCTATATTCATTCTTAGAGCTCATTCATTCGATCATCTAGCAAAACAGTTTGAAAGCATACTGAAAAAAAAAGGTATGGAAAGAAAACGAAGAAAAAGAAGGAAACCTGTTGAATGAGCTTTCGTTGAGTCAAATTACCGAAAATCGAGACAAGAGCATAAGCACCGGAGATAACCAAGGCTGTTGCTCCGGCGTCCTGTAAAACCGTAGCACCGTCTAGTAGCGACGCACGGAATTTGCATGATATGGAAAGTTTTTTCTTCAAAGGAGTACAACACGCATACTTTTCGCCTGTAAAATTCAGAGGAGGTCTTATGGTTGAGAAATCAGTGTACGGTCGAGCTAGTAATGCGTGACGGCGGAAATGGATGACGGATAAGGTGTTGGAATTAACTCCGGCGGCGGCTGTTGTCAGACATATGTTCAGTTGACCACCGCCCATTCTCTCCTCCCTGCGCTTTTTTTTTCTTCTTTTTTTTTTCTCCGCCTGTTTATATTTTCTGATACTAAAATTTATATTAAGAAAATGAAAACGACATTGGTTGGAAAGATCAGATTTTTTATTTTATTTATTGCTCCGGTGGTTGGGTGTATTGTAAGTGAACAACAATGTTGGACAACCATTGTATCAATTAATAATGATGCAAATTATTTATTATCAATGATGTAGATGATCGTTGTGTCATTTGTTATGAAATAAACGATTTTGTCTGTATCATTACTCATTATACATTTATACTCGAAGATTAATCACATAATGAGTTTTGGTGTTATATTATCGTTATTGTCGCAATCAATCTAACACGACAAATGTCATAATCATGTATGACTTTGAGACTTTGATTGTTGTGTAGTCTTACTCGCTTTTTTTTAAGCTATTCTGATTTCCCGAGAGAAAAAAATTGTTATTGCTAAATGGTTATGTTACAACAAATAATACAACACATTTTTATATAATCGATTATCATCTAAAACACATCACATATGTCAGCCAAAATTCATGATCTAAAAGTTTGTAAATACCACAATACAAACTTTCAAAACAACATATGTTTCGTCGAAACGTGCACCATCTGAAATGATGTACACCTTCATGACATGTAATCAAGGACGGAGGTAAGTGGAGGATTAAGGGGGCTAAGTCCACCCGACGGAAATAAATTCTACATCAAAAAATTTATATAATACAACTTAACTCATCAAAACATTGTCTACTAGCCTACCCGAGTTTCAATTCCTGGATCCGTCATTGCATGTAACACTCAAAGCTATATTTATTTTGCTTTGTTGAGGTAACCGTACAACCATTGGCTTGTGTCGATCTATGTTTTGTTATGACAATATTTATTTGAACGGCAACTTGAATGATAACTAAAATACGTAATTTATGAAAATGTATGTTACGGGTTAATGTCAAAATTTCAAACATTTTATAACATGTCAAAACTTGAGTTACAAGTTACTTCTTATATGTACTCGCGGATAGTTTGATTGGAAAAAATTAGGTATGACAAGCAGTCAAAATTTTCAATCGTTTCTGTAGGCTTTAATGGCTGAATTATTAGAGTTTAAGTATAATTTTTCCCAAAAAAAAGTATAACTAAAAAAAAAAAAGCTTTTTAAAATAGTAAGTTTTGAAACAAATTACTGACCTTTCGTTCTAAAATATAAATCTATTTCGACTTTTTCATAAAGTTGGTTAAATTGGTGTTGTATCAACAATTTTGAATAAAATGTCTAAAATGTGATTTGATTGTTCTTAATGTAAAGTAGTGAAAAATAAATGATATAATAATTAAATTTCTCAACAAAAAAAATTTGAAGGGTAAAATGAAAAAAATGTAATAAATGTTTTGATTTGTTTTCTAAATAGACTTACGGGACAAAATCAATAAATCTAAACAAAATTATATTTTGGGATGGAGTATTATATAGTAATAGCCTGAAATAGGGGAAATTGGAAATTCATGTTTGGTCTCCCTCCCCACTTGAAAATAAAATTGCATTTTTGACAAAATGCGGTTTTAGATAACATGACGATAATAACGTTGTAAAAAATATTGGAGTTAAACAGATTTTACGACAATAATGATGGAGTTAAACACTTTACGACAATAACAATATCGTAAAAAATCTTTTTACGATAATAATATTATAATGTCATCTAAAAACGCATTTTGTAAAAATGACAACTTTTTTTTCGCATGAAGGGGATCTCACAAGGGAAGTTATTGTGTGGTGAGGGAATTTGAGGTCAAGTGACGGGTAAAACGATCAAAACCACACAGTTTTAATACAGAATGAAGATGTGTGATGTGTCACACGATGTCTTCGTACCGTGTGAAGACACCATACAATAATCTCCCGTCTCACCACCCCTAACGCGAGGGACACCAGACACGGAGGAAATAGCAGTGGTATCTTTTTCTTTTTTTTTAACTGTTCACCTGTAAATACCGTACAATAGAAACGGATACCGGACACGGAGTAAATAGAAGTGGCATCTTTTTTACTGTTCACCTGTAAATACCGTCCAATAGGAAAGGATTCGATGATGAATGGGCCAATGTTGTCGGTTGGTGACATACGGCTTTGGTCCACGAAAATGATTGTACCTAAACAAGTAACCACCTAATTTCAACAAAAAAAAAAAAAAAAAAAAGTAACCACCTAGCTAAAAAGTCAGTATTATTATGCATCATAGAAAGCATGCCATTAGACTCTCTTCAATGATACACCTTTAAACAACATTCCAAACACATCGGTTTCCGTTACAGTTATACTTTTTTAACACTTTATAAAAACTTTCACTCCAATAAATATCCTTTATACAATCCTTCAAACATTAATTTATATCCTTTTTGTTTTTTAATATTCATCCAACACAACTGAAATAATTATGAATGTTATTTATACAAACTCATGATTTTTTTTTTATTTTTTTTTTGTTTAAATTTTTTTTTTATTTTATGTTCCATTGCTATTTTTCATATACGTTCCACAATACCAATATAGTGTCGAAACCTATGTTGCACGGACACCGATACGGACACGGCGCACGACACGACACGAACACGGCGACACAGCAACTTTCATAAATATAGGACACGACACGCCGGAGACACGTAGTATATATATATATATACAAAAATATATATAAAAAAATACAAAAAAATACAAAAAATACAAAAAAAATATAAAAAAAATATAAATAGCCGTGTCCGGAACGTGTCCCCCCGTGTCCGGGGCGTGTCCCTCCGTGTCGCTCCGTGTCCTTGGCGTGTCCCTGGCGTGTCGCGGACGTGTCCCTGGCGTGTCGGTTTTTAAAATTTAATTTAACATTATTTTAAATCAACCGACACGTGTCGGACGCGTGTCGTGTCGGGCGCGTGTCGGATACGGCGCACGTCACCCATATTGGAGTGTCGGTGCATCATAGGTCGAAAGTAAAAAAAATCAAACGTTTAGTGTTCAAATGTTTTTTTTTTTGTTTTTTTTTTCCTGAGAGCGTCAAATGTTTTATTTTATTTTTATTTTTTTAATGTTGTGTGTCTGTATAATAGTTGAATCCAATTTTTCTTTTCATTATTAACATTAATTAATAGTATATAATACATGAGTAGTGGGAAGAAAATGAAGGTAAATGGATACATGGTGGGTACACTATTCACCTTTAGGAAGGACTCCAAATATGGAGTATTGAGTAGCATTTTTCCAGATCAAGTAATCTTAAAGTTAACTACTGCAGCTTCAAGTTTGTGAATTACACTGGAAATCCAATGTTTAGAGTTTAAATAAAGTGTCCGTTGTGGACAGTCTTAGTCCATTACAGCAAGGGCGGCGCCACTAAAGGCTCTGGTGGGTCAGCCGACCCACAAAATAAATAACCTGCGTATTTTTATCACTATTGAAAAAAAATTATACGCTAATATCTTGGACTTCTGAAGTATAGGGTATTGTTCTTGGAGTTGATTTCCTTTTCTCTAAATTAAGGGGTATTGTTCCGGCAGTCAGATACTACCGGCTCAACGGTAGGGTCGCCGGCTCGGTGGTGATCTACGATTTGGATAACATTGTTGTGTTTTTTTAATCAGTTGTTTATGATTTCTGCACTTTCTATCGTATGTTTCTTCCGCTTTTAAATCATTGTCATGCGAGACTTACGTGTCTAACTAATCATAAGTTGTGCACGTGTCAAACGGCGCGGCCGTATGTCACCATTTACCCCTAGCCAATAAAACAGATCGCTACATAATATACAATGTCTGTAAACACAACTTAAGAAAGAGAAGAAAAAAAAAAATTTTGCTTCATGACAAAAAAAATTCCAAACTGTTTGAACTCTCAGAATTCTAACAAGAAGCCACCCCCAACATAATGCAAACTACAAAATCTACCACTTTTTTAAGCAAACCCCCATTCTTTTTTTTTTTTTTTTTATCAAAAAGAATCCATTACAGAGTAAAACCTTCACATTAAAGAGTAATTTATCGCTCTAAAATGGATTTAAACATCAAATTAGAAAAAAAACCATCTTCACGCCGTTGGCTTCTTTTTAACAAAGCGTTGCAGAGATTTCGGTAAATCGCTTTCCACACTGTCTAGCTTCCTCTTCTTATTCGATTCATCTTTCTCTGTGTTCTCCACGAATTGCTTCTTCGCCTTTTCAACGTTTTCTTGCTTCTTCGCTGCTACTTTACTCGGCCTACTTCTTCCTTTAGTCTTCTTCTTCAAGGTAACATTTTTAGCTGCCTCAACAGCAGCCTCTTTCTGAGCTTCTATTTCTTCTTTTGTAAGCTTCTCTTTCCTCCTATTAGGTTTCACTGTACCTATCTTTGTTGGATCCAACATTATAGTCTCGGGCGGAAGCTTGTCCAAAAGAGACCGAACTTCCTTCTCTTTACGTTGTTTTGCCGTTTCATACGGATTTGCAACCCATGTGTCGAAGTTTGGCTCACCGGATCCAGGAATCAAGATTGAAGACCAGCCCTTTGAGTGACCTATAGCTAATATGTCTTCATACGGACGGAACATTGCATGCTGTATTTGGTAACCTTTAACAATGGAATGGCCCATGTACTTGCTATAACTTTGGGAATCAGATAAATCTCCAAAAACTTGTACAAATGATCCAGTTGCTGCAGCAAGCAATCCTTTTTGGCTGAAATCCAATGTTTTGGCTTGTTGGGGTAGCACTTGGAGAACTCCGTATTTCCGTAGGTCCCAAAGCTTGATTTTTCGATCCATCCCGGCTGTTGCCATTAGATGGCCATTGGTGTGGAAAGCTAAAGCTGTGAGAGGTCCTTGATGACATAGCATTTTGACTAGAGGAGAAGAGCTTGTAGGTTTCCACATGGTTACTGTGCCCTTTGAGTGACCAACAGCAAGCACACCATTGAAAGGGTTTGCACGTAAAACGTCGGAACGGCCAAGACCTGTTCGGAAATTCCCTACCATTAGACCAGAGGTTACATCCTGATAATGCAGCTGGCCAAATTTGTTTATGGAAGCAAGAAGGAAATGGTTCTTCAGAAATTGCAGCTTTAAAACGGGACCATGTTCCTGAAGAAGCGCAACCAAAGCTTTAAATGCGTGTTTATGGCTGCAATTTGTAGTGAATGAAATGCGAAATCATACGCTTATCTCGTATATAATATAGGCCAGCAAAATAAGTAAAATATTAATATACTCACCAAGATAAAGGAATACAAATTTTAAATGTTACCAAATGTTTACCAACCATAAAGCAAACTATTAAAAGCAACGAATGAAGCTAAGTAGCGATTTCAAAATGAATGTATCAAACAGAATACCGAACCTTCAAGCAGTGAAGTTCTGTACCAGCTCGATTATAAATGTATGGGTACCTACATAAGAGAAACATCATTCACATATGACCATAAGGTTCAGCAAACCAAATGAAGAGATATATTCTTTTAACATCCGTGTTCTAATGGAAAATTGTATAGCTCTGTTTGCAATAGATTTTAACATCCACACTAACATATGTAAAGTCCAGTTTTTAAAGAAAATAGCCAAAATGGAACAATTGCATGCAACCAAAAGTTCATGATCCAAAATCTGCAAGGCCAAGGAGAAATTAAGACTTCAGCACTCATGATGCCTAAGGAAATAAAAAATCCAAAAGAATCACAACAGGTATAGAAAATGCAAATCTTCACAGCATACAGGATCTATTTTGTTTGAAAGGAGCAAAGATCTTACTTTTTTTGTGCAGCAGCAAAGAATAACTCGTTATGCAGGAACACCACATCGCGCACAGTTTCCCTGACCTTTAAACAAGAAATGTTAGCAACAAGATTCCAAGATTACGGGGAAGTTTAGCACCTTAAAAAAAACCAGTCAGTTAAAAAAGACACGTGACATGATAGCAAAACTTTTGAAGCTTCGGTATTGATACAGCTAACTAACCACATTTCCAATACAAATAGGTTATTCTTCATGTTAACAAATTTGTAAATGAAATATATGTGTGTGTAAAAGAGAGAGAGAGAGAGAGAGAGAGTGTGTGTGTGTGTGTGAGTGTGCGTACCTGAAGTTCTTTAATTAAGGCCATTCGTTTCATGTCCAGAATAGCAATGTGGCCCTTTCGCCCAGCTAATGCCATGTACTGACCGCTTGTCGTGAAATCCAGACTATAGGGACCAAAATCTGGTTCAATGAGTAAAAAAAAAAAAAAAAACGAGCGTTACACAAACAGAAGTTCAATTGACGACAGTAAAATGTGAACATGACAGAGGCACTCACATGAACTATCATTTACTTGAAAGAAAGAAAAATAAACGGTTGTGATTCATAAAAAAAAAAAAGAAGCCTTCATACTGCAACAAAATCCCATTGGTCGGTTGGGAGAAGAATCTGAGCTACACTTAGGAAAATGACAGCACAAGTCATTAAAATAACAAGAATCGACCTGGTAGAACAATATCATACTGATTTCTGGAGCTCAGGATGTCTATTTCCTTAGCGATATCTTCCTGCTTAATTCTCCATGTCTTCTCTGTACCTTCAGGCTCCAAATAGCCCCCGTGACTAGACAAGAGCCACTGTCAAAATCACACATAAGCACACATATATATAATGTTCCGTAATTCAAGTAGCTTAAAAGTATATTGAAGTTCGAGCAGGTGTCAGTGGAAGGAGCGGATTTGTGGAGTGGTTACCTATTGGGATCAGAAACAATTTTGCACAATCGGCATTTACAAAATTCGTAAAGAGAATCACAACAGGTTGTGGGATATAAATTAAACACATCCATATACCTTCTCAATTTTAGCAGCAGCATTAGCAGACTTTTCATATAATTCTTCCCTCACTGCAAGCTGGCCTTTTAACTTTTTATCTTGTAAAATCTGCAAACAAGCAAACAATTAAAAAAGGAAGAAAAATAATATACCATTCGATCGATAAACGGTTGAAGTTTAAATTCGTGATCATACCTCCAAATTAGCACCTTGACCTCTACGGTACTTTTGTGCTATAACATCAATCTCCTCGTCATTGTCCTGCCAAGAAACATACAGCTAAACATTAAGTATTAATAGACATCTTAAGCTACATATCTGGCATGCATCTATCTTCATATATAGTGACATATCATCAATCAAGACGGCATATTTGATACCAAAATGTGAAATCTTCATAGAAAAAACACGGTCAAACAAGACGATCTAGGTAAACAATCAAAGCATTATTTCACCTAGTCTAAGTTTGAATTGTTAACATACCAGCTGAGCTTTAACATGTCAGCAATCAAGCTGTTTAGAAACAAGGGTTGTCTCCTTGTCACTTGCAGTAAATACATTATAAATTTATAAGCATGGACTGTCTGGGAGAACCAACCACAAGGAGTTCAAGATTAGACATGCCAACAAAACTATGCCACGTGAAGGGTTGTTAACGAATGGAGCCGTGGCTCGTATAAGCTCATGTTTGTTTGCGAATCTAAACGAGTCAAACTCAAACAAACCATTATGTTCTCTTATTAAGCGAAGAAGCACGAGCTAGCTCGTACACTCAAAAATCCCCAACTTTATCTTAGTGTCATCCCAACCTTGTCTCTATCCATCTTATTATTATTCTCCACCTCAATTATCTAGTTGAAATAAGTTCACTAAGAACACATTCAACTCATTAGTGAGTTGAAAAGTCGTAAAGTGAAAGGTGAGCTCGTTTGAGCTAAGCTCGAGCTCAGATCAACAGATTAACAAAAAGAGGTCAAAGAGAAAATTTAATTCGATTATTAAACAAACAAGGTCGAGCTCACTTGCACTAAGCAAACACAGAATCAAACATTTAATACTCCGTTCGGCTCAGTTCATGTACACCTCTAGCCAAATGATAATTGGAAAAGAAAAAAAAAAATGTCGTCTTCTGGAGGTGTACAATGGGGACTCCTGGGAATACGCAAAACAAGACTGAAGCAAAATGCACAAAGCAGCAAAAGAAATCAAAAAGAGGGCAAGCTATAGGTTTACCTTAGACGGGTTGTCGGCAGTGGTGGAAACCATCTGGAGTTTACTCTTGGCAAAGTTGATGTCCAATGATCCTTTCGTCCAGCGTAAAGCTTCTAGCTAGGGTTCCTGAATCGGTTTCTGCAGCAAAAACAGATGAAGATGAAGTAGGGTTTTAGAGATTGAGGGGGTGACAGGGGTTTGTTGTGGAGGGAGAGGGGAAGCAAGTGTCTATTTACAAACAAACCCCTTATTTTTTAATTAAGTTGTGAATAAAAAAAATAAAAAAAATAAAATAAAAAAAAAAAAAAAAAAAAAAAAAAAAAAAAAAAAAAAAAAAAAAAAAAAACCCAATCTGAACCAAAAATGAACCCAAAATGAGTCAAATCAATCAAAAACAAATTACTTGATTTGTTCGAAACTTAGCTAAGAGAAATTTTTCTCAAAAAAATAAAAAACTAAGAGAACATTATGTTACACCTTATTATAACGGGTCGTCGGATTGTCTCAATCTAATCAAATCAAACCAATTGGCTAAGTACATATAAGACGGCATTGCTTAGTTAAGTATGTGTATTACTTGATAGTGTTGTGAAACCGATGTCATATATGTTGTCGGCATCCGAGGCCACACGAGAACTAACTAATTAAGAATTACACCGATGATTGTTCAACTACTTTTTTTTTTTTTTTTAATCTATATTATCATTTTCGGTATTAAAAACACTCATACTTTGCATGTGCTTGTATTATTTAAATTTTTACTCTGTAAAGTTTCTATATATCAATAAACAATTGATTGTAAATGAGATCGACATAGATACTTAGCAAAACATGCTAGTTTGATAGGTGCTTAATTGTTAGTATGTCTGGTAGCTATATCTATATGATGTTTTTTTCGTCATTTTATATAAAAGTTGATATGATCATTCTTTGCTTAATATTTTTTTATTTATAAATTGTTTGGTATGCAGTAAAAACAAATACATGATATGTTCTCTAATTTTTTTACGTATAAAATTAATTTAGGTTTCATAAATCAGCCGCGAACCGACCCAACCGAGTTACGATTGAAGAGTTACATTATAAAAAAAACCGGCTGAGTTATTAGGAAGGAAAAAAAAACCCGGCTAAAACCAAAACGGACCAAATTTTACATTGGTTTAATTTATCTATAGGGCAAATATCCATCACCGTTTCTCTGTTGCTGCCTTGTTGGAAACCCTGCACTGCAAATCCCTATTTTGGAACTGCCGAATACAACTAAATTTCCGCCTCCTTCGTCTCTATCTGATATCTCATAAAATTGATTATTTTTTAGGTTGTTATTGATCCCACAACGTTGATTTCTTCTTATAGATTGTTATTGACTCACAAAGTTACTTCCTTTGGCACTTGGAAGTATCAGAAGAGTAAAAGAGTTCATAAAGACGGGCAACTATTTATATAGTCTTATAAATTATCAGCTTATCAGGTAAAATTCTAAATTTGGGATCTGAATTTCAGCTTTGGTTATGGATTTTTTTGGGTATAATGAGACCAAACGCTGCTGGAAATGCAGTTTTTGGGTTTATCATGCATATGGGAAACGTATAATTGAACCCAAGATTTAATTTTTAACTTTAATCATACTTATTGCATGATGATTTCCTCGGAGTTTTATGATATTGTGCTTTAAATCAAGCTGTTGGGTCATGATGAGTTTCATTTTTCATTGCACTACACATACACCTCTGTGAATTAATTTACTGAAGTGGCCTAACAATACCAACTGCAGACAAGGGTATGTTTAGGAAGACAATGACAAGTTCTTTTTCGTTTTTTTTGTACTAATAGAAACATAAAAAGGCAGAAAAGTTAAAATTTTTGCTCTGTAATTTATAAAATTAAACTGTACCTAGCTCCTTGTTTCATCATTGCTTGCCATTAAGCACACAAGACTGATTAACAGATATCTTAGTGACTTAAAAAGACCCTACGTTTTGCATAATTTCAATTCATGTTCTGTTTTAGCTACTTGATGACAAAAGTGCAGCTGTGTTAGATTTGTTTGGAGATGGGTTATCGTGATCATTATCATAATCGTGTTTGCTATTGTTGTTATCATTGTTACCTTTTTTCACCTCTTTTGAATATTGGTGTTAGATATTGAAATAGATTATTGTTATCATTAGTGTGTTTGCTATTGTTGTTTTCTTTATTGCTTTTGCACCTCTTCCGAATATTGGTGAAAGAATGTCCTGATTAAGGTGTATTATTGTATTTTCATAGGAGGGATGTCTGGGTTGAAGGATAGAAAGAGGATGAAACATGCTGTTGGCAAGAAGGGAAAGATGGACGAGTCTAAAAAATCGGATCAGTTTACTATTGATGGTAATCTTACTTGTTAACTTTATGTGTATTTGAATATTACGTCTGAGTCTGTTGAGTTGTTTGGTACTAAATTTAGTCTGTTTTGGACAGATAATTTGGTGGAAGGAAGTTCAGATAAAAATCAAAGCAAGCCTTTGAAGAACAAGAAACAAAAGAAAAGTAGGAAAGATGTAGCAGAACCTGTTACAGCTATCGAACTTAATCAGATAGATGAAGGTGAACCTGGTGTAGAAACAGGACAAGATAGTGAAGGGCATGAAAATAAAGATTATAAACCTAGAAGAAAGAAAGGGAAAGACAAGAAAGAAGCTGAAGTGGAACGGCAGACCGGTAAAGACTGTTCACGTTACTGGCTTTTAGTAAACAAGTTTTCGTGCAAAGTATATTTTCAATTGATTAATTACCCCCTTGTTTGTGGTGTGATCTATATGCTTTGTACATGTCATTTTAGTACCATTTTACTTTGAGGGCTTTCTACCTTTCGTCTTGGTATGTGTTGGAAATTTTCTTCTGTACTTTTCTTTGGGTTTGGTTGGACACCTGCATCTCCTTTATCTGAGCTGAGTAACGTCTATTTCCAGTTCATGAGATGTCTTTTTCATTTACTAAATTCGCTTCAACATGTCCGGCCTCATGGTGCGGCTCTTGATTCTGTGTGAATTTAACCGTGCTTGTGCTCTGCGGTACATCTTATTCCTTAACTTTATGTGTACTGAATAGTGTACAGTTGATTTCATTATTGGTACTGAATTGTGTGTGTTTTGGTAGATAAATTGGTGGAAGAGATTGTAGAAAAAGATCAAGGCAAACGCTTGAAGAACAAGAAACGAAAGAAAAGTGGGAAAGATGAAGCTGAACTTGTTGCAGCTAACAAGCTTTATCGGGTAGAAGGTGGATCTGGTGTAGAATATGGGCTTGATAGTGAAGGACGGGAAAATGAAGAATATAAACCAAGGAGAAAGAAAGGTTCGAAAAAGAAGGAAGATGGAGCAGACAAACAAAAAGGTAAGGGAATACTGAAATTCGATGACCTTTAGTGGACAAGTTTTCTTGTGAATTATGTATGGGATTGGATAACTACCTCCCCCCGCGGTGTTTCGGACTATATGCTTTGTTCTTGTCATTTTGAAATTTGACATTGAGGTTCTGTTTTTTTTTCCTTTTGTTTTTTGGGTGAGGGGTCTTTTCTTTAGTAATATACTTGACCATCTCAATCTGAGCTGAGTTACATCCACTTCCAAATAATTGTTTATGCTAAGATGATCTGTTTCATGTACTACTTTTCGGGTCAACAATCCGTACAATAGTGATTGAGCATGGTCTGTTTGTGATGCTGATGATATTGGAGTACCTTACTGAGTAACTGACTACTTTCTGACCCGTGTGAAGTCCTGCAAGTCCTCTGCCTCATCTATGAGCCCTAGAACTACCTGAATAAAGGCCTCAAGGCAAAAGTAGATTCCCTTGTATAGCCCCTTTAATGCTTAAGGCAGTACACAGTGAAAAGTATATGTATGCTTCAATTAAGTAAAAGAGAGCGGACTTCGATTAATGCTTGGTGTTTATATACCTTTTGAGTCGTGACATCAAGGCTGTAATAGATTACTGCCATGTCAGGAATTTGATCGAATCAAAGTGAATGCAAGGGAGAGAATGTACTGCATGATGCACATGTATCATGTTGCAGTATTGTGGCCTTGAGTTGAGTTACCATACGTCCCAAGCCAGAGCCTCGCTCGTGGCCTTGACGGTGTGTTTGAACACACCTTGAGCTCTACATGGTGGGAGGTTGAAACCTGTCACTTAGTACTGAAGGGGCCTCCAGCCTCTTGATTGAACACACCTTGAGCTGGACCATGCCTAAGGCCTCAGATGATTGGTTTGTGGGGTTGTGGAACCGTTGACTGAAAGTGGGACTTGTACTCCTGCCCTTAACGAGGCCAAGTATCTCGAGCCCTCAAGGGCCTTATGCTCGGGTTGGATATCCACGTGACCATGTAATTAGGTCTGACCCATATCAGATGCGCTAAAATATCAAGTGAATTTATGGATGTTTGACTGATGGGAAGGGATAGAGCATATGTGCATGTTTTTCTCAAAATACGGGCCTTCATAATAACGTGATGGCTTATAAGAGTTGATTATTATAAGTTGGTCTTTACATTTTTCGTTTATACATGTTGAATATTGCAGCTAAGCTAAAGAAATCCAGTAAAATGAAGAATCAGATTCAGCCATTGAAGGAAGAGGGAAAAGTGATTGAGAAGAAAGGGAGCACTGAGGATGACGTTTACCAGATATCTTCTGGTGATGAAGATTGCTCCAAAGGAATGAAAAGTAATATTTTAGTCTCTTTTTACAAGTCCTTGTTTTACTTTATTTGCTTTGTCGTCTCGTACCCACCATTCCTCCTTATCTACCTCTCTTTTGGGTTTTCAAAATGCAGAATGGATTATGGAGTACCATCAAAGAAGACCTGGGTTGAATGAACTGCAAGAAAAGATTGACGATTTCATCGCTGCCCACGAGGAAAGGGTGGAGCAGGTTGGTCAAACTCTATATCATATATTTATGTTGTGGTCACTTTAAACTTTGTTAGTCTTATGTAAATGAAGGACTTGGGTCTAACACATGGTAATGGTCTAAAGAAGAAAATCAATTTTGCCACGTATTTCATTGCCACCATAAGATCTAATGCTGTTTCAATACAAAAATTCAGGCATTTGTTTCGATACTGCTCCTCATGTCCACATTTATTACTTACATCCTATGTGCAATGTACTAAATTATTGGTCTGAGTTGTTGATTACTATGCTGCTCCAAAAGTACCAAATTTTGGGTACCCTTTGTCTTCTACTTACCGGATTATATGATGACAAGTTTGATTTATGCATAAAACTACAGGAAAGAAAGGAAAAAGAAGCTAAAGCCGCTGAAGATGGATGGACAGTTGTTGTTCATCATAAGGGCAGGAAAAAGACGACTGAAATTGAGACCGGAGTTACTGTTGGTTCTGTAACCCTAGCTGCAGCTCAAGATCATGAGCTGTCCAAAAAGAAAAAGAAGAAAGAGATGTCAGATTTCTACAGGTTCCAGAGAAGGGAAGCACGGAAAAACGGTATGTTTTTTAAATTTATATTGCTCTGCAGCATTATTGTGGGCCTAGCAAAATAAACCCTTTTTCTGTGTTCTTTTTATGTTATTCTGCAACCATCTCCCTATTGCCTGCCACACATGTAGATTATTGGAACTTGAAACTGGTCTATTTTCCTAGAAGCATCATCTGTATTATCTATTTTTATCATCACGTAAATCATAATAGAGACGACCCTTTATTTTCTTCGTCTAGTGTTTAGTCAATACAATACAACAACGATGGATGATGATATATATATATATATATATATATATATATATATATATATATATATGTTTTGTTTTTGGGGTGCAGAAATAATGATGCTGCAAAGCAAATTCGAGCAGGATAAAAAGCGCATACAGCAGATGCGAGCTGCCAGAAAGTTTCGCCCTTACTAAACGGGCAGTAGAAAATGCAGAAAGAATGTTTTATTTCTTTGCTTTCTTGCAAAAATTTTGGCTACTTTATTTTTGGCTACTTTTATTCTGTCGTTTCACACATTTTGATGCAATCGAACGTCTACGGGGCATATGTATTCCGTGTTTTGTCACTTGCAATATTTATAGATTTTTGTATGTTACAGACCTGAATATATGTGATAGATGATATTTCTAATTTATTATGTTACTAAATCAAGATGTCAATAACAACTTTGGTGGAACTAGGTTTATCCCAGTGATGTTTTTCTTTGGTTTGATTTGTATGTTTGTGTCTAGTAGTTTGTTCGTTGTGTTCCGGTGGTTGTCTGGTTTTAGTCCTTGTTTCATTTGTTGTTTTTAATATAAAACTTTCGTTTCGAGAAAAATAGATGAAATTAATTAGCAAATCTTACAATTGTTAACGATTCATATTTATATAATGAACGTCTCGGTGATTAAAAAATGTAGTGACGGTCTAGCCTAACTGGAGTATGATGGTTCGAATTTCGTTTGGAGCGACCTCTTTCGGTAAAAAGATTTAAAGACACTTTGATTACAGTGAAACATTGAGATTAATCTCTCGACTCACATTCTCCACTAATCATAGGGACATGGTTGTTGTTAATGACACGAGCACATCCCTTACTAAATGGGCTTTACAGAGAAATGGGTCGTCATTGATGACACGAGACATATCACTCGATTTACATCATCCATTAAATAAACTTTACAGAGATCGAAAATGTACATTGAACATCTACAAAATCGAATATTAAGTGGGCCGTTGTTAATGACACGAGAAACATCCCTCGATTTACACTCTCCACTAAATAGACTTTGTGAAGATTAAAAAAAGTAGTTATTCGGCATATGCAAAGTCCAATGTTGAAGCTATATCCAACTTTTCATTAATCGAATATGAACATGATGCCTCCGGTTCACTGATGAAGAAGATAGATTTGGGATGGGGGCCTACGATGTGATACTCAAGTATGACACGGGGAATTACTTACTTTTCTAGACCCCGCGATAAGTTCTATCCATATATGTTCTGATCGCCAACTCATACTCGATTCGATTGTATTTTATTGGAATTTTTCAACTCCCCGAAGCATTTCGTCGATATTAGGCGAAGACGGACCCCCTTGGAATGAATGGGAAGATCGAAAGGTTGGAAGAAGAAAGGATTTTTTAGTTAGACATATGGAATTGGCTAAACATCTTATATATGACCAATCCAAAGACTAAAGTGGAAGGAGTTCGGGCGATTCTTTTGAGCGGCTTAAGACTTAGCCTCACAATCAGATGCGCGAATAGCCGGGAGGAAAGAAAGGGCGGTAGATGAGGTTTCAGCCCTTACTATCACTAAACCGCGGATTGCCCAGATGTCGGAAGCATTATCATCTTGAGCAACAGCTTCATCAATAAAAGCAGCAGTCATAAAAAAGAGATATTTCTCTTCGTTTCCAAAAGCTTGATGTGATGGGCTGAAGTGCACAGCCCAGCTTGCCTATGAAGGAGGCACAAATCCTTTTGAAAGAAACTATTCAGGAACAAATTGAGCGTTTTATACTTCAGGGGCTAGGATCAAAGCGAGGGCTTGGAAAGTCCCTAAAGTCGGTGGAACCGGTGAACCAATATTGATGACAATATATGGATTTGCGATAATAGCAGCTAGGAGGATCACAATACGATTTGATGAGATCAGATATGCTTTTGAAAGAATGGCAACAAGGTGCGAAGCTACTCGTCAGAGGATACTTAATGCTCGTCAGAGAACGGATGACCACTATAGATCAATTGAAAGGAGTGTAGCGCAGCTTGGGTAAAGGTAAAAAAATGTCACGGGTGACCTAGATTCTGTCCGATGCCATTAAGAAATCTCTAAAAATAAATATAAATAAATAAAATAATAACGGGACTAGTAAATTGTAGCATTAGCGCACGATAGAGAAGAAGATCATCCACACGACCGCCTAATACGGCCTATAAAGTATAAAGTCTGGTCAGGGATTAATCCAAGAATATGCTTCGATTTTTCCTTACCATATTGTTGGTTAGAGCAGACTACAACCGTTGACTTCGTTGTTTTAATCCCCGTTCTCTTCATTCTACTTGTTATTTTCGCTACATATCATCATAATCTCCGACCTCGACACTCCCATTTCCTGCTTTTTCCTATCCAGTTTTCATATTCGAATAATTCTTTTGGGAACCCACAAATTCCCAAAAGAACAAAAGGATTTGTTGCCCCTAGAAATCTTAATAATAAGAGAGAAAAAAGCTGACGTCTTGTTCTAATTTCACAAGTTTAGGGGCATTGAATTCTGATATGGAGGGTAGAGATGATGGGATTGCAGGGGATGGGAAGGTGTTGTGTGCTACGTGGATTAAACGGCCGGAGAATGCTCATTTGGTGGTGATCGGGAAGTCAAGGGGTTCGAGAAATTCGTCGTCTTTGGAGATATTCTCTTTTGACCCCATTACAACTACCCTTTCTTCATCTCCCAAGGTTTAATCTTTATGCGGACTCACGTAAATTCGAAGATGATTTAACTTCCTTTTGTTTAATTAGGTGTTTTTGGAGTTCAAATTTTGGATATTTGGTTCTAATTTGCAGGCTACGTTTGAGTTTGAAAAAGGGGTTGAACCGGTGAGCATTGCTGTGCATCCAAGTGGTGACGACGTCGTTTGTTCTACCTCCACTGCTGGCTGCAAGTTCGTATATTTATGCTTTGTTTTGCAGTTAAATTAGTAGTATTAAAAGTGAAAGACAAAAACTATCGTTGGGTTCCCTTGATTTTTGATATTTTGCTTCTGTTGATAGAGAGGGATTAATTTGTGGGTTGCAATATTATGCTTCTTCTTTGTTGAAGAAGCCATTGCATATACTTTAATTTGGAGTCGATAACCGTCGTAACTAATTAAGTGGTAGCGAGTGGTAGGTTAATATCCAACTCACTCGTAATCATCATGCGCATACACGAGAGTCGACTTCATTAGGCTATATGGATCCACTTGTTATAGTAGTTAGTGCTGTGTCCATATGCCTATGCCATATAGTTTTCCATAAAAGACGGGGCTTGGACTTAAGGACCTAGTTTCCTAGAAATAAATAATTGCTTATTCCGGGTTCATATTTCTGGACTATATGTTTGTCGCTGTTTTCAAACGAACATTCATAAATTGTGTGGTTTAGTATTGATTGAGGCAATAGAAGTTAAGATTTATGACGTGACTTTAATTGGTTTTATAGGCTCAGGAAAGGAGATCCGTTTTCCGACATTTTCGTCATTTTTTGCGATGTGAGATAATGAGAGAGCTGTTATAACTGCAGGTTGTTTGAGCTGCATGGCCGGGATGAAAATGTACAGCTTATATTGAAGGACTTGCTTCCTCTTCAAGATGTTAGTCCGCAAAAGTGCCTGGCATTTAGTTTTGATGGATCCCGGTTTGCCACTGGAGGCGCTGTAAGTGAGATCGTTATTTGGTTCATTTCCATTTGTTTTACTTTGCTACAATTAGTTAAATAAAGACTTATTTGCTTCTTTTCGCCTCGGCTCCTTGTTTCTCCACTATGAACCTGAAGGATGGGCACCTGAGAATTTTTGAATGGCCAAACATGAATGTTATTTTAGATGAACGAAAAGCTCATAAATCAGTCAAAGATATGGATTTTAGGTATGTTAAGTTTCTTTACCTCTGGTTGATGTATGCTGCGTTTAACTTCATTTTACAGCTATTATGTGTTACTAATGCTTGTAGGAGTCGCAAGATTCGCTGGTAAATTCAACATTCTTTCAATGTATTAATGCTTATTGTTTTGGCCCTTTTCAGCTTAGACTCCGAATTTCTAGCTTCTACGTCCACCGATGGTTCAGCAAGAATATGGAAAACAGATGGTACTCCTGTTACATCCCTGGAACGGAATTCGGTATTCTTTTTAAAATTTTCGATGTTTCTTTGATGCCATAACTTATCCTTTTCGGATTTTGATGTCTTATCCTGTCTTTTATATCTGTAGGATGAGAAAATAGAACTTTGTCGGTTTTCAAAGGACGGGGCAAGACCTTTTCTATTTTGCACTGTTCAAAGAGGTATGATAAGATGCTAGATTGGATAATTGGACCAATCATTTAAAAGTGAAAGTCTTAAGTATTGAACTTTATACTTATATGTTTAAACATCCTTTGGTTATTGACTCATCAGGTAACAAACCACTGACTGTTGTTTGGGAAATTAGCACCTGGAAAAAAATTGGCCACAAGAGACTGCTAAATAAACCTGCTTCAATAATGTCTATGAGCTTGGATGGGAAATATTTTGCTCTGTAAGTGCTTAAGCGTTCGTGGAGCATGTCAATTTGTTTAAGTTTTTGCATCTAGAATTGTGCCTTAATGTGGTTGATGATAGATATTGGATAATGAAAATAAGTACAAACGGAAGTCTTTGTACTAGTTTGCTCAATGTTAAAGCATTGGGGGGAAAAAGTTCATGGATGCTCCCATTGAATCATAGAATCAGTTGAATGTTTTATGTGAATTTCTATATAAGTCGGATATTTTGCTCTATATTTCTTGCTGCTTGAGTTACCTCTTTGGGGCACTACTGGGAGTTGCGCGTACTATGCTGTTTCTGGGGGAAGGTGCTGCAAGACAGAAGGATGGAGGTGGGAAGAGGGAACCACAGGTGGACCATCCATGGTCAAAGTGTGAATGGATAGCTTTTGGGTAGGGAGACTGAGGCGGTTAAGGGGAATACTGCAGGTTTGGGATAGTGACCGCGGGTCTTGGATAGTGATTGGTGAGGGCATGCAAGAGGCCGGGACAAGGTAGGTTGAGTCTAAAAGGGGTAGATTGGACATGTGGGTAGGAGGGGAAGGGATGGTATCTTTTAGTCCACAAGTTTTCATTGATTGGGGGGTTGGGGTCTTACATGTAGGTACTTAGCACTATGACTTGCATAGGAAAAGGGTGTCCCAAGCAAATTTCGTAGAAATACGTTAAAAAATGTATGTATTATTGCTTTTTATGACATTCATTTGATCAACTTCTCTTCGAGACAATTTTCCGAAGGACAATCTCTTATATACCTTTCTTTTCTTTTTCTTTCTGTATCCCTAATCTTGTGTTTGATTTTCTTTTTGATACGATAAACACAGTGGAAGCAAGGATGGTGACGTATGTGTTGTTGAAGTGAAAAAAATGGCAGTCTGCCATTGGAGCAAGAGGCTTCACTTGGGTTCTAACATCGAATCTTTGGAGTTCTGCCCTAGTCAAAGGTCATCATCTTTACTCGCACAATCTTATTGTTTAATCTACGGGGCAGTCACATTGGATCCCGGATTCATTCTTTGTTTAGTTCATATCTTGTCTTTGGATTTATTACATCAATGATTGCGCTTCGTGTTGAATTTACTATGTGGAAGTGATTAATGGTTCAAGATGTTAACTTTTTGCAGAGTCATTCTCACAACATCAAGTCAATGGGGATTAATGACAGACAAGCTGAATGTGCCTGCTGACTGGAAAGGTCTCTCTCCTTTTCTCTTCACCCCTGAATTCCCACACCCCCTCCTTTTTTTTTTTCCTTTTGAAGGCTCGGTTTTTCTGAACATTTTCTGTTTGAACAGACTGGCAGATTTACTTACTCCTAGTGGGATTATTTCTGGCATCACTGGTATTGTTCTACATATTCTTTGAGAATTGAATCCTTCTGGAATTTCCCACAAGCTGCAAGAACAAAGATTGACTCGGTTCTGACGCATCCACATCACGAGGAACTTGGTGATATGTTTGACCTTTAGCAGAGAGACATGTAAAAAAAGGTGGTTGCTTTAACCAGAAGCAGCAGGTTGCTGTTTAACCTTATTATTTTTGTTTTAAGACATGTTGTTAAGGTCTAGGTCATATTTTTTGAGTCACTGGGCCTATTGTCTTGAATAATAATTATTAACGTTGGTTTGTTGTTAATGAATGTTTTATCCTACTGGCAATATATTTGGTATTTGTTTTTACCTTATTAAATACAATTACAGCTGCTACAAATGGTGCTTGTAAATTATTATTATTATTATTATTATTATTATCATCTATTATGAGAAATTGTCTATTTTGTATTTGGATTTGGAGAAACAAAATGTTGTTTCAAACTTAATATTGAAAGACCTTTTGTAGTGCTTTGTTTTTATTTCTGCAGGCATGATCCGGACTGAGCTCCGGATTAGTTGGTCTCGATACCGATGGTTTTAAGAAAAAAAAAATAAAAAAATAAAGAAAAATAAAGAAAAATAGATTGAGTCCTGACCTGAAGGGCTCTTGTTGTCTTGTCCTTAGAATCTCGTGGAGGATTTAATCGGGGTTATGACTCGGTTGTTTAATTTTGTAATTGAAGGATATGACTCGGTGGTCTAATTTGCAGAGGTTTGACTGTAGATTTTTTTTTTCGTCGAGAGAAGTCGATTTTCTACACAAACTCAAGTGGTGTTGATTTAAAGGGATTGAAGAAGTTCCACACTTGACCTAAAGCCAAGCAAAGAATAATAAATCATATCAAAACATAAACGCGGGACATACAAAAATATTAAATAACTCCGTGTGGCGTTACATATATTTTTAGCCTTTTTGTATGGTTACGAATATTTTGTTTTTCGATGTTATCTTTTTAAGCAAATCAAACAAATAATACTCTTTTCAAGTTTCCCTAAAAAAATATAAAAATTAAAATTAAAAAGGAAATGATGGCCGTTTATTATTCAGAATCTACCAAAAGTGTCCATAAAAAGTTCCTGAAAAGTTTTAAGTACTGATTGTCCCCTGTTACTGTACTGAGATTCATCGTCTTCGCTACTTTCTTCTAGTGAAGTGGAAATGAATTGTCTTCAGAATTTCTCCAGGTTTCTTTTTTCTCAGATCTTTCTTCGATCTGTACTCATTCGCAAATGCTATTAGCTTTTCCGACGATTATTAATTTTTTTTTTTCTCTCAGATCCTGTGCTCTGCCATTGCAGAGCTTTGATGGTCATTCAAGGATTCCTTCATTCTCTATTGACTTTAAGGTAAAAAGCTATTAACATCAGTTTCAGCATGTTTCTTAACCATCAGCATTTATTGAATTTTTTTTTCTTTTTGATGTTGTTGCAGGAAATGTTGACAACTACTAAATTGATGTCTACGTCTAATACAGTTGCAAAGGTAGATTTTCTGAGTCTGTGAATGAAACAGTTTGTCATTTTTTTTTTTAAATTTAAAGTAAAAAAGTGTATGCTAGATGTTTTTAATCCTTTTAAAGCATTTTTAAGAACCAGGTTTACTGAATATTTTGATCTCTGTTTGGAATAAAGTGCATCAAAATCTGCATAACGCATAATTTTAATTCAGATTCAGTGAGCTCGTAGTAGCGCACATAAGTAAAGAGTCTATTTTAAAGATATAACTAGAGATTCTTTTGCAAATGTATTTTTTTGCCCCCTTTCTTTTTTGCTTGTTGATCTGAATGTGTGGATCTCTATTTTACGTATTTACCTTAAAACAAGACACGAGTGCTCTTATATTGTTACATTTGGTGCACAAGAAGCTGGGTACATTTATTTATTGGTATTAAGGTTTTACAGTAAGCTGGAAATAATCTGTTCTAGTGATATATAGTGTCTGATTCTCTTGCCAGAGCTCTTCGGTTCCTAGGATCATAGCTGTATAATGTAGAGGCTAATCCGTCTTGTTTTATGTGTTTACCGTGATTCCGTGGAAGTTTTGCTTCGTAAATGTGCTACGGAAAACTTCTGCAGTCTACTTTATCTTTCCTTGTTGGCTCAGAGTCATTGCCCTGCCCTTTTTAGATTTTCTTTTGTTTGAAGAGTGTTTTGTCTATTCTTTTGTGTAAGGGATTCGGATTATATTCAATAGATGATTTTATGTTATGTGTATTACATCCCTTGTTGACTCTTCGAAGGACGCTAATATATGCATACCTTTTCATTTTCTTCAATTTCTGAAATCATTTAGTTAAGTAGAGGCGATTTTACAGAAGGTCCACTCATGTATTTTACTCGAATTACGATAATACATGCTCTTCCAAAGGGGTATCTATCAGGCTAACCTAAATTCTTATAGTGCCCCCCTCCTCACACACACACACACACACACACACACACACACACACAAGAAATAATTATGTTTCCTTGCCATTTCTTGGGACAACCAAGAAATAATTATGCATCATATGTCAAGCAAAAAAGGGGTTGACAGCAAGGATAAATGAGTTCTACTTTTCATGATGCTATCTGCTAGATTTAACCGTGAAATGACTGTAAAATAGCTAAATTCAAAACTTATTATTAGTTGATCATTGCCTTCTTAACATTAAGATTACAATTCGGGGTTTATTAGGCACTACCTGGTTCTACGTCAAGGACAGAGATGGATGGTAAAAAAGCAGGGGAGGAAAAATCAGAAAAATCTGAAGTATACACCCAAACTATGACTGAAGCAATGGGGGCTGGTATGTTCAATTTTGTGTGCTCCAATCTGCTCTGAAAACGGACTACTTTTATAGTTTACCTATGTCATTTCCTACTCTTTGGAAAATATTTGTTCTTTATCCAATTATGTGCAATCAATTTGGTATTCTAATAAGGTGATGGTAAATTTCAATATGCTGTTTTTGTGCAATATTAGTACTGTTTTGTTTAGGCATGAATAATTTGTGCTGATGTTTTTGGATAATTTTGTGCAATGAAGTCTTGACGTACAGGCATGAACTCGGAATGAACTATAACTTCATTCGTCCAGACTTGATTGTAGGATCTTGTCTACAGGTAATGAGCACTTGTATTCAAGCATGTTTCATTGTACAATGGTCATTATTTGCTTAACTTTGTGCGTTGTTTTTGCCAGACTCCTGAGGATGTTGATAAGCTTTACAAAATTGGAGTCAAGACCATATTTTGCTTGCAACAAGACCCAGATCTTGAGTATCCCTGAACTATCATACATTTTTGTTATCCTATATTTATTTGTCTTTTACCATGCAATTCTCTAGCCATCTCTCCAAAAACTGTCATTTGCTCTTGCTTAACTTGTAGTATTCAGATACTTTGGGGTTGATATCAAAGCTATTAGTGAATATGCCAATTCACATGGTGATATACAACACTTGAGAGCTCCAATAAGGTTGGTTGTTGTAGAATTCTTAACTTTTGATTCCTTCAAATGCAAGCTCACCTGTATTTTTGTCACATTGAGCTAACCTACGACTTTTTTTCTGATGAAAAATGATGAAACAGGGATTTTGATGCTTTTGATTTGCGTCTTCGACTTCCAGCTGTGATAAGTACATTGCATAAGACTGTTAATAAGAATGGAGGAGTAACTTATATACATTGCACTGCTGGATTGGGTAGAGCTCCGGCAGTAGCGGTATGCCACACTTTATGAAATGTTAGAAGTATCTTTTAGACTGCATACAAAAGCCGAAAATAAAAAGCTTTACTTGAATGGCAGCTGACCTACATGTTCTGGGTTCAAGGCTATAAACTTAGTGAAGCTCACAACTTGCTCATGGTAATTCTTATTTCCCTGTAGACATGGTGATTTTAAGATCTTTGAATGGTGTTTCAGATGAAGGTCTTTTAAAATGATGATGCACACATGTACCATGGTACGTTAGTAGTTACACTCTGGGCCTTGTGGTGCTGATTACGTGATATTGATTGTTTTATGGTGTCATCCCGCTAAAAATATTAACAGTCTCCCATCCAGAAACCTAATGTATTGTATCTGCTGAATTTATAATATCTATTTTGCTTTTCCTGGCAGAGTAAGCGTCCGTGCTTCCCAAAACTAGATGCTATCAAAAGTGCTACCGCTGATATTGTGAGTCGTCTTTCTAGATGCAGTTTTTTAGTTGCACCTTCAAAGTCATGATAATTATAGCTGTACTTTCCTGTTGCGGCCGGTTATATTTCCTGTCGATTGCGGATCTTAATACATGTTCTATTAATCTAACAAATGCTGGTGGCCAAAACTCTTCAATTGTCCATGAGATCTATTTTAGTCTCGAATACTCGAATACGGGCGAATGTAGTCCGTGGCTATTCCGAATCTGTTGTGCTTAAAGTATGTACGTTTGTTTTAAAAGCTTACAGGGCTCAAGAAGAAGCCCATCACACTAATGTGGTATGGTAGAGACTGTTCCAAAGTGGAGATATCTGGACTTGATGTGGGCTGGGGTCAGGTAATGCGTAAATCTTCTCATTATTCGTTATTTTCTTAAAACTTCGTACGTTAGCTCTCTTTCATTGGATCATGCGGGTTTTGCACAGTTTATTTTCTCATATTTGTAGATTTGATTATGGTAAATTGAAAATTAACACGAATGGATTTTTTCTCACCAGACAATTCCATTGAACTTCGACAATGGACAAGGCTTTTGGATTCTACACAGAGAGCTACCCGTACGTATTATGTGTTTCCTTTTCCTATTTTTCTTCCGGTTTAGAGCTGCTAATACCGAACCTTTAAAGAGCTTTCAAACTCATGAAAAACGAGATGTAAAATATTTTGCAGGAAGGGTACTATGAGTACAAGTACGTTGTTGATGGTCAATGGACATACAATAAACATGAACTCGTGACCAAGCCAAACAAAGATGGCCATGTAAACAACTATATCAAGGTATTTTATACGCTACATGTAGTGCAGAGTTAAGAAATTTCGTATTTTACAGATCTGAGGAGAGTTTTTTTGCTGGTTCTTTTTGTACGGATACGAACGATTTGAATATGTATTTTACAGATTTGACCTTGTTTTAACGACCCTCGCTTTCGCTGTTTATGCAGGTGTTAGACAATAGTCCAAATAGCATGAGTTCAGCAATCAGAAAGAGGTTGACTGGTGATGATCCTAACCTTATGATGAATGAGAGACTTGCAATTAGGGAATTCCTTGAATCTTACTCAGATAATTAGAGAAACGTCTCTGTTTCTCGGATGTATGGAGTCTTTGGTCAAGAGTCTTTTGCACCGAACCAAACCGAACCGTCTGGTGTGTGACACGTGTCTACAACAACACGTCACTCATCCAATGAAGCGGTGCTGCAACAAAGATTCCTCTACGTACTAGACCGAGACCCTCCCAGTCGGTAGTATCCACTTATAGATTTTTATTCAAAAGTATGAAAGTTCAAAATAAATTGATGCAACCTATGTAAAATCACGTGCCATGTTGTTGTATCATAACTATAGAAAGTGAAGCTACAAAATGAAAGAGAAAAATGTAATAATATTCTAAAGTTTACATCAAGTTTTTATGGTTTTTTTTTGTTGAGAAAATGGGAATTACAGAGAAAATCATTTCCATAGGAAATCTCAGCAAGGAAAAAACACAACTCACAAAGAAACCTTGATCATACATGAAGACAATTTCGATAGTTAAATATGAACGGAGAGAATAAAGGCCTCTGTAATAAGGGTTTACTATTTGCACCCCACGACGTATCTGTTCTATCCGTTATCCCCACCTATCAGAGCACACCACATTGGAGAGAATAAATGCCCCTATAATAAGGGGTTATTATTTACACTCCCACACAGGTGTTCTACCCGTTGTCCCCCATCTACCATTTGCACACCACACTATTTTCATAAAATCGATCTTGTGAGTTGATTATGTGAGCCAACAATCGACTTCCCGTAGAGTTGATTCAGAATCTATACTAAAAAGGTTGAATGTTGGCTATAGACTCGACTTTGACATTATCAACTTTACTGTGACGCACAAGTAGAATGGGGCACTGGTAAAGTCGTGGCGGTGTAAATAACGACGAAGACATTTAAATTAAAATTAAAATAAATATTAAATTAATAGTACCAGTAGTGCGTAAAACTACGCGCCCTTTGCTAGCAGCCAAGTATGGCAAAGCAAGGATCCCAATTCCATATCTGGAATTTGTTGTAGGGTTTATCTCCCAAAGCCCTTAATTTTGCCGCTCTTTCATTTTCCTTTGTTAGGACTTAGATACCTCTAAGTGTGTAGTAGGTATTTCTAGGTGAATAGTGGGTATATTCCTTTACCTCCTTGAGCCAAGAGGTATATAAGGAATGTGTGTGTTGTAATAATTGCTCACTTGAATATTAATAAAATCCTAATTCCCGCCTATCTTCTTCTCTTCTCTAGTTCTTCTGTCTTCTTCCCCAAAATTCTCCATTCTCTTCCTAACTTCCTGTTCTATAAACCCTAGTTAGGACACACTCCTAACATCTGGTATCAGAGAGGACCTTCATGTACCTGAGATCGATCGTGATGGCTGCTAAATCAATTGAAGAACTGATAACGAGTCAGCAGAAGATGTCCGAAGAGTTCAGCTCGCGGATGGAAGAGATGCAGGTTCACGTCGATCAATCGATCGATAAGGTTGAAGCTCAGGTGTTGAAGTTCACAGACGAGCTGACTTCACTGAAGCAAATGATCAAACAGTTGATCGACAAGGATAATAAGAAGCCAGAGTTTACATACGGAACTACAACTGCAGCCCTAGGTGATGGTCTGTTACCTACTCCGCAACGACACGAACCAACGGAGGTTAATCTGAGGTATGATAATCATTGCAAGGCTCCTAAAATCGACTTTCCATTGTTCAATGGTGATGCTCCCATGGAATGGATCCGCCGAAGTGAGAGGTATTTTCAAATTCATGAAATTCCAGACAATCAGAAGGTCGGTTACGCAGAGTTGTTCCTTAGAGGGGCTGCGGATGTGTGGTTTGGAGGACTAAGAGCAAGTTTTCCTCATCTTACTTGGCAAAAGATGAGAGAGGAAGTACTGAAACGTTTTGGCTGCAAATCAATGGATATGGCGGTTGACGAGTTCCATCAGCTGAAGCAGGTTGGATATGTGGATGAATACCTTGCTGAGTTTAATAAGTCTAATGTCATGTTGGAACTGTACTCCTTGCATTGACCAGATGAGGTTAGGGCAGCTTGATTCACTCTTTATGGAATTCCCATCTGCCACTGTAACGATCATAGGATTGCTAGGCATTATTTTGCACTCAGCATCCTTAGCTACCTTGTGATCCAAAAACGAATGTGAGGCCCCACTGTCTATTAGGACGATGACTGGTTTTTTCTTGACAAAGCCACTGATCTTGAAAGTGTTGGGGGTTATTTGTCCAGTCAAGGCGTAGACAGAAATCTGCGAGTTATCAGTGGGTTCTTCTGTCGTATAATCACAACACACACATTCCTAGGGTTCTTTTGTTAGGACTGTGTCCTAACTAGGGTTTATAGAACAGGTTAGGAAGAGAATGGGGAATTTTGGGGAAGAAGACAGAAGAACCAGAGAAGAGAAGAAGATAGGCGGGAAATAGGATTTTATTAATATTCAAGTGAGCAATTATTACAACACACACATTCCTTATATACCTCTTGGCTCAAGGAGGTAAAGGAATACACCCACTATTCACCTAGAAATACCTACTACACACTTAGAGGTATCTAAGTCCTAACATCACCCTCCCCAAAAGACCTTCCTTGCCCACAAGGAAGAGGGAAATCTGGAAAATGTGCCATGATGAATTCTGCATCCTCCCAAGTTCCCTGTTCATCAGCCAAATTGAGCCATTTAACCTTCCACTGAACTACAGCCCTATTGTACCTCTTGACTGATCTAATCTGTAGTATCTTTTCTGGATATACCACCACCTCACCCTGCCAATTAGTAATTGGCAGAGTTGCAGCAGGCTGGATATCTGCACCAATATATCTTTTGAGCATGGACACATGAAATACATGATGGATCTTGGCCTCAGGTGGTAACATCAACTTGTAAGCAACCTCATTGACTCTGTCAATGATCTTAAAAGGCCCAAAATACCTAGCTGAGAGTTTCAGATCCTCCTCAAAGCCACATAATTCTGCCTGTAGGGTTGTAACTTTAGAAACACCAAATCCCCAACTACAAACTCCTTCTCCTTCCGGTGCTGATCAACATAAAATTTCATTCGGGTTGTAACCCTCTTCAACAAACTCTTCATCTTCAGCCACAATAAAATGAATATGCCCCTGTCTACACTTATGCCCTGGTGTATATTTCTTATCACACCTAAAACAAAGTCCTTTAGCTCTCTTATCTTGTATCTCTTTAGGTGTTATAGCTCTTTGTAGGACTGGTTTTGGGTCCTGCTGCTTGTATTCTAGTTGTGGTAATTTGTCGAACACCTTGGGGGCATGGACAGACTGTTTAATCTGGCCAGTAGAGTAGGAAATTTTTGGTAGTGGTGTTGACGGTGATTTTTACGATATATATGACATTATTTCGTAGCAATTTCCTACGTGTTTTATTACTTTTTATAGAAAAGTGAGGGTTTAAATGGAATATTGCAAGAATGCGTATTGAAACGGTTAAAGTGCAAACTCGAGCTTATTACGTGATTTTATTAGTGATTTTTCATCAATATATATGTTTCTACATTTTGCACGTTTCTATTATCTTGTAGGTACCCGAGCATGGCAGGGAATGAGCTTAAACGATGTTTAAAAGAAGGTTAAATGGAAGGAAGATGATGCAAGTCGAAGATGGAATGAAGATTTAGAAGTCTGGACGTGCGTTTGCTCCATCCGTCCAGTGGACTGGCGTCCAGAAGATTGAACTGGCGTCCAGGAGGAGTGTCTGGATTCAGGGTTTTCAGATTTTTGCTGAACGAGAGTTCAGAATTGCATAGGACAGGCATTTGAGAAGACTCGGCCCGACTCGAAGATTTCAAAGCATCTGGACTGGCGTCCAGCATCCTTGGACGGGCGTCCAGCCACCGCCTCAGCCTAAACCGACTTCAAAACTTATAAATAGTCGCGTTTTTCTGAACCCTAATACACACAATTCGATCCCTGGCCGCCCCAGGCCCTTTTGGGGCAGCTTTTGCTGCGTTTTTCTGCCCCCATAAACATAATTTCATCTACTTCTTTTATTTATAATTTCTGCAACTAGTAGAACGATGGATAGAGGCTAGGCGATTTGAACAAGCGTGTGAAGCCAATCATGCAACGTTTTGATTTCAACTCTTTGGATGGTTTTGTGAGTTTTTATTTAAAGTTGTTTCTTTATTATGTTTTGTATTGATTATGCAATTTATATCGATGGATTGTTGCATGTTGATGGTTAATGTGATGAGAATCGTTGTTAGACTTAGATCGCCGTAGTAAAGATTACATTTTTAACCTAAAAATAACGAGAGTTGCTAGGTTAAATTTCTAGGTTGCTAGATTGAGAAATCTTACACATTTGTTATGGAAGCGTTAATCTTTAAGATCGAGAGATGAAAGACTAATAGGCGAATTATCTACGAGAGTAGGAATTCATACCTTTGATAGGTGAACCACATCTTTATTAAATCTTCACTAAACGATCTAGAGTAGAAATTGAGGGTTGCGGGATAGGTGGATCAATGCTTGTTCATCGTTAAAATTAATTGAAATTATCTTTGTGCCTTGTCTTCGTTGTTATTTTAGAATTTTATTTTTAGTTATAGAATAGATTTATTTAGTTAGTTTAGGTCCGCAACTATATTTCCTGGCTTTGGATTGACAACCCTCTGTCCAGTTTATTGTTTCTTTGTTTTCGTTTTTAGTTATTTTTCGTGACAACCTTTAGAAAAATTAAGAACTAGACCAATCTCGATTCCATGTGATTCGACTCCGGTTGTAACTACTATACTACGATCCCTGTACTTGGGTTAAATCGAATTATTTTATTACTTGTTTATTTTTTATTAGATAAAATCCGAGACAAATGACTTGTGATGGAGTGACAAAATGACGCACTCTTGACACCTAGCAGCCTCTACAGCCGCTGGCATAGAGTCTGGATGCATTAATCTGACCATTGACTTGATTTCTGGTTTGAGTCCTCTGATAAAACAGGTGACATAGTGGTAATCAGTGAACATAGGGCACTGCATCTGCACCAAGGTCTTCAATTCCTCAAACTCAGCAAGGTATTCATCCACATATCCAACCTGCTTCAGCTGATGGAACTCGTCAACCGCCATATCCATTGATTTGCAGCCAAAACGTTTCAGTACTTCCTATCTCATCTTTTGCCAAGTAAGATGAGGAAAACTTGCTCTTAGTCCTCCTTTCCCCTAATTTCCACTGTTTGAAATCCAAGGTAATTCTCACTTGCTCAATTCAACTTTAAATTCACTCATATTTGGATTTTTGTCCTCATTTTGCACCATTTCCCCTGCATTCTCTCTCTCTCTCTCTCTCTCTCTCTTTTGTTTCCCTTTTGAAAACTTTTGCTGCTATCATACTCATCATCCTTAAATCTGTCTGTTTTTTTTTTTTTTTTCTGGGATTTTTTACCTACGTCATTTCCTACTCTTTGGAAAATATTTGTTCTTTATCCAAGTATGTGCAATCAATTTGGTATTCTAATAAGGTGATGGTAAATTTCAATATGCTGTTTTTGTGCAATATTAGTACTGTTTTGTTTAGGCATGAACAATTTGTGCTGATGTTTTTGGATAATTTTGTGCAATGAAGTTTTGACGTATAGGCATGAACTATAACTTCCTTCGTCCAGACTTGATTGTAGGATCTTATCTACAGGTGATTAGCACTTCTATTGAAGCATGTTTCATTGTATACTGATTATTATCTGCTTAACTTTGTGTGTTGTTTTTGTCAGACTCCTGAAGATGTTCGATAAGCTTTACAAAATTGGAGTCAAGACCATATTTTGCTTGCAACAAGACCCAGATCTTGAGTATCCCTGAACTTTCATACATTTGTCTAGTTCTCTTCACATGTGGAAGCAATTTAGTGTTTTTTTTATTATCCGATATTTGTCTTTTATCGGTGATTCTCTAGCCATATCTTCAAACACTGTCATTCGCTCTTGCTTAACCTGTAGTATTCAGATACTTAGGGGTTGATATCAAAGCTATTAGTGAATATGCCAATTCACATGGTGATATACAACACTTGAGAGCTCCAATAAGGTTGGTTCATGAAGAATCTTTTAAAAATATCGTTGAATACGTGAACTCGTTCAGCAGTTGCTACTGTATGTTAACCTTTTTCTTTGTGTTTTTGTTTATTTTCTTCCTAAAAATACGCGAGCCTGTATTGTTTGGTACATTGAACTACCTATGATTATTTTTTTCCTGATGAAAATTGATGAAACAGGGAATTTGATGCTTTTGATCTGCGTCTTCGACTTCCAGCTGTGATAAGTACATTGCATAAGACCGTTAATAAGAATGGAGGAGTGACATATACATTGCACTGCTGGATTGGGTAGAGCTCCTGTAGTAGCGGTATGCTGACTACTTATCATCTTTTAGACTGCATCCAAAAGCCGAAATTAACAAGCTTTTGCTTTAAATGGCAGCTGGCTTACATGTTCTGGGTTCAAGGCTATAAACTTAGTGAAGCTCACTACTTGCTGATGGTAATTCATATTTTCCGTTATGAATGATAATTTTATAATCTTCGAACGATGTTTCAGATGAAGCTCTTTTAAAATGATGGCACACATGTACCATGGTATTTTAGTAGCTGCACTCTGGCCTTGTGATGCTGATTACGTGATAATGATCGTTCTATGGTGTCATCCTGCTAAATGAAATTAACAGTCTCCCATCCAACATTGTTTGTGATGAAAAACCTTGAAAAATAGAGAATAACCTAATGTATAGTATCTGCTGCATTTCTAAGATCTATAATGCTTTTTCTTGGCAGAGTAAGCGTCCGTGCTTCCCAAAATTAGATGCTATCAAAAGTGCTACCGCTGATATTGTGAGTCATCTTTCTAGATGTTGGTTTCTAGTTGCACCGTCAAAGTCATGATAATTATAGCTGTACTTTCCTGTTGCGGCCGGTTATATTTCCTGTCAATTGCGGATCTTAATACATGTTCTATTAATCTGACAAATGCTGATGGCTAAAACTCTTCAATTGGTCCATAAGATCTATTTTAGTCTTGAATACTCACTCGCATACGGGGCGAATGTGGTCAGTGGCTATTCCGAATCTGTCGTGCTTAAAGTATGTGCATTTTGTTTTAAAAGCTTACAGGGCTCAAGAAGAAGCCCATCACACTAATGTGGTATGGTAGAGACTGTTCCAAAGTGGAGATATCTGGACTTGATGTTGGCTGGGGTCAGGTAATGCGTAAATCTTCTCATTATTCGTTATTTTCTTAAAATTTCTTACGTTAGCTCTCTTTCATTGGATCATGCGGGTTTTGCACATTTTATTTTCTCATATTTGTAGATTTGATGATTATGGTAAATTGAAAATTAACACGAATGGATTTTTTCTCACCAGACAATTCCATTGAACTTCGACAATGGACAAGGCTTTTGGATTCTACACAGAGAGCTACCCGTACGTATTATGTGTTTCCTTTTCCTTTTTTTCTTTTCTTCCCGTTTTGACCTCTGCTAATACCGAACCATTAAAGAGCTTTCAAACTCATGAAAAATGAGATGTAAAATATTTTGCAGGAAGGGTACTATGAGTACAAGTACATTGTTGATGGTCAATGGACATACAATAAACACGAACTCGTGACCAAGCCAAACGATGAAAGCCATGTAAACAACTATATCAAGGTATTTTATACGCTGCATGTAGTGCAGAGTTAAGAAATTTCGTATTTTACAGATCTGAGCAGAGGTTTTTTGCTGGTTCTTTTGTACGGATACAAATGATTTGAATTATGTATTTTTACAGATTTGACCTTGTTTTTAACGACACTCGCTTATGCTGTTCATGCAGGTGTTAGACAGTAGTCCAAATAGCATGAGTTCAGCAATCAGGAAGAGGTTGACTGGTGATGATCCTAACCTTATGATGAATGAGAGACTTGCAATTAGGGAATTCCTCGAGTCTTGCTCAGATAATTAGAGAAACGTGTCTGTTTCTCGGATGGATTCTTAGGTTGAGAGTCTTTTGCACCGAACCAAACCGTCTGATGTGTGACACGTGTCTACAACAACAACAACACATGTTGCTCATCCAATGAAGTGGTGCTGCAACAAAGATTCTTCTTCGTACTAGACCGAGACCCTCCCGGTCGGTAGTATCCGCTTATAGATTTTTATTCTAAAGTATGAAAGCTAAAAATAAATTGATGCAACCTATGTAAAATCATGTGCCATGTGTGCATGTTGTTGTATCATAACTATAGAAAGTGAAGCTACAAAATGAAAGAGAAAAATATAATAATTTTCTAAGTTCACATCAAATTTGTATTGTATTTTTGTTGAGAAAATGGGAATTATCAGTGCACACCACATTGGAGAGAATAAATAAATGCCCCTATAATAAGGGGTTATTATTTACACTCCCTCATCTACCATTTGCACACCACACTATTTTCATAAAATCGATCTTGTGAGTCGATTATGTGAGCCAACAATCGGCTTCCGTAGAGTCGATTCAGAATCTATACTAAAAAGGTTGAATGTTGGCTATAGACTCGACTTTGACATTATCAACTTTACTGTGACGCACAAGTAGAATGGACAGTGATAAAGTCGTGGCGGTGTAAATAACGACGAAGACATTTAAATTAAAATTAAAATAAATATTAAATTAATAGTACCAGTAGTACGTAAAACTGCGCGCCCTTTGCTAGCAGCCAAGTATGGCAAAGCAAGGTGGGTCGGACTAGCCCTCGCCACGTGTCATCTTTATATCGGCTAACCATTAATGGAAGACAGAGAATTAATAGCTAATAAAAGCCAGGGGCCCTAGAGTTTAACCGAGAAAGCGGACCTGAACCCCGCGTGGGAGGTCAGCTCGGCTTGTCTCTACTTACCACCGCAGGTCGGCTCGGTAAAAGTGGAGGCCGGGTAATGCAGTACAGGTCGAGATGGCCCGGGGGGCTCGACACAGGTCGGCCAGAGCCTTCCTTATTCGTATTTGACACACATGCTTAATAATATCAGATAAACAAGGAAAGAATCATAGGTCATAATGACTGTAATCTTGACATTAGATATGTCTATAATTATCTCTAAATTAGGGGGATTTATGCGTGTTAATCCTTAGGGAAATAATAATAATAATAATAATAATAATAATAATAATAATAATAATAATAATAATAATAATAATAATAATAATAATAATAATAATAATAATAATAATCTAATTCCTTGTAGGACAAGGAAAGGGATAAATCATTCCATATATAAACAACCCTAAGGAACTACGAAAGACTTGATTCCTGAAACATAACAGGATACGTAGGCAACTTGAGAGAGACTCTCAAGCTCAGTCTAAAATCACCCAAAAAACCATCCTCGTTCGTATTACCCTAGATTAAACGGCCCGGATTATTACTAGACGAGATCCAGCATCGTCAATTGGCGCTAGAAGGAGGGCCTTCTATCGGTAGTTGATCGAGGTTGTTCGTGATCAAGTTAATGGCAAAAACATGCCAAAAACGCAGTCAGATCCGGAGCTAATTTCCGGAGATTGAACCGTTGGAATACGATTTCCACCGGTCAGATCGAAGAATAAGGAGGGACGAACAAACCCTCCAAATTTTGTGCCGATCGGAGTCCGTTTCAGTGCCCGATCGTTGTTGCAAAGTTGACGCTGTATCATCAAAACGCAGCAGACAGATCTAAGGCCAGCAGTCTGATCTATGGCCAATTCCTGGGGATTGAACCGTCAAAACAAGATTTCCACCGTTCAGATCGAAGAAGAAGGAGGGACGAATAATCTCTCCAAATTTCGTACCGATCGGAGTCCGTTTGAAGGCCCGATCGTTGCCATAAATTTGCTGGTGCTGCTCTATCACCAAAAAACGAAGCAGTGGGATCAGCGGCCAATGGCCAGATATTGAGCCGTTGAAAAACGATTTCCACCGGTCAGATCGAAGAAGAAGGAGGGACGAATATTCTCTCCAAATTTCGTACCGATCGGAGTCCGTTTGAAGGCCCGATCGTTGCCATAAATTTGCTAGTGCTGCTTTATCACCAAAAAACGAAGCAGTCGGTTCAGCGGCCGATGCCCAGAGATTGAGCCGTTGAAAAACGATTTCCACCGGTCAGATCGAAGAAGAAGGAGGGAAGAACAATCCCTCAAAATTTCGTGTAGATCGGAGTCCGTTTGGATGTCCGATCCACCACCGAGAGTTGCGGCTGTAACACCAAAATAAGCTGCAGTCACTGTCCAAGGTCCGAGCTCCCGACCTCCCGAGCTCCTCAACTCTCCAAGGTCTGACCTCCCGAGCTCCCGAGCTCCTCAACTCTCAAGGTCCGAGCTCCCGACCTCCCGAGCTCCTCAACTCTCCATGGTCCAAGTTCCCGAGCTCCTCAACTCGCCAAGGTCCGAGCCGACCTCCCGAGCTCCTCAACTCTCCAAGGTCCGAGCTCCCGACCTCCCGAGCTCCTCAACTCTCCATGGTCCGAGCTCCTGAGCTCCTCAACTCGCCAAGGTCCGAGCCGACCTCCCGAGCTCCTCAACTCTCCAAGGTCCGAGCTCCCGACCTCCCGAGCTCATCAACTCTCCAAAGTCCGAGCTCCCGACCTCCCGAGCTCCTCAACTCTCCATGGTCCGAGCCGAGCTCCTCAATTCTCCATGGTCCGAGCTCCCGAGCTCCTCAACTCTCAAGGTCCGAGCTGACCTCCCGAGCTCCTCAACTCTCCAAGG